>CM061044.1:91594865-91982541 GCA_030762985.1 Adelphocoris suturalis
AAGCTTCGGCGGCGGCGGTAGGGCGGAGTTTTACGATTCGATTTTCGGATTTTAAATTCTTTCTTTCTTGGTCGATTATCAAGAACCATTATTGCGAATAATGAACCAAAATGAAAAAA
This sequence comes from Adelphocoris suturalis, assembly GCA_030762985.1. Classification (NCBI taxonomy): domain Eukaryota; kingdom Metazoa; phylum Arthropoda; class Insecta; order Hemiptera; family Miridae; genus Adelphocoris; species Adelphocoris suturalis. Next base: position 91,594,985 of record CM061044.1, read on the forward strand.
CTATTCAACAAAATCTGACATGTTCAAAGGTTGTTCGAGACAACTGGTACTTTTTTGTCAATTTCGGTGACATCGACAGCAATTGTTAGTCCGTAACGATCCGTAATACATTTCACAGACGTTGAGACATTAGGAGGTGCACACACAAAACACACAAGGCCAAATAATTCCTAATTTCCATGATATTATTTAGTTTACCCCACGTGGCTCACTTAAATGACAGAAATTATTTATTTGTTAGGCCTTCCGGCGTTACAAGATAACTTGGCTAACTTAAGGCCCGAGAAACGGCTTGAATAATATTAAATCCAAAGGGTTATTTCGATACATAGGTATACTCCTCCGTTACGTACGAGTATGTAAACGCTTGAATGATATTCAAATGTGTGACCCTCAATGAACAGGCGTATGAATGTAAAACAATATACTCCCAATACATTTGTATTACTCACGTCTCTCCGAGAAATATGATGACATCAGATGATAAAAAAGTTCCAGTCACGCAGCATGATCGTATGAGCGAATTTTTGTAAATTATCGTAAAAATATTGTTAAATTGTTTTGAAATTTGAGATTTTTGAGTGCAAAGAAATTGTCAACTACTAATTTTATAGAAAAAACGTAGGTATTCTAAATAATTATTTCCTATTCAAATAGAGGTTATGAATTTTTAGCTTTTTTGCAGTTATTACAATTTTTTAGGAAATTTTAATGCATTTTAAGTACAGTTTTCATCATAATTATTCGGTACATAATTTCTTTACTGTTCTATTTTATTGTTAATACATTTTATTTTAGTAATATTCAGTAAATAAAGAAGTAATGATTTTTAGCCGTTTTTAGCCATTTTTAGTTATTTTTATATTACCATTTTTGAAATGTGACCAATTTAATGTGCTCAAAAAGTGCTGGCCAACGAACACATCCTTTCGTTTGAAACGCTTGACTTTTTGGCGCAGGAACTGAATTTCTATCTCAATTTTAAGGAGAGTTATCGTCTGGAATTATATATATATATATATATATATATATATATATATATATATATATATATATAATAAAACTCTATATAAAATAATAAAATAAAAGTCTAGGATTCGTTCCAGAATGCCTCAAAACGGATTTCAATGAAGAAATCTTTCAAAAAATTATATTTTAAAATTTTCCGAGCCATTGCAATAGTTCATTTTCTACAAAATTCGCAAAAAGTGCTCCAGGCTATCTTGAGAATCGCATTGAAGAGATACATTTCAAGGACAGAACCACCCCCACCATCTCAGCAGGAGTCCTTGACAATATTCCACTTGAAACGCTGAAAGGGTCCGATTCATCCCTCCAACCCTACAAAGGCGTATCTCTCCCCTCTTCATTTCTTTCTTAATAACCCTCTTCAAACTCTCTAGTCTTCTCCTCCTAATTGAGTTTACACTCTTCCCAGTTTCTAATCCATCGGGCTACTTAATTCAATTTGAGATTTACCGATCCGAGAAATCTTTCTTTTTTTTACTTTTTACTTTGCCCAACGTCGACTTTTTTGAAGCTCTAGAGTCACCAACTCACCATCATGACTTTCTTTCAAGGATTATAATTTAATTTTTTTGTAGAACTTCCAATAGTTGAATTAGTTATAATGGAGTCTTCAAAGTGACATGATTTTAACCAAGTTCCACAGCTACAATATTAGATTTCGGAAATATTATTTAGCAAGCTTCACGCTAACTAAAATGACGTATTTTTTTGGTTATGGAGGACCAGAAAATTCAAACATCATTGCGTAACTTCCGAATCTTGGAATTAATCAATCTTGATTTGAGGATTGGATTCTACGCCATTAAAAATCTCTGATTGTAAATTTTGACTAGAAAATTAATATTTTGACAAAAACCGGTAGCAAGACGAAAAAAAAAGAAGATAATTTATGTCATAGGTGGATGCAGGTTCACGTCGTTCTCTTCAACGTCAGCTTTCTTTGCATGTTTACTTTGGACACTTCTGTCAGCCAATACTTTTTCATGTCGCTCCTTTTTGGAGAGTTCATGTCTAAATCATTTAGTTGATGGAAAACAGTATGACTTGAAAATTGCTGAAAATCATCTTTCTTTATATTAACAAAGTGAAGTGTCTGTAAGTGGGTACCTCCATAACTTTTGAATTGGTTGACCGATTCGCGCAATTTTGTTTAAATATGACCAGACACTTCCGGCGCAAAATATAGGCCCCATCAAAACTGCGCAACCCCTACTAAGTAAAGGGTTGTGAAGGGTTGAGAGTAGAAAAACTGGAAAATCCGTGTGTGGGCTCAAACGAAAGTCCACGACTAGGGGGTTTCAATTCCAGCTACCATAAATAAGAACATCCCTTACACACGTTAAACCTACCCTTAGGGATCTACCGTTTGCGAGCGAAGCGAGCAACATCACCTACATGTTTCAATTGTAATACACCTGAATGGGGGGTAAAAGACCATCGCATGTTCACAGCCACACCTTGCGAGCGAAGCGAGCCGGAGCGGCTAGTGACCAATATATTCAATATACTCAACATCTAAATCCATCTTGACTGAGTTAGGAAAACATACTTTGCAAGGATCAAGTAATGTCTAACGCATGGCAGGGCCTTGACCCCTACGGATCGCTCCATCATGATGTTAAACCGTTCCAATCACATGTATTTTCAAGATTATCGATTTGGGGCTCTTAGTCCTACACTGAAATTTGATTTCACTGCAACATTTGGAGGTGCTTCATTACCCGAATAATTCGCAATTCTCACCCTCTACCATTTGAAGCTACCATTTCCTCACGACAACTTCGGGTTTTGTCAAGCTAAATACGAGAGACTTTGGTCATGATCGCTTGTACTCGAAGAATTTCAGTACGCCTCTCAGGGGTTGAATCCCTTATATTTGTGTAAATTCCTCATGAACGAGGTTGAAAATATAGCATTTCCGAATTGAGTTAAACTTTTTCCATTTAGGTTTAGTCCTTTTCCATTTAGGTTTAGTCCTTTTCCATTTTGGTTTAAACCATTTCCATTTAGGTTTAGACCTTTTCCATTTAGATTTAAACCTTTTCCATTTAGATTTAGACCTTTTCCACTTAGATTTAAACCTTTTCCATTTGGATTTAAACCTTTTCCATTTGGATTTAAACCCAGGAAATTATCGTGGAGTTAGAGGTAAAAGTACCCAAGTCACAAATTCAACACGTGGGAAAATCAAATGCAGAATATTATGATTATTTAACTGTTGTTATTATTGGTGATCAATATCATCAAACTATGTATCCAACCTAAGAAAATAATCATATTTACCAAACTAACTTTTGAAATTTTAATTTGATTTTTGCACAATATGGATTTACCTCTTCGATACTTTTACCTCTAACCCGACGTTATTATGCCACAACTTGAAAATTAAATCATGCAAGTGTTTTTTTATGCACAGAAATGTAATATATAGCATTTCCCAATTGAGTTAAACTTTTTCCATTTAGGTTTAGTCCTTTTCCATTTAGGTTTAGTCCTTTTCCATTTAGGTTTAGTCCTTTTTCATTTTGGTTTAAACCTTTTCCATTTAGGTTTAGACCTTTTCCATTTAGGTTTAGTCCTTTTCCATTTAGATTTAGACCTTTTCCACTTAGATTTAAACTTTTCCATTTGGATTTAAACCTTTTCCATTTGGATTTAAACTCCATCAAAACGTCAGTAGTTAGCCCCATCATAGTAAGTAAGTGCCTATCTACTAAAATTTCATTAGGCTAGAAGTAAAAAAAAAAGGAAACGGATAGTTTTAACTTAATTTATAACTTCCGTTCATGAGAAATTCTTGTGTTCAAAAAACATTTGTTCATTATTATATTATATTACATTTCTGTGCATAAAAAACACTTGCGTGATTTAATTTTCAAGTTGTGGCATAATAACGACGGGTTAGAGGTAAAAGTACCAAAGAGGTAAATTCATATTGTGCGAAAATCAGATTAAAATTTCAAAAGTTAGTTTGGTAAATATGATTATTTTCTTAGGTTGGATACATAGTTTGATGATATTGATCACCAATAATAACAACAGTTAAATAATCATAATATTCTGCATTTGATTTTCCCACGTGTTGAATTTGTGACTTGGGTACTTTTACCTCTAACTCCACGATAATTTCCTGAGTTTAAATCCAAATGGAAAAGGTTTAAATCCAAATGGAAAAGGTTTAAATCCAAATGGAAAAGTTTAAATCTAAGTGGAAAAGGTCTAAATCTAAATGGAAAAGGACTAAACCTAAATGGAAAAGGTCTAAACCTAAATGGAAAAGGTTTAAACCAAAATGGAAAAGGACTAAACCTAAATGGAAAAGGACTAAACCTAAATGGAAAAAGTTTAACTCAATTCGGAAATGCTATATATAATAATGAACAAATGTTTTTTGAACACAAGAATTTCTCATGAACGGAAGTTATAAATTAAGTTATAACTATCCGTTTCCTTTTTTTTTACTTCTAGCCTAATGAAATTATAGTAGGTAGGCACTTACTTACTATGATGGGGCTAACTACTGACGTTTTGATGGAGTTTAAATCCAAATGGAAAAGGTTTATATCTAAATGGAAAAGGTTTAAATCTAAGTGGAAAAGGTTTAAATCTAAATGAAAAAGGACTAAATCCAAATGGAAAAGGTTTAAATCTAAATGGAAAAGGTCTAAACCTAAGTGGAAAAGGTTTAAACCTAAATGGAAAAGAACTAAACCTAAATGGAAAAAGTTTAACTCAATTAGGAAATGCTATATACACCAAAGCTTCTCGCACTACATTGCACATAAATCGCATATCCAGCATGAACTGGCCGGTCATGATGGTTTGAATGAGAATTTAGTATGTATAGCCAATATTTGGCAGATGAGATTTACCTTTACATATAAATTGCGTATCCAGCATGACCTGGCCGGACATTATGGTTTGGATGAGAATTTTGTGCCTATGTGTAGCCAATATTTGGCAGATGTGACTTACCTTTACATATTAACTGCATATCCAGCATGACCTGGCCGGACATGATGGTTTGAATTAGAAATTAGTATGTAAAGCCAATATTTGGAGGATGTGACTTACTTTCAGAATCTGTTGCTTGATTCTCTTTCGATGATCGCTGTTACACACTGCTTTAGTAGTTAGTTCAAAACCGTCACTAACCCAAAAGCCGCCTCAGTTTCCAACGCCACATAAGAGTGAGAGGCATTGATCCTCCTCTCTCATAGGGGGTCATTATATGTGGTACGTGCAATGCTTGGTATCAATTATATGCTTAATGTTTGTCTTGTTCTCTTGACCGTATCCTATACCTTACAGCCATCTCTTAGCATTATTTCTAATTCAGAAGTGGCTTCCTGATGCTAGATGGGGCTAACGTGTTTATGTTATCGCTAATCACATCATACTGTATATGGTGGTTTTTAACTTCAAGGCGATTTTGTTTCTTACTGTACGGGATTTGGAATTCTGAGGGGATATTTCCAGAAACGATCTTGTTATCAGTAAAGTAACTTAGGTTCAGTCAGCTATTATTGGATTAGCAGCATTTGCAATGGTAACCTGGATCAGGCCATCGCATTAGGTTATTTTCACTTCCTTACTACTGAAAGAATGGATGTTTTGGGTTCGTCCAAGTAGTCAAAAGAGCTGTTGTCCTCCAAAATCAAATTTTTCATTTGCGTTTGGCGTTTCTTAACTTGTTGATCAATGTTTATTCCGTGTTCGGCTATTTGTGTTTCTGTGATTATTCCATGTCACGCCAAAAGTCCTATTTTGATGCGATTTTCAGCCCAGATTCTGCATAAATTGCATAGCCTTTGGATCAATAGTGGCGATTTCTCATGATCGGTATGTCCGATTCCGTTCCAATCAGAGGGTACTTAGATAAATGTTGCCGGATGGAGCCCTTTGAATTTCATTTCGATTGGTTGGTAAATAAATGTTGCGCTTGTGCAAAACCGAAATTGATTGCAAAACTCAGATTTAAATGACATTTTCGGAGATTTACAGGGTTTTCTTCTTGTAAAGACGATTCCTATAAATTTAAATGGATGGATGAACAGTAGCGTATGCGCATGTTGGAGAGTGACTTTTGAGTTTGCCATTTATATGTTTAATGTCTTCAATTATTATTCTAAATTCGTCTACTTTCTTTACCTTTGCGCTTTGTTTTTTTCTTTTTTTTACCTATAATAAACCACTATAATAAATATCACTGTTTTTATAAATAAAATTAATAATACCATCTGGCAATAATGGGGAGCAGGGGCATACAACTCAATCACCTCATACTGCCCCGCGGATTCTAAATTTCTACGAACCTTCGATTTGAACGTTAGCGGTAACGGTACCATTAGTTGGTTTTTTCATTGAACTAATGGAACCTGAAAATAAAAGCACGTTCGGGGTTTTCGGAATCACGTCATTCAAGGGCAAGGCAGCGGTGTGAGGTTCATTTGAATCGTAATGCCCGTGTTCGCTCCCCTCTTCGACCCGAAGCTAATGGAATCACTAACTTGTTTGTGAAGAAAAGGTCGGAACAGCGCAAAAAGTCAGTGGGTTGAGTACATTCCGAGGAGGCACAATCCCTTCATCCACTCTCCGGTTGTTATTTCTGATTAACATTCAATTGCGAAAATTCAAACATACCCTTCTTTTCAATTCAATGGGGTGAAAACCTAGGGGGGCGGGCGGTAGGGAGCCCGCCAGGAATTAAAAAGATTAGTAACCGCCCTCTCATGACCCTTTAGTTACTCTTTTTTGTTAAGAAAGGGGATAAAGTTCATTTATTTTTTTAATGTTACCCGTGACAAATGAAGTAACTTTTTTCATGAAAAAACATCCTTTGTTTTCTTTGTTCGAAAAAAAAAACTTACGTTTTAACGGGGAAAAAAAAAAAAAAAAATTAGACGGGAGAAACCTGTCATGACGGTACTGTACATCAGCTACTTCAGTATATTTGTACAGGTCATTGGATTTCATTTTTTGATATTATCAATACCGACTTGGGAAAATAATGAGGAAAAAAATCGATCAAAATAACGATAATTCTATATTTTTCTCTACAGCACACAGCACATTAATTATCAAATATTTCGATGAATTTCGAAGGCGATTTTTTTGCGCTTCTTTAATGAAGCATGTAACGAGTATTATTTTACATTTTGTGTTCTTTTACAATAATTAATTAAAATACATTGAAATCAAATACGTATACCAGCACTTTTTATGAAGTTCAGTGAGTTTCGCAGGTCCTTAATCACAAGAAGCTATTGCAATAGCTTCATTTTTCGATAATTATTTTTTTTCTTGTTTAATTATTGAAATTTGAGTACTTTCAAGAACCAGAATTCGGTATAAATACTATATTCACAGTAGAAGTATATACTAATGAGCAGAGGTATCAGCAATAATCCTTCAATGTGCCACATCGTGTACAGGGTTCGAATTTAGTTGCGTTCTAATGCTATTGCCAAAAGTAGATCTCCGGAAAACGTGATCTATGAAACTAGAAACTATGCTGATATGACTGTATCAAGCGATGTAAAGTTGGAACACAGCTCAGAAGATAAGGATGTTGAGAGACATTGGATGGTCACGACGGGAACGGTTGATTTGCCACACGCTTGGCATCACGAACATCACGGATCGATGAGCCGCCAAGTATTATCAACATTAATCTTCTTGGCAATTATTGATACAGCTTGATCAGGATTGTCAATTACAACACACGGAACGCAGCTGGCACAGACAACAGGGCACGCTACTGACATCAACAAATGAAGCTATTATCTAGACTACCATCTGAAATTATGCCATCCTCCCAGCTTGACATGCTCATCAGTAGAAATAAAACAAACTGCATATTTCGAACACAAACGGCTATATTGCTGCATAATGAGTATATAAATGGGTCAATCTAACCTATGCAGATACGGAAACACTGGCCTAAAAGTCCAACAAAATGATTTTTCAAGAATGATGAATTTTTATACTAGGTCAAAATTTAAAAAGCTACTAATTATTACACAAAGATTTATTATTCCTGTTTTAGGTATCAACGTATTAATTTACTTAAAAAGCCTACGGTACATCATTGACTCCGCAAGTATAACTAAGTGAGCGTGGCACAAACGTACCGGAAGAAAACTAATTTAATAACAAAAACATCTTCCTACGCTTCATTAGTTTGTTTATTTCAAATAATATACTCTATTTGTAGATAGGTATCTATTAAAATACTTGATACCCGCTCAAACAACGCATTTGATTCATAACGCGGTAAAAAATTTGGCTACAACGGAGTAAACCTATTACTTAGCGATTTTCTTCGAAAGTGAAGCTATTACAATGGCTCTAAAAGTTTTAAAATCAAAATTAATGAAAAATTCCTTCGTTTAAATCCATTTTGAGGCACGAACGACATGAGGGACGAAAATTAACATAAAAGACCTCAAGGAATTGTCAAGAAAAGGAAATAAAATTATGACACATCAATAACGGACCCATCAAGTTCTTTCATTTTGCTGAGCGGTAGGAACGTTTTCTATCAGAATATTCGAAAACGCACTTTTACTCCGAATCCGCTCCAGTTCCCCTCATAAATATTCAAAATCACGAGTTTTGATGAGATAATAAAAATACATTCATTCTTGGTTTTAGCTTTCAAGACATGTCTGTCCTCCTATATCTATCATTTTATAAAATTTAGATAGTCACATTTTAGTCTCATTGGAAAGTAAAAACTAAAGCCAAATGAATATCCTTTTAATGACTTGTTTCTTCATCTTTGTTTCATCTAAATTTTTGAAATTTGATAAGTAACTAAACCAATAACTAAATGTTGTGAATTCAAGAATTGATACATTCGGTTCTCACATCTGACCTCCCTCGGATTCAACAAATTACTCAATTGATTATTTTAATAGGTTTCAGGTAACTGCGTCAAATGCATCATAGAAATAGGTATATTGTTTCTTCATCGAAAGACTTCATTTTATTCGGGAGACCCAGAGGTAATTCAAACAGACAATCCCTCTAGAGGAATTGATCTCTGAAAACGAAAGGTCCAGGAAAAAAGAAAAATACATTGAAAAGGTATAGGAAGGTTGTGTCGAGGGACGCTGAGAAGAGATGGGTGGCACTTGGTAGATTGGGAGCGTCCCCACCCTGTCTCTTTTACGTCTCCCCAAGAAACACTTTGAGCCCCAAGTCCAGGTCTTGAATTAGGTGACAGGAACTTTCTCTAAGCCCCAGTGGCACTTTTCAATCGATGTCTTCGAAGTGATCGGTCTTTTGGGCTCAGGATGTGGCCCGCTTGCCGGACACGAGACGGAAATTGACGTTTTTTTGCCGTTTATTTGCCGAGTGTGCCGCAAAACCCTCTGGGGCTTCAGATTCGGCGTTGGTTCTTTCTCGCGTTTTTCTAACTCGTTCCAAGACCGAGTTCTGAAGGATTTTCATTGGCTGGATCCTGGATGCTCAAGGCTTCATTCCAACTCTCGAGTGGCGTGGTTCAAACGATTTGAATATGGTAACGAACCATTGGTTCTCTAATGACAAGATATGTAAGAGGTCATATAATATTTCAACGTGTTTGAAGGGCAAGAGTTTCTGTATCCAGCACATTCCGAAGTTGGAGTTCGCTCGTCTGGTTCTATCACAGCTAATCTTCAATTGTCACCACCAAAACCTATGAGCGTCCTAACAAAATTCTGAAAGCAGAAAATGATAGCTGAAAACAACTATTTAAGAACTTTCTAGGAATCAACTCTTTGGTGGTTTCTCACAATATCAGTCGAAAGATTCAAGGGGCAACCAATCGTTTAGATTTTACAGCGATTGCTCTGGATTCCAAAAACGAATCGGTCACTGTGAATTGAAAACCTAAATCAAAAGAGAGCATACCATTCCGACTGGAATTCGTGTAAATGCTGGATTGCAATGATAATCATTACCTATTGTATGCCACTCCCCCATGTTTCTTCAAAATTACTAAAGTAAAATTAGTAATGGATAATTTTTAGAACGTGACTGTTTTTTAAAATAATCAATCCCAAGTTTATAGTTATTTTTCATTTCGAAGAGATTGAATATAAGGTCTGATTTTACTTCATATCTGATTCTCTATCAGACATCATCATGTAGGATCATCTAAAAACGTATAATTTACTAAAATATGCTCACATTTATCTGCTTGCAAGTTTCGAGCTTCTCCCGTTTTCCATAGTTTCATAAAATTACCAGTTCTCTTGATTTCGCATTGTTGTAACAGGTATTAGTAGTTTAAGAGTCATAATATCATAAAGTGAGTATCATAATACCGTATTGATGAGCCAAAAGAAGGACAGCTAATTAGTGTGTGAAAGTTAAGTTAATCGTGAGCTGCAGAGCACTTAGAGTGTCATCCTTCGGGTATATGATTTACCGCTTATCCTTGAATAATGGTGTATAATTCGTGATGTTCTATGCACAAACTCAACTATTATTTATATACCTACTACATGGTTTTGAAGAATCTACCGAACTTCATAAAAACAAAACAAAAAAGTGTTGCGGTGATTTGCTCATCGCCCATCATTTATCAATCCACCGACCTCCGTTAATTCGCTTGAAACAGCTATCGCATCGTTCCCCGTGGCAAACATTTTTGCTTACCACCAGTAAGAGAGAGAAACTGAGACGGGAGACACAACAGTAGCTGATTCGATCACGGAAGAAAAATATGTGGGTCAATATACTCCGTATATTTCTTCACCCCCTGGTTCACTCCGGATCTCGGAACGAATATATCTTTTGTTTGCTGCCCTTAAAAACTTTTCTGCTTGCGTCGGGAGATCAATGTAGGGAGACCGCCCTTTATAAGGGTGAGAGAGGGAAGGAGTGGGGTAGGGGTGGGGGCCTTTATAAGGGCTATAGAACTTTGATGGGCGCCCATCTGCCCCCAATTCCAGGACCTCAACCCCCGTCTCCACGGACCTTCTTTTTCCGGAGAGAGGCGAAAGATTCATTGGTGCTGGGTCATCAAGACGCGGAGATTAAGTGGGAGGTTGTCTTCCTACGCCAGACTTTCCGACCATAACGAGTATCGGATTAACACAGCGCCGCTCAGTGGTTCATGTACTTGAATGTGATCCACCAACATGTTGCGAAACAGAAAACAGCACGTATTTATCAAACATCTTAATAATTCAGACATATGGCCGTGAAATTCGAATCTATAGATTGATTACAAAGTCATCATTTCGCCCGAACAACAAATATTTTGTTGCGCGAATCGATCACTAAATCTTGTTATAGATAGCATTAAGCGTGATCATCCGAGGTACCTACACACCTGAGGCTAATTTCTGTAATTTTTGACCTACAGTGCTTAATTGTGGAATGGGGCTCCATTAGGACAGCTAGATAACAATTACAAGATATAGAGGAACACTGATAAGCAGAGGGGTTTCTGGGGCTGATTTCTTTCCTATAATTGACCAAAGAAGCTGAAAGTTGAAAACAGAGCTCCAATAGGACATTTACAACACAATTACATCCTAAATATGGTGGTGATCGTATCGTATCCCGATCAATACGCAATGCCTGTTTAATCTTTCTTACCTCTCCGTAACCGTGCTGACACAATCGGGTGTTCCAAAAAACTCGCATACCTGGAAAAAAAGAAGAAAACAAATTGAATTTACTGCATAAGAACAATTGTGAGACAAGGCATTTCTTTAATGCAGTATGTGATAGAATTACGAAGTTAGCATCACCTTGGGTCAGACAAGTACATAATATGTAGGTAATATGTTGAATGTAATTCGTATTATATAGGTACTGTAGGATTATTAGAGACTACATACAATTACCCTGCGGCAGTGGCTAGATAGGTGCTTATCGTTAAGATCAGCATAAAGATAGAGTTAATTATAATCTTGAATCCAACCAGGAGTTCTACATCGCTTTATGTACAACCACCTTGCATCTACTACCTTTACAACAAACGGCAAGCCTGTATTCCAAAAATGGACAACTCAGTTTAAATCTCTTCCGTTTTTCTTTTTCGTTTCAACCACGGATCTACTAATAAATATATATTTTCACTCACGGGAGATGAAAAGCTGTTGTCTTCAAAATCAAAATTTCCACTTGCATGTTACGTTTTATATACCATTTTAACAACTTTAGTTCCGTATCAGTCTGTGTGTCTTTTGTGTCCGCAAATCCTTGTAACAAGCTGAATTTCCTTAATTTTCATCCGAGTTTGATGAAATTTTCGGGGAGTGTACGATTTTGAATGTTAATAATTCCCTATAAGTTTCATTGTTCCCAAATAAATGCTTCAATCAATCAATACGCTCAATTTTAAATTCTATCAAGGATTGCTTTCCCAACCCCTATGCGAATCGAATTTGAAGGATAGTTGGGAAATGACAATTTGAGCATTCCTCATAAATTTCAGAATAATCGTATAATTAGTAGCTCCAGCCCATATGCAAATGAGGAATCCTTGTCACAAGCTTAATTTTCCAATTTTTTTATCCTATTTTTTATTTAATTTTTAGAAAACGAGCACAAACAGTAGAATTCCCCTATCAGTCTCATTGTTTCATTGGGAGCATGAAACACATGTGCGCTCTCTGTACATGTGCGAACCCAAATTCCATATATCTTCATTTTTTTATACCAAGTGATTGTAGCATGTTTTAGTCCGAGCAAATTGGTTTCCCATCAATTCAAGTTTACCTATTTATTAGCTGAAACAAGAAATGTTTCTGAGCTTCCTGAGACGTGGAATAAAGTCCAACCGTAGAATGCACGACACACTCATTGGTCAAGAAGAAATTACATTCTCTTGTATTTAAGTAAAGACAATGATACGTTGTAGGATCAAGATAACAAATGAGACGTTTTCATTTATTGAAGTTGAAAAAAATGTGTTTTTGATAGAAAAATTGTATTTTTGAAAGATTGGACTTTATAGTTTCATGTATTGTTGATATTTGTATTAACTACGATGAACTAATTTCTGTGGATTGGGTAGAAAAGACACGAGAGTACAGTATGTTTCTCAAATATTCCCAGGGTTGACCGAATGTTATTATCTTTGTTGATGTTTATTTCTCCAACTGACCGTATTGTAAACGGGTAATTAAACGATTGGATGCAGGCTAAGTTATGATAACCGACTTGAAAACATTTTTTATGGCTTCATCAATTTTTATTTTCTTGCTCTTCCTCAGAAAAGAGATCTATGCTGCACTAACGCATTTGAATTTATTGTTGTGCCACGCTCTTGAGACCATTGAATGATGATGATTCCCTTGAATGAAAAACTCCCCTCTTGAAACTTGTGAAATTGCTGAGCTCCGACCCCAGTTCTTGCCAAGATGAGAAAGATTTAATTATTTGCACAGCAAGCTCTCGAGACCGACTTCACGGGTTCAACGGAAGCCGAATCATTTTCAAGCCTGAGTGCCGTAAGCTGAACAGATGGCCGACTAAGCCGGACAATGTCCTCTCGGGGAGGGACATAATTGAAAAAGATAAGGCCTAAAGTGTCGGCACACAGTTAACAAAGAGGGTCGAGGAAACGGAATTGAGTGAGATTTATAAGACGGTCTTTTCTTCCTTCTGTGAAACCCACAAGAGTTGACCGTTCCTTCTAAATCAAGACATCTCGGACCTGGTTTATTGCCTGACACCCAGAAGACAACATTCACTCCCTCCTTTCTTCACGTTCTACTCGAGGTAGTACATGAATTGGAAAACTGATTCTTGACTGGTGATGAATATGAACAAGAAGTTCGCCACTTACGTCTTACGCTTCAGAACTTCCTGATAAATTTTAGTTCCTCGTCTGTCAGTGCAAAATGCATTTTCTGCTCATAATTCAGTTTTTGATTTCTTTTGATGAAGTTGTCAGAGTTTGTGTGGATCAAATTTTCTCTTTCCTAATAATTTTCCTTGCAGTCGGGATCAATGCTAATGTGGGCACATGCGCAAACGTGAATTTCCTGTAAGGTCAAATTCTTATGATCTATCGTTCCGATTTTATTCGAACTCGAGGAGTACTAGTTAAGTAGAAGTTTTATATTGATGTTTTGTGGATTGATGAGACGTTCGCGAGCAATCAAGTTGAGTCTCGAGACTCTAGACCCTGACCAACTGATCTAAATTGTTACTAAGGGGATTGACTACTTGATGTTATGTATTTTTGAGATGCGAGCGTAGCGAGTATTGTCATAATTTTAGCAAACACCTAGCACTTGCGCTTAACTAAAAATTGGTTGGCACAGACGAATCCCCAAGACCAATTGACAGATTTTATGAAATTTTCACGCGTCATTTGGATTAACTCCCAAAAAATACTCAACCATTTTCAGATGAATATTTACGCATGTGAATGCGCAAACGTAAATATCTTAAGTCACCGATTTCTTCATATCTATCACCGATCTAACTTTGGTCTAGTAGTTTTGGAGAAAAGCTCACATTCGACGTACGGCGGACTTTTAGCGAATTTTTGAAGAAAATTAAGCTATTGCTCTCGCCTCAAAATTTGTAGTTTTGAAAAAGTTTGAAAAACTTTTATGCAGAAATCCGTTTCAGGCTATTTCGAATCATATTCTGAAGTTTAACGCATTTTTTTTAATGTATGAATGTATATATGTATGTATGTATGTATGTATGTATGTGTCATTCCAGACGATAACTGTAGAATTGTGCTAGAAACTTCAAACAAATTTTAAAATGTTAAGGACACAAAACGAAAGTTCAAGTTCGTTGGCCAGCATGATCGGATAATATCTTCGGGTTGAAATTTTCAAAAATGTAGTTAAAAATTTAGAAATAGCCTGTTTTTTGCGATTTGTTGTGCGAAATAATTTTTTCAGCATACTAACATGTGGTATATTCGGAATCAGAGTAAAATTTCCTATAAGAATATGTATTCAAGTTTTCCAAAATTTCAAAGTAACCAAATAACCAATCCTAGAACCATGCTGTTTAAAACGTAGGTGCTTGTTAAAAAAAAAAAAAAAAAAAAAAAGTAATCATAACTGATGAGTTTACTCTGTGAAATATTCCGTCCTCCGATTCTCTCGGTCGCTCTCTTTAATGTTTTACGCTCAACTGTTTTAGGACTTGATGTAGCTTTAATACTGACACGTGGCTTAGAAAATATCAGCCATGAAATTATTTTTAATAATTTGATGCCATGTATGTCTATCAAAATCATAAACTAAAATTTCTCTACACGATCAATAGCGACTGAAATGTCGAAGATTTCTTCAAAAATTCGCTCATGGGGTCATGCTGCATGACTGGACTTTTTTAATTCGATTTTAAGATTCTACTCATCATGAAACGTAAACCAACAAATTTTTAGGGAGGGTTACATTTTTTTTTTTTTTTGGTCGATCGGTTCATTATTTAAAATAGCCTAACACTAGATAGTGGTCACTGATGAAACAGTAAGTTCCCCCAAAAATCGTAGGGTCGCCAAATTTCATAAAATTGGGTCCAGTAGTTTCAGAAAAAAGTTCTGCGCGGCGGTGACGGACGGTTTTTTTTCCGCTTTTCACATTCTATGCATCTTGAAACGTCAACCAACTAATTTTCCCCGAACGCAACAACTACAAATAGCCCATGTATTTAGTTCGTAGTTATAAATGGAACGTTTTGAGCATTTTTATTTGGCAATGTTTCTCTTTGAGGCAACTGGTAGCCTACAACATCACGGGCCAGTGAGTATCTTAAATAGGCTCACAAACTTGACTTCCATATTGCATAAATTATTACTGTGAATTATTCTATCATTTTGAAATTCATTGTAATAAGCGAGGATGATTAACGTCCACTTTATTGCTTTTATTGCCGACGGGAGTGACAATTTTTCACCCACGAAGTTACCATTATTTTAGAATGTTTGACTGTCTTCTACGAAGAATTACTATTGATTTGGCAATCGAACGAATGGAGAAGAAAAAAAAATTATTCACAAGCGGAACAACCCAGTAAGTACGTGCATTATTACCTATGCTATTACTGTCCTTTTTTTCCTCCATTGTTTTCTTTTTTTCTGACGAACGGCGGAACACGGGATGAATAATTTAAAAAAGCAAGTTTACATGTCACGGTTCGGAAAATTGGGGAGGAAAAGAGGAAACCGAGAGAAAGAATTGTGACTGCGGCAAACCCTTTAATTTATACGCGAACTGAACAAGAAAGGCGACTACATAAAATATGTGATTGGCGCTGGGTCGGTAAGGAACGGTAAAATGGTGGGGAAGGGGGGCAGTGGTGTGTTTGGTAGTGGATTTTTTTTCCTTTTTTTTTTGTGTTTTCTCCTTTTTTTTCTCCTTCCCTATAGGCGCCTCAGAGCTGAGTAAAAGGTTTCGCAAGCACGCAAGGAGCCCCATTGATTCTTTCAAGTTCGGAAAACTCGGGCGGGAAATAAGTATGAACCCTGGGAAATAATATTGACCATCGACTGTCAGAATGGTGCGGCGTGACAATATGAGCGAAGTTCGATAGTTCTGTTTCCGAGTCTAGCAAAGGATGTTCCCAAGTATTATTTCTTTCTTTTTTTAATTTCTGAAAGAAAATGGAGCTATTGTCACGGCTTCGAATAAGTTCCAAAATTTTCTTCAAGGAAATTCGTTTTGAGACATTCCTAAATCCTGAATGTAACATTTTTGCACATCTCTCTCTCTCTCTCTCTCTCTCTCTCTCTCTCTCTCTCTCTCTCTCTCTCTCTCTCTCTCTCTCTCTCTCTCTCTCTCTCTCTCTCTCTCTCTCTCTCTCTCTCTCTCTCTCTCTCTCTATATATATATATATATATATATATATATATATATATATATATATATATATTTGAACGAAGTTTAATTATTATTTTATAGTCTCAAATTCCACGCATGTAAGTTGGATCTTTTTTATTTTATTTTTTTAATTTCAATTTTTATCCCCCCCCCCCCCCCCTAAAAATAGAAATTTTGAAAAAACAGTTTATAAATATTATTCCTTCAGGCTAACATTCTAAGCATGTCACTTTGACACTATGTCTCCAATCTGAAGTATGACTGTTTTAATTTGAATGATGTTATTACGCTGGATTCTCAATATGTCGGCCTGTCATTCTGTGAGTCTGGTAGAGTGGTCCCGCTGCTTTCTCTCTTCCAGTCATTTTTTTTTTCTGTCTTTCTGGCATTCTTCCCACAGATATCTACGGGTCCTTTCCTCTCAAGTTACACTCTCAATTGTCATAAAAGTTTGAAATATTTTGAAGGATTAGGGAAATTATTAAGTTCAGTCCCTGGATAGTTCCCTACAATTTTGACTATGGTCTGCTCGATAATGACCTCTGCTTAAGGGCACAGTTCCATTCCTCGACACGCGCATAATTCCCACAACTTACATCCTATCTTGGAGAATTATTTAAGGATCACGAAGCCTGATATGTTTGGTCAATCTGCAAATCCAGCAGTTTGTTGATAATTATGTCTGTGTATCTACTAATCCTTTCATACGAATAACCTTCACAATATTCATGAAATAATTTGAAATATTTAGTATTTATTATTCCCCATAACTTCCTATGAATTAAAAGGCGGCCTGCGATACACGATATATGCGATATACCCACTGCAAATTCCTAAACTAATTCTTTAAAATTCAGCATATTACTTCTCTATAAGGTCTCAATAATGGTCCATACCAGCGGTAGAGGCACAGTGCACGATGACTCACACATAACTTCTACGGAAGATTTGAAACACTAGCGATCTTCTGCGGATCACTGATTGGTAAAATATTGGACGTTCGTACATCTCGTTCACTAACAAAGGTTCCCGCAATCGTATCAGATAATTTCCGAAACGTAATACATCTCAGTCATCTGCCAACTAATTCATGACGTTCAATCCATTCAGCAAACAATTACAACTGTAATCAATCGTAATTACAAAAGAAACGAGCTCCTGCATCTAAAAGGTTTCCTGGAAAAGGTAGCAAGTTCCTGAGTATCCAACCCGTTCGGTACTAATGCAGTGGTTAATAACTTTCCCTGGATTTGATGGGAACTGATGTAGTATTCCATTCTATTTAGGCCGATGAAAAGCTCGAAAACCCATCGACTTTTGGCGGATTGCTCCGAAAGGTGAAAGCGCAACCAACAGTGAAGAGCTGGAAAGGGTGATAGACGGTGAAGGGGGGAGGGGTTAGGGGTATAGACTATTTTCTTGCGTCCTTCGTCTCCCTTGACTTGATGTTCCCATTTAAATGTAAATGGAAAAGCCTAGAGGTGAGAAAGGGGCGGCACATGGGCACACTCGAGGTGTCCTCGTCTCTACAGCAGTGCGCTCTCGGAACGTCTTAAAGGCCCTGAACTGATGTAAGTGGTCATTATTCGGCCGAAGAGGGGATTTTCCAGCTTGAATGACGTTAGAACGGAAAGAATCCGAATTTGAAAGCGAGCAAAGCACATCAGTTTCTTCTGCTTACGACAGTACTAATCTTACCTTTCATCAAGTCAGCACACCTAAAACATCAATGAAACATGGCCTCCAAAAAAAGGAATGACTGAAGTTTTAATCATATTTGAAAGTAATGCACGCATTACAGAGAAGTCCCTATGAATGGATTGTATATAATTTTGATGAGAATTAAAAAAACAGGGGGCAAGCCCCCTGGACCCCCGGTTACCTCTATTTACATACTTCGGACGAAATTATTGAAACACAGAATGTGTTTGCGTTGTCGCGCAACCAAGTGACAACCAAACAAGCGTCATTGTTTACTATTCATTTACTATTCATGCTCATAACTCAGGTTGATGGCCACGCACTTCACAGTAGTTAACATAATATGGTTGGATAAATCAGGAGCTTTCCAACGAATGGTGAACGATTTCTGTGCGATTAAAATTGCGGAAGTTCCATTTCCCTACCAACGGCTCAATTGTACGTGAAAATCATAAGAAAATTTAAAAGCGGTTGCAATCATGTTGACAATATCAATTATTGAGAATGATCATCTGTGTGTAAACAATTGATTCAAATAACCATGCTTATAACTCAGGTTGATGGCCACGCACTTCGCAGTAGTTAACATAATATGGTTGGATAAATCAGGAGCTTTCCAACGAATGGTGAACGATTTCTGTGCGATTAAAATTGCGGAAGTTCCATTTCCCTACCAACGGCTCGGTTGTACGTGAAAATCATAAGAAAATTTAAAAGCGGTTGCAATCATGTTGACAATATCAATTATTGAGAATGATCATCTGTGTGTAAACAATTGATTCAAATAACCATGCTCATAACTCAGGTTGATGGCCACGCACTTCGCAGTAGTTAACATAATATGGTTGGATAAATCAGGAGCTTTCCAACGAATGGTGAACGATTTCTGTGCGATTAAAATGGCGGAAATTCCATTTCCCTACCAACGGCTCAATTGTACGTGAAAATCATAAGAAAATTTAAAAGCGGTTGCAATCATGTTCACAATATCAATTATTGAGAATGATCATCTGTGTGTAAACAATTGATTCAAATAACCATGCTCATAACTCAGGTTGATGGCCACGCACTTCGCAGTAGTTAACATAATATGGTTGGATAAATCAGGAGCTTTCCAACGAATGGTGAACGATTTCTGTGCGATTAAAATTGCGGAAGTTCCATTTCCCTACCAACGGCTCGGTTGTACGTGAAAATCATCACCGTCACACATTTCGTTACATCCCGCGTTCCATTTTCGGCTAGTTAGTCCATGGCTAAAACACATTCTGTGTTAAAAGGAAATTTTGATTTCTTGTAATCCCCCTCCCCCCGCCATCATTACCTTCTCCACCGATAGTACAATTTAAACTTCCAAGGTTGGATACCTGGGCTGAAATCTGGATAATGGAAGTAATATAAATTATAATATATAGCAATAAAAAGTTCCAGTCATGCAGCATAATCGTATAAGCAAATTTTCGTAAATTATAGTACTATATTAGGTTGCCCTGTTTTGAAAATTGAGGACTTTGAGTGAAAATGAATAGTTAACTACCAGTTCTATGGCGAAACCCCATTCTAAACAATAATCTGACATTCAAATAGAGATTATGAATTTTTAACTTTTTTTTTTTTGAAGTTATCATCGATTTTTAGCACATTTTAATGAAGTTTAAGTACATTTTTCAGCATAATTTTGGACATGATTTCATTTTCAATCAAATGTCAAAGGAAGTTTCCTTTTTGTGTAATTGGTAGATCTTTTTGTAAATTTTACTTTGAAGATTAAAAATGGCATTTATAGTTTGATTGCTCTCCCTACCTATACGTTGGAACTCTAGCTTGCATTTTATATATTTATTTGGCATTAGCAAAGGAAACTATACCTATGGTCAAGTCATTCATGTCGGAATGATTAAAATAGTACAATTATAATAGAATATTTAACAAGCAATTCACAAATTAATAGAATTATATAAAGTAGCAAATAAGACTCATTAAAAATTATTACCACGAGAAATAATATAGAGCATAACCCTAAATGACTTGACATCCATGGTACAGAGAGAAAGAATAGACGAGCGTAAAAAATACGACTACAGTAATTTCGGTAATATGTCGAGGAAATGAATTGAATCTGAATTACTATGTACATTGTAATGTTTTATTATACACTTTACAACTTTAGAGATTTGTTTAGTCTCAAAAGTTGATTTTTGATGTCTGCTGCTACTTATACAATTCCTTCATTAAGCCGTGACCATTACGCAGTCTTACATGCACGATAGCCCTGACCAGATAGATGTGTTTAAAATGTTTTTCGTCACTGGGTAGCCATATTCAGTTTATCAATCAATCAATCAATCAATTTATTGTTGACGTACAGCAACGGTACATAACAAAACGTCATAAAAGTACAAGTCATGTGGTAACAACATACGTCAAATAAGTAATGTAAAATATAAAAGTCTTAACCTAATCATAAATAACAAATTTAAAAAACAAAAAAAGGGACGGCACACCGCCAACAGGAAATACAAAAAGAACTTACAACTGACTCCAACAACCACAGCAACACAGAAAAACACGAAACATCACCCAATATCTGCACTGAACTCGCCCACCGAGTATGGTGCAGCAGACACGATGATTTTCCCTGATCCTTCTGCTAAACTGATGAAGGGGAAGGGAACTGAGGTGCTCCGGAAGACCGTTGAACATTTCGATTAAATTGTCTTTTAATATCAGTATGTGGAAATCGAAAGGGGGTGGAGCTACAATGATCCGATTTTGCGCCCCTTTTGGCAAGGCTATCAACATGCTCATAAGTAGGTATGCCCACGTGAGCTATGACGCACACTAAGTATGTCACTTGGTTTGATAATCGTAGATTGTGTAATAGACGTACTCGGTTCTTATAGCTTCGTGGATTACCTGCTGTATCAGAGTGGGTAGATTGTATCGGTGGCCAATCAGGCCTAAAACAATCTAGGCGGTTCCATGGATTCATCGTACTTTTTGCGGCAGTTGTGGGTTTTGTTCGTCACTTTTTCTTGATGATGCAGCATCCTGATCCTGTCCCTTCTGGCGTTGGCTACACTCAATGAGTGTACCCGGGATGGACCCCGTGGAGATTCCAGGTTTTGGTGGGATGCAGTAACTTATATAGAGATAGGAGTTCATGATACCAAGGTAACTTCGTGGATTACCTGTCGGATTTCATCTGAGCAAACATCAAACGTAACAGTTCTAAATCCACCATTATCTAGCAAATGAGCTTAGAGACTTTCAAGTCCCTCAGAATTCAGTTCTCCAGAGAAGGTGTGACACCAACAACCACCCTGATGGAATGTATACCCGTTTTCAGACCCACGATGTTCATTTCTACCCAACAATTTCATAATAGAGAAAGATGTTGAATTCATAACCCACCAATTCCACTCTCTCACGAGTTCTCATAACGAATTCAGTGGTTGACAACTAAACCATTACAACGAAACGGCCAAACTCTAAGCGAGATTAACATTATCCAATCATCAGTTCTCTAAGTCACTTAGGCAGCTCAAAAAAGTACGACTCAGAGAAATTACAAACCGGAAATCGCATCCACCTGGGGGCTGCGATTAAGGAACAAAGGGTCTGGGAAAATTAATTTTCGATTAAGAACTTCTCTCTCCTCATTACGATAGTGGGTAGGGTGGGGTATTCCAAGTTTTTAATTTACGTTTCGAAAGACCCTTCTGACTACTGTAATAGTTCGTCGCCCATGTTTTCGCTAATTAGAAAACTGATTCATTTCCGACGTAATTAATTTGCCGCCAGTTTAAACATGAGAAATTTATAGCTGGCCCCGCTATCTGGGAATGAACAAGGTTTGAAACTGGGTTGATGAATTTCTTTAGTAATTGCCTGATGGATTGTAATTAATTGGTGGCACACCAAATAGAAATGAGATGAAGGGTATCTTTGAATTTTTTATTGTAAATAATTCTCTCATTGGCTAATTAACAAGCCGTTAATTTTCGGTGTTTCGTAATATACATATATTTTTATTCATCTTACTTTATGATGGGGATTTAATAGGCATACATATTGATTGATACACAAAGTTACTGAATATTTTTGAAATATATGACTCCATCCACTATATAAATCTCTTTGTTTTTATTCCAACATAACATTTTTGCTGAGCGGTGAAGTTTGATACCGCTTACTGTATCAAACATTCATTTAAAACTTTTTAACCCTCAGATGTCATCATTCTTGCTTCCAGAATTATTCCCAAGGAAAATGGAATTCTCCGGACCTAGTTTCTAAACTAAGTTCCTGCTACTTATAGTTTCGTTCCGGATTATGTTTACTCTCTAAGGATCTTCTCTTGAATGAGTTCATGATAATATTTTTAAAATACGGCAATATTGCTCCAGGTCGGGAATGCATTTTCAAGAGGGGAATATTAATTTAATTATTGTTTGGGGAATCGTTAATGACGTGGAATTTATCGTGAATTTTATTAAATTAATATAGAATATTAACAATGATGAGCGAGTTAAAAGAAGGGTCGGAGTAGAATTGTATAATATAGGTGTCAACTGTAAGCGTGGAGAGGGTAAAGAGGTAATGGGGCTATAAAAATACAATAAACATAAAAATAAAAAATAAAAGAGGTAAAAAACGTGTAATGTTACGACTTGAGATGGTGTTCAGAATAACTCCTTAGGGGGCGGGGGTGGGGCATGTTTTACTTTCAAGAGCTTTCTCGAAAGATAAGGAAGAAAACACACGTAGGCGTCTAGAGGTTGGGAAGCACATTTTATAATGGGCTCGGCGGAACGGTTTGAAAGAACAGATAGGAATCTCAGGGGGGGACCTAGGAAACTGCGCAAAAGTCGTTTTCACGGCGAGAAAAAAAAAGAATAGAATTCTCTGAATAAATGGAGTTTTTATTGTTCGGTAAGTAATACGTCCGACGTTGGGAACGGTGCTTTTAGGTGAGACACAGACTCATGGGGAAAATGTATTCAGTTCGTGTTGTGAATCCAGGAGGAACGCTCTCATCTACACTAGAGAGAGATGCAGCTCCATCCAGCATCCCCGTTACCAGTAGGAAATGATGAATATCCAAGAGCTCGGTTATAGTAACGAGCAATGCTAAATGGAACTATTACAAGCGGAGGCCTACTTATTCTCACCTACCAAGTCTCTCGTGTCCTCAACGATGATAAGTAAATTGTAAATAATCATAAATATCCCGTTCAATCCTTTATTGATTAATACAATTAGCACATGGGATAAACAGTTGAAAGGGGATATTTGAGCAAACAGTACTTCAATAGATACTGTTTATGAAGAGAGTAAACAAGTCATACCATTTCTTAGGATCTGTATATTCAAGTTTCTCAACATAGTATATAGAATAGGTATTATCCCAGTTTTGAACTTCACGGTGGAATTAAAAAATATAAATGAAATCAACTCTTCTAGGATTTAAATTTAAAAAAAAACCTATGATCTTGAAAAGAATATTGCTTCTTTCAGGAACTCTTACAGCATCCCTTTCTCCACGGTCGTGAGCAACTCACAGATTAAATAGCTCCTTTTTTGAGTAACAATAGCAAAACACAATTCAAAAATTAAGAAAATTATAATCCAATTTTTCTTAAAAATTTGATTTTTCACGCAGTTTTTTTTTTTTTTTTTTTTTTTTTTTTTTTTTTTTTTTTTTTTTTTTTTTTCTTTTTGTATGTAACTCTCTACATAATATAGTTTGAAGCCAGACCACTGGCAAGGTAAACAAACCCTAACAAAAAGTTACAGACCTCCAAAAATTGGAATTTTTAGAGAGCAAAATCGTCGTTGATTTTTCGGGTACTCTCCTTTTCCAGGTTGATTCTCCGAGGTATTTAAAAATCTTATAAATGGTAGAATACCTTATAATTACCTTCATAAACACGAGGAAATGCGTCAAAAATATTCCCGGCAGTATAGTGAGAGGCGGCAGAATTAACAATGAATGAGCCGCATGTTTGAACCCGTGTTACTACGTCAAATGTGATGGGAAATACGTGTTTAATCAAGGTCAACCGTCCATGAAAACATGGTTATGTTCTTGGTTTGATCCGTTGATATAAAATTTGGGTCCAATGTCCACCCAGATTGGCCGTTTTTCCTACTCTGCGGCTGATGGTGTATGGCGGACAGCGTACGCTAGACAGCAAAAGGCGGACAACCAATTTTTTTTTTAATTCGATTTTTGGATTTTTCACATCCTAAAATGAACAAATTTGGAGGGAGGGGAGGGGTATTTTATTTATTCTTTTTTTGTCGATTTTAAAGATTCATTATTGAAAATAATAAACCAAAATCCGTTCGTCGCATCGTCTGGAGATCTCCTCCGAATTTACTAGGCCATAAGTTGATGAAACTTGAATTAAAATTCACTTTTGAGGTCTAGTTGGTCCTGAATCGTCGACATGGATCCAAAAGAGATTGAATTTAAAGGCTGAAGAATGAAAAAAAATCACAGTCGAGCTGCGCAAACTCTAATGCTCTTTTAGAATGTTTGTGAAATTACAGTGCTGTAAATCCAAATTTCAACGAATTTTATATGTTCAGAATTTTTATGTAGAAAAATGAGACATAAATGTAAACTTAGTAAAGTAAGCGGAAATCATCAGAATGCTTGCATACGAGTCTGCAACACATTGGGACATTTTCATGTGTGTTTTCTTATTATTTTCTTATCATTAGGGAAAAAAACTGGATTCTAGAGCCACTCAGCTGATCTGTGATCGGTCAGTTGTGTTCAGAAGTCCCTCAAGGGGCTACATACCAAATCTCAGATTCGTGGGATCATTAGGGAAAAAACTGGATTCTAGAGCCACTCAGCTGATCTGGGATCGGTCAGTTGCGTTCAGAAGTCCCTCAAGGGGCTACATACCAAATCTCAGAATCGTGGGATCATTAGGGAAAAAACTGGATTCAAGAGCCACTCAGCTGATCTGGGATCGGTCAGTTGTGTTCAGAAGTCCCTCAAGTGGCTACATACCAAATCTCAGAATCGTGGGATCATTAGGGAAAAAAATGGATTCTAGAGCCACTCAGCTGATCTGGGATCGGTCAGTTGTGTTCAGAAGTCCCTCAAGGGCCCACATACCAAATCTCAGAATCGTGGGATCATTAGGGAAAAAACTGGATTCTAGAGCCACTCAGCTGATCTTGGATCGGTCAGTTGTGTTCAGAAGTCCCTCAAGGGGCTACATACCAAATCTCAGAATCGTGGGATCATTAGGGAAAAAACTGGATTCTAGAGCCACTCAGCTGATCTTGGATCGGTCAGTTGTGTTCAGAAGTCCCTCAAGGGGCTACATACCAAATCTCAGAATCGTGGGATCATTAGGGAAAAAACTGGTTTCTAGAGCCACTCAGCTGATCTTGGATCGGTCAGTTGTGTTCAGGAGTCCCTCAAGGGGCTACATACCAAATCTCAGAATCGTGGGATCATTAGGGAAAAAACTGGATTCTAGAGCCACTCAGCTGATCTGGGATAAGTCAGTTGTGTTCAGAAGTCCCTCAAGGGGCTACATACCAAATCTCAGAATCGTGGGATCATTAGGGAAAAAACTGGATTCAAGAGCCACTCAGCTGATCTGGGATCGGTCAGTTGTGTTCAGAAGTCCCTCAAGGGGCTACATACCAAATCTCAGAATCGTGGGATCATTGGGGAAAAAAATGGATTCTAGAGCCACTCAGCTGATCTGGGATCGGTCAGTTGTGTTCAGAAGTCCCTCAAGGGCCCACATACCAAATCTCAGAATCGCGGGATCATTAGGGAAAAAACTGGATTCTAGAGCCACTCAGCTGATCTGGGATCGGTCAGTTGTGTTCAGAAGTCCCTCAAGGGCCCACATACCAAATCTCAGAATCGTGGGATCATTAGGGAAAAAACTGGATTCTAGAGCCACTCAGCTGATCTTGGATCGGTCAGTTGTGTTCAGAAGTCCCTCAAGGGGCTACATACCAAATCTCAGAATCGTGGGATCATTAGGGAAAAAACTGGTTTCTAGAGCCACTCAGCAGATCTGGGATCGGTCAGTTGTGTTCAGAAGTCCCTCAAGGGCCCACATACCAAATCTCAGAATCGTGGGATCATTAGGGAAAAAACTGGATTCTAGAGCCACTCAGCTGATCTTGGATCGGTCAGTTGTGTTCAGAAGTCCCTCAAGGGGCTACATACCAAATCTCAGAATCGTGGGATCATTAGGGAAAAAACTGGTTTCTAGAGCCACTCAGCTGATCTGGGATAAGTCAGTTGCGTTCAGAAGTCCCTCAAGGGGCTACATACCGAATCTCAGAATCGTGGGATCATTAGGGAAAAAACTGGATTCTAGAGCCACTCAGCTGATCTGGGATCGGTCAGTTGTGTTCAGAAGTCCCTCAAGGGCCCACATACCAAATCTCAGAATCGTGGGATCATTAGGGAAAAAACTGGATTCTAGAGCCACTCAGCTGATCTGGGATCGGTCAGTTGTGTTCAGAAGTCCCTCAAGGGGCTACATACCAAATCTCAGAATCGTGGGATCATTAGGGAAAAAACTGGATTCTAGAGCCACTCAGCTGATCTGGGATCGGTCAGTTGTGTTCAGAAGTCCCTCAAGGGCCCACATACCAAATCTCAGAATCGTGGGATCATTAGGGAAAAAACTGGATTCTAGAGCCACTCAGCTGATCTTGGATCGGTCAGTTGTGTTCAGAAGTCCCTCAAGGGGCTACATACCAAATCTCAGAATCGTGGGATCATTAGGGAAAAAACTGGTTTCTAGAGCCACTCAGCAGATCTGGGATCGGTCAGTTGTGTTCAGAAGTCCCTCAAGGGCCCACATACCAAATCTCAGAATCGTGGGATCATTAGGGAAAAAACTGGATTCTAGAGCCACTCAGCTGATCTTGGATCGGTCAGTTGTGTTCAG
This sequence comes from Adelphocoris suturalis, assembly GCA_030762985.1. Classification (NCBI taxonomy): domain Eukaryota; kingdom Metazoa; phylum Arthropoda; class Insecta; order Hemiptera; family Miridae; genus Adelphocoris; species Adelphocoris suturalis. Next base: position 91,622,472 of record CM061044.1, read on the forward strand.
AAGTCCCTCAAGGGGCTACATACCAAATCTCAGAATCGTGGGATCATTAGGGAAAAAACTGGTTTCTAGAGCCACTCAGCTGATCTGGGATAAGTCAGTTGCGTTCAGAAGTCCCTCAAGGGGCTACATACCGAATCTCAGAATCGTGGGATCATTAGGGAAAAAACTGGATTCTAGAGCCACTCAGCTGATCTGTAATCGGTCAGTTGTGTTCAGAAGTCCCTCAAGGGCCCACATACCAAATCTCAGAATCGTGGGATCATTAGGGAAAAAACTGGATTCTAGAGCCACTCAGCTGATCTGGGATCGGTCAGTTGTGTTCAGAAGTCCCTCAAGGGGCTACATACCAAATCTCAGAATCGTGGGATCATTAGGGAAAAAACTGGTTTCTAGAGCCACTCAGCAGATCTGGGATCGGTCAGTTGTGTTCAGAAGTCCCTCAAGGGCCCACATACCAAATCTCAGAATCGTGGGATCATTAGGGAAAAAACTGGATTCTAGAGCCACTCAGCTGATCTTGGATCGGTCAGTTGTGTTCAGAAGTCCCTCAAGGGGCTACATACCAAATCTCAGAATCGTGGGATCATTAGGGAAAAAACTGGTTTCTAGAGCCACTCAGCTGATCTGGGATAAGTCAGTTGCGTTCAGAAGTCCCTCAAGGGGCTACATACCGAATCTCAGAATCGTGGGATCATTAGGGAAAAAACTGGATTCTAGAGCCACTCAGCTGATCTGGGATCGGTCAGTTGTGTTCAGAAGTCCCTCAAGGGCCCACATACCAAATCTCAGAATCGTGGGATCATTAGGGAAAAAACTGGATTCTAGAGCCACTCAGCTGATCTGGGATCGGTCAGTTGTGTTCAGAAGTCCCTCAAGGGGCTACATACCAAATCTCAGAATCGTGGGATCATTAGGGAAAAAACTGGATTCTAGAGCCTCTCAGCTGATCTGGGATCGGTCAGTTGTGTTCAGAAGTCCCTCAAGGGCCCACATACCAAATCTCAGAATCGTGGGATCATTAGGGAAAAAACTGGATTCTAGAGCCACTCAGCTGATCTTGGATCGGTCAGTTGTGTTCAGAAGTCCCTCAAGGGGCTACATACCAAATCTCAGAATCGTGGGATCATTAGGGAAAAAACTGGTTTCTAGAGCCACTCAGCAGATCTGGGATCGGTCAGTTGTGTTCAGAAGTCCCTCAAGGGCCCACATACCAAATCTCAGAATCGTGGGATCATTAGGGAAAAAACTGGATTCTAGAGCCACTCAGCTGATCTTGGATCGGTCAGTTGTGTTCAGAAGTCCCTCAAGGGGCTACATACCAAATCTCAGAATCGTGGGATCATTAGGGAAAAAACTGGTTTCTAGAGCCACTCAGCTGATCTGGGATAAGTCAGTTGCGTTCAGAAGTCCCTCAAGGGGCTACATACCGAATCTCAGAATCGTGGGATCATTAGGGAAAAAACTGGATTCTAGAGCCACTCAGCTGATCTGGGATCGGTCAGTTGTGTTCAGAAGTCCCTCAAGGGCCCACATACCGAATCTCAGAATCGTGGGATCATTAGGGAAAAAACTGGATTCTAGAGCCACTCAGCTGATCTGGGATCGGTCAGTTGTGTTCAGAAGTCCCTCAAGGGGCTACATACCAAATCTCAGAATCGTGGGATCATTAGGGAAAAAACTGGATTCTAGAGCCACTCAGCTGATCTGGGATCGGTCAGTTGTGTTCAGAAGTCCCTCAAGGGCCCACATACCAAATCTCAGAATCGTGGGATCATTAGGTAAAAACGTCATTTCTGATGGTCATAATCATCGTTGTGGCCACTTGGGACAATTTCCGTGAGCAATTTTCGTGAGCGATTTTCGTGAGCAATTTTCGTGAGCAATTATTTTCCGTGACGTTTTTTTAGTTTATGTGCCAAAGCAAAGACATGAAAATGTCAAAATATCTTGACCCCGTATTCACCGAAATGATCAATTTTTATTGGTTTTCATTGATAGATGTCTTCCCAAAGAATTAACCACCACGATCGCTGTGTTCACCCATTTGCTCTCTCTAAGGGCCAGAAATTTGACAGAAACATATATCAACAACATAAATGTGAGTTAGAGCGGGTTTGAGCATAGCAGTAATCGTCTCATGAACTCCTAAGATCTTTTCAGCGGATATTATTCCAATGGATTTCCTACTTCATGAAATCAAGTTCATCAATTCTTTTGTAACCCATAGATAGGTGAAGTGTAGGTAGGTGATTTATTTTATCTGATTAATTTTCAGTTGGTGGGTGTGGGGTTAGTATGTAATTAGATTATTATCTCTCTTTATTTACAGAGGAATTAGAAAAGTGTAGATGTTTCTTCAATTTCTATTATTTTCGCTCGGTAGGCGTCCACCGAAAATCTAAAAATATTAAGATTTTGCTTTGTTTAATAATTATAGTCAACTGTTCTGCGTAGATGGTCTATATAGTACAAAAATAATGAACTTCTGGGTAATCATTTGATTATTTTTTTCCCTCTCTTTTTAATCCTTTTGTTACTTCTTTCTCGGGGGCCGCCTTGGTGAGTCGCGTCCGAGCTCGGGCCGCCTTTATGGGCGGATGGATGCATGCGGCCTGCATCTTTGCTCATTTATTTGTGTCTATTTATTAAAATATGCTTATTTATCAGTTGTTCTCGTCTTCTCTCTCTTCTTCTTCTTCTTCTTCTTCTTCTGTGGCTGCAGTATATCTAGATTTAATGTTTTTAATGGTTGAATCCGAGTATTTTTATCATTATAATCATTATTTTTATTTTATTTTTAGAGTGCTGACAATGGTCAAACAAATGTGACGACAGATAACCAAAATCAATCAATCAAGTGTATTCATAAGATAAGTCGCATTGAAAAACGTTAACAAACAACACTACACACTTACATTACTGAAAATAAACTATTCAGACGATAGTTTACTTACGATAAAAATTCGTATCAAACTAGTAGTTAGTAAAATGATTAAAAAGTAAATGCCTCGTAGGTAGATTTTCAACTCGAATGTAATGAAGAAAAGCGAGAATACTATCGGAGTCCGGATTAATTCATCAACCGAGATTTCTACCGATAAGCTGACGTCGTGTGTAGCGGTATCGTGGTGTCGGTTAACGCACCCTCGCTTAAGCTGGAGGCTGTGAACTAGAAGGCTCTCTCTTGACGGCGTTTCGCGACACACAACTCCATAGAGCGCTCTCACAACTAATTGAGATTGATGTTAGTTGCCAGTGTTTCCTCCTCCTATAATAATCTATATTAATGTTCCCTCCGGTGCGGGATAACAGAGGGGGACCCTGTGGTGTTGACACCATTCAGGTACCTACGTTAGATGAGGTAGTTCCATTCTCTCTCGAACGCTAACTCAATAATTCGTCCCCTTAAATCAACAAGTGAATAGAACAAATATTTGCGGCGAGTTGTGAAGCTAGAGGCCTACCTGTAGTCCATTCATATCAACTGGCGAACTTCACTAAGCCTTCGTTGATTTGTCTGAGAAGAAAGGAAATTACAGTAATCCCAAAGTTTTTTCAAGTCAGAAGATAAAATCTACAACAAAATTTCTGCCAATTTACAACACTCATTGTAACATGACTATATAAAATTGGATGGTAAAGGAATACAACGTAATTATTAAATAGTACTGTCGATCCATCCACAGTAAATGTATAACGGTCTGTGTAACCAGCTATATTTTTAATAATATCGTCAATATACACCACAGAGTACCTTCGTTAACTATGGCATCAAATTCTATATTCTAAAATAGGCAGATTAAAAATCCAACGATAGTGAAACTATCAGGATATTTTTCAAAAGCTATGGGCTGAAAATGTCATCAGATTTTACAGAATAGGGTTGGTTCTTTATTTTTGACAGTAGGTTTTTGCGACTTAGCAAGCGCAGTAGTTGTGGTTGATTCAATCGAGAAGAAATTCGGAATATATCTCAAAACATCACGGCCTGATTCTGAGTGACAGAAAACTTACTGCGTTGTGATGATTGCATACACCTTGCCATCAGTAACCAGCGCCAGTAGAGATTAGTAAAGCCTGGATACATAGATCTATCAATGATACATGGATGCTCAGGAGTGTGAATCGAGAGTTCCAAATCCTCCATGGTCAAGTTCCTGGGACAAATACTACGTCATTTCAGGCAGAGATCAATACTATACAATTGTGTGGAGAAAAAATGTATTTCAGCAGTACTAAAGTGTATTATTTATATGTGATCCACCAGTGAGGCTGTATTACACGTCATCGGGATAACGAAGCGGCAATCATCTTCAATATAGAGGAGCGATTCACTTTCAATGAGCCAGAACCTTGTTTTGGAACTACCAAAAGGGAAAAAACTAGCTATAACAGACAACACTGGAAAAATCTCCCAGGTCGAAGAATAGCAAAACTATTGTGACGTATCAACGAAAAAGTAATTGAACTAGTATCCATTTCCGGGAAGGTATCAGCAAATTGTGTAGGCCTGTTGACTAGTCATAACCCACTAGGGTACCTTAAGAATAAAATAGGAAAACTAACAAGGATGCCTGCAGCTTCTATGAAACGAAAACAGATGATGCTGAACGCATCATGTGCTAATGCGAAGCACTTGGTTCAATCATATAAAATATGATGGAAGTAATAATTAGCCTTCTAATGCCAAATTGTCTTATGCTGAATTCCTCAAGTTTGGTAAGAAAAGATAACCTTCTCATTAGGGTAGTGCAGCCTAGGTGCAATCCATAATAGACCCGCTGGACGGCAAATAAAGATCAGTAACAACACGATATAATTGTTAACAATACGTATTTGACATAGCTAACGATTCATTGATAGTTGATAGTTGAGTACTGCTGAATAACTAACTGGCTTTCGATTAATTCAAAAGAATTTTTGTTGAACTAATTTGGTATAAACAATCGTGCAAAGGTTATACGGTAGGATAAGGTGAAAATTGGTTCCATCCTGACTAATCCAACTTCGATCTCCCCTCGGAACATGGGGATCACCTTCCTCCAGTTATATCCACTTCCTGGAGAGGTACAACGAAAAGGTGATCGCTGAGCCAGACGGTCGATGGTAGATGTACTAGGCCGGGCCCCTGGCCGGAGTCCAACACCCACATATCAGCGTGTCAGTACCACGCTTCACACTTCATCATTCCCTGCCCTCTTCGTTCCTGGGGGCTCAACCCTTCCAAACCTATCCGATATTTATGGCTCGCATTCATCCACGGAAAACTCTCTCTCCCCCCTTTTGCTACCAAAACCTTGCTGTCCCTTCGATATATTTATCTATCACTGGAAGAGGAAGAACCGCTCAGCCCTCTCCACAAACCGTCATTATTCCCCTGTATTTCCTTTTCTCCAAATGTAGCACCGTGCCCAGACAGCCGTCCAAGACGGTAACAACAATATAATCACCATTATTAATGGATTCCGTGAAGCTTCGTTACCATGCTCCATTGTCAATTGCGTGTAATATTTAAAAAAAGAGAATATTAGACCTAGAAATGCTCACAAATAACTACAAGCTCCGTTTCATAATCTAATTTTTCTTGAAAAAAAATTACGATATTTTCTCATTTAATTAATACAGCTTGGACGAATCAAACAACTTTGCACCACCAAGGCGTTTTTCGCTTTGATTATGACTGTAATGGAACTTGGATAATATCTCCTTTTTCAAGTAAAGCATTAAAAACTTGCACTTCAACTAGTTGTTTGTTTATGAAATTAGAGGTATCTTGAAATTGTATGGTATTTCCAACCGTAGATTAGCGGTACTATGCTACTGAAGGAAGTAGTGACGATTTTTGTGAAATAGAAACTCAAAGCGTTTAAAAATGTAGCAAATTATTACACAAAGGTTTGTTATTTCTGTATTAAATATACTGGCAAAGATAACTGGCTTTACTTTACTAGTCCCTATGATTTTAGTACAACGATATTCAAGTAGGTACTTAACTACTGAAAATTTATTATGTAAAATGAAGAATATCTACGAACGCCTTACAAATCCATCCATAGGGACAATAGTTACCTACATTAAATTCGATTTCGCAAACACAGAATTCCATTGGAATTACATCAGCTGATAGGATCGTGGGAATTTAAAAGACCAATTTTACGTTTTCCAATTTCTAGTGGCCATTAATGGAATTTACCGATTGGCTCGCTAATTCCAAAATTTCCATTTCCTGATTTCACTATTTAATTTTAGCCCTTATGGAGAGTGAATGGGATAACTTACAGTGTTCTGAGTTGTTCGATTCGGGCGACAGCGAAAAATCATTACTGTTACTATGAGGTGGCGAAATTCAATTCACCCCTTTTCTTCAATTTAATATAAAAACGTTTTGTTGCAGGAATCGTTTCAGAATGCTCCGAAACGGATTTCCATGAATAAATTAAGGGGGAACGTTTTCATGCTTCATCCCAGACAGTTTGGATTTCGTAGTGGTATGAGCACTTCATCTGCGGCATCTTCTCTGATTGTCAACGTTTTTGAAGCTATTGAAAGGAGAGACTTAGTCATGCTGAAATTGTATGAGTTAACCAAGGCTTTTGATCTAGTACCGCATGATATTCTGTTGAGGAAACTGAAGCACTATGGCTTGGACGCGACTTCCTGTAATTTATTCAAATCCTATTTGGAGGGGTGGAACCAGGTCATTGTTCATAACGGCTCCTCATCAGAGGCTGTCCCTATTCCATTTGGAGTGAAACTAGGGCCTTGTTTTTTCATAATTTTCATTAATGATTAGACTTTTCAATCTGTACATGGCGCTGAACTATTTCTTTTCGCAGACGATATCACCTCACTTATCACTGGCTCTGACCCCGACTAGGCCGACGTAAATTCTCATAGATCTACATTCATTATTAAACGATGGTGTGAGTCAAATGCTTTGGTTCTCGACCATGAAAAAACGCAGGAGCTGACTTTCGGTCTTGGTGGTGGTTGTCATCAGAGAGTTGGTTTTCTGGGGTTGACTATTGACAACCGACTTTCTTGGGCGGCTCATGTTGAGCATTTATTAGCTGAGTTGGCGTCTTGTAACTTTATGTTACGTCGATTGAAGTGCTCAGTTTCATTTGATATTATTAGAACTGTATACTTTGCCAGCTTCTTGAGCAGGCTTAATTATTGTATTCTCTTATGGGGCAACTCCTCTCAGAGTGAGGCAGTTTTCAAACAGCAGAAACGAGCAATTCGTGTTATTTTCGGACTCGGAGGCCGTGAGAGCTGTAGAGGTTTCTTTCGCCGACTTGGTTCTTTGACTATGCCTGCCCTCTACGTGCACCAATGTTTGTTATACGTCAAAAAAAGTTTATCAAGTTTCACCAAGGGATCTGACGTGCATACGTATAATACAAGGAGTAGAGAATTATTGTGTCCTCCTCCCGTAAGACTCTCCGCATCTATGACTGGGAACCCACTACAAGTTGGTCCACGACTTTTTAATCACCTGCCTGACTCTATATCAAAATTGACTCCGTCGGCCTTCAAGAGAGCTACGAAAAAATTATTAATTACTGCGGAACTCTATAGAGTCTCTGATTTTTTTTCTATTGAATTTTGACGATAGGACATTGTCACCCCTTACGCTTGATTTTTCTTGATTCAGTATTTATTATAGCCATTAGTTGTTCTTTATGTCAGCAGCCGAGGAATTTTGATAAAAGTACTCGAGCTAGATCCTAGTTATGACCACACTGTGATAATTTGTTGAGCATTGTTGTTGTTTTTTCTTCCTTTTAACCTAGATGTAGTGTACGTGATAATTATTATTGATATTTTTTTATACATCTTTGTTAATTCATAAATCTTTTAACTGAATGAATGATTGTTAGGTATGTTTGTAATTTATAGTGTGCTTGGCTGCGTGTATCTGTTTTGTTCGCTTGGTGGTTCGGTGGGGGGCTCTCGGTCTGGCCCGGGGGCGGTCTCGCCTGGTACACCCTTCCTGATGCGATTCGCCTGTTGATCGTGTTTAAGGGTGCTCTTTCAGAAATGGATGAGCACCCTCGGGAGGCCGCCATGGTGGGTCGGGTCCGGGCTCGGCCGGGACGCCCCGGCCGAGCCGCCGTTTTGGGCGGATGGATGCCTGTGGCCAGCATCTTTGCTTGGTGGTCTCAATTTCATTTTTTAGCTTAGTTTTTTGAAATTATTATAACCAATTTTCTTATTTAATTGTTAAGTGCTGACAGTTGTCAATCAATTTATTGTGACGACAAATAAACGAAATAAATGCCGTAAAAATGAAACTGTACATGTACTTGAAATAGTACATATTCTTTACACATAGAATGTTCAACTTTTAATACAAATTACCATTATTATAAAACCAACAATTACGATAACTCGCTCATACGATCATGCTGTATAAAGTTTATTATTTTTACTCACGAATTTAACCCTTCGGGATTAATAAAATGTATTGTTAAGATCACAGTAGCATCTCTGAAATTAATGATTTGGGGGCCAAATTTCATAATTTTCGCCCTTCAGTTTCAAAGGAATGCTTCCAATGGTATTCATAGTTTTTTTTTTTTTTTTTTTTTAACTTTTTTGTAACGTGAACTTTCATATCTTGAAGGAGTACTAGTAGAACTTTTCTATCCGGCACCTCTTCATAATCCATGAAGATGGTTAATCTTTCAGAAATCACAAATCTCTGAGAGGAATGGAAATTCGTTCGCGTTATTCGGTTGACAAGGAAGGGAGGAGCATAATTCAGTGTCAGTAGACCTGAGGAAACCCTTCGACAATCGATGACTCGGTATGTGGTTCATCCATACATAATTCATCAGAGCCCTCAAGACCTTCCTCAACAACGCTTCCGTCCAGACTCCGGATGACGTGGAAGGGATCCAACCTTTTCTCATACGCAAAACCTCGGCCATCCCGCACAACTTACAATATAGATAGCGCCCGCGGCGGCGAACCCCCATCATTGTCCCTCTTAGGGCTTTCAATAATTAACCGTAGACAGGCTGGCTTCTTCCCTAAATTGTTGATCAAGGGGAGAAATTACCTCCCACGTTCCTGCCAGCATCTTGCCATTTCAAGGCGGAGGAGTCGTTTTAATGTTTAATCCCACGGCTAGATGAGGTAACTTGAGTTTACTTCTCCTTGGATACCGAGACTAAAAAATGTAGCTTGAATCCCTAAAACATGAAATATCACCGTGACAAGTTTGATAGCGTCAATGATATCAAGTTAAATAGGTACCTACCTTTCTAAAACCCTCTGAAGCTTCAAATATCCGCTATTTACATCGAATTCATTGATTAATAAACTGATTATTCATTGCATCAACATAATATTTATCGGCGAATGATCCAGTATCAATCAAATTTCGAGAATACCAATTCGACTTTTCTGTGAACATACTTAATGCTTGCGAGTCTACCTAAAGGTAGCGGAAGCAATGTTTTCACTTTTGGGAGAAAAAAACGTTTGGTCTCCAAAATCAAAATTTCCATTCACATTTTACGTTTTAGACCATTCCGAACAACTTTGGTTCAGTGTCCGTCTATGTGTGTGTGTGTGTGTGTCTGTGTGTGTGTCTGTCGTGTGTCCGCAAATCTTTGTAACAAGCAAATTTTCCACAGTTTTCATCCGATTTTAATGTAATTTTCAGGGAATATGCGGGCTAAAGGGTAAACGGTCCCCTATCAGTTTCATAGTTCTTGACTCTATACCTCACTCTGCGCATGTGCAAACGTAAATTTTACAACGCATCAATTTTGCACGCCCTAGTTGCAAAACTCACTCTCACTCAAATTTAGAAGATAGTTGGAAAATGACAATTTGATCATCCAATATCAATTTCAACGTGATTGTGTCATCAATAACTACTGCGCATGCGCCAATATGAAATTCTTGTAACAACCTTAATGTCCACTGTTTTTTTCCGATATCGATGAAATTCTCAGAGAACGCACGGGTTAGGTTTTAGATGATGAACGCATGCGTTTTTAGACGTATGCGCAAACGTGAATACCATCTTGTTTCATCTTTTTACTCTCTAGTCTTTCGAGTTCGCTTAAATCTGGATGATAATTGGAAGAAGATGATTGGCAAATGAAGAAGGTATGTGCCTCACCCAACTTAGCAGACATTTTTTAAATATTTTCAAGTACCTAAGCTGAATCCGAACCTGCAAGCAGAGTTTTTCTAAAACCCTCCAGTTCAGAAGGATGACTCATTTATCGTGAAAACCCTAACCTAAACTAACCATGAACTGCTGTAACTTAGTTGTGGTTTCCTCAATAAATCCTAGTACCAGCTCGAGTTTAGCTAGAACTCAACTGAATCTCTGGCGGTCGAGGCGACGCATGCGTATGAACAGGAGTACACATATAAAAGCAAGCGGCTGACTAGCCCTTTGACGATAAGCGACGAGTATATATTCGCGAAATCCAATCAACCTCTGTGGCCCAGTGGCGAGTATATTAGCGTCAAGTTTTTCACTACATTTTCGCAATGAGGAACTTGCACCCATCTGAAATTCGGCTTGAAACCTTTTTTACTGTACTCTAGACCACCTCTGATTCACCAATATATGATGAAACATGTCAACAAAATTTATTACCATAATTAAAATCGACTTTTAATATGAACAGAAGGGGAAAGTGCTGAGAACGCTACGTGATTGGCTAACTATTTGATGGTGTGACGTCACCATTTTGTGAGCAGTATGGAGCATGGCCTTTTCCATTCTGGTATCAACTACACTAATACATAGTAAAAAGTAAACATGTTTTTCTCGTTGCTTTTTGGGATGTTTCAACATCTACTAGCTCACAAGAAGCATCTACATCGGATCACCAAACAGTATCACCCTCAGCTCCCTTGCACCACTACGTCACGATTTTATCTTCCTACCCGTTTATTGGCCGAACTAAATGGTCTTTTGAGGTGAAAATCGGCTCTCTGGGGGTTTCAAGTTCGCTGAATCTGAATCTGAAGTCAAAAGTGGGAAATTTTACCACTTGAAAGTTCCCCATTGGGAGAACCTTTAATCTTGAGATGTTTTCTGTAGAATCCGCTATTAGCGCTGGCATATCAGTTCTATTTGTAGAACAACTTCAAAAATACTTGTCACCTTTCGGTGTATATATGATGATGAGTTACCTACAGTAAATTCTCCTAGATCTTAAATCTTAGAACTTAAATCTCCTAGAACTCAGATCTTAAATATACGCCGAACGGTGAAAAGTAACTGTCTCAATTCGTTCTGCAATAATTTCTGATATACCAGCGGTATTAGCTGATTCTTCAGAAAATAGCCCAAGATTAGTGGTTCTCTCGATCCTCGTCTTAGATTTTAGTTTTGGTTGATGGTAGGTAGGTACTTCTTGCTAGAAAAGTTTTTTGTTGCCGTTAACTCATTTATTTTTTTCCTATTTGGAGTTTTTTAATACTTTTTTCGCTTCGTCGTAAATAAATAATTAGAGATTCCGTATGGCATTTCGCTAATTCGTTAGGTATTCCTCAAATGCCGTGGTTGTTTGTAATAGTGATCCTGTGAATCAGAAACGGGCGTTAACGGGAACGTGTATTTGAGTGCCGTTTCTATGTCATCACAACAGTGCGAGTTTTTCAACTATTTGTAAGTAATTTTATTAATTTTATGTAGGTAACGTAGGTTTTCATGAGTTTGTGTTTTCGCTCCCCCAATTCCATTGTAACTATCTTATAAGGTGATGTGGAGATATGTTGTTTCGACGTAAACATAAATATACCTAGGTACATTTGTATCAATATGTAGGTATCGTAATTTATTTGAGTACGAGTACACAACAAATAGAATGATATCATCACGGAATAAGGAACAGTAAACGTCCGCAAGGAGAGTAAACGCGGAAAATAAGGTCTCGTTATGTCATCACAATTCTCATTGTTCTCGGCCTGGTTGACTCGCAACCAATGGAATTCATTTTGAAATGATGAGAAATACTATCCGGTACCTAGTTAAATGCTGTTCTCAAACACAATGTGCTCTTGCCTTTTGCGTCCAAATTCTGGAATCTACTTGGTCAAGTACGAATCGAACTTTTAAGGTGCCTTCAGATCGATCACTACTTATGTATTTATCACTATTTTAGGTACTTAGGTAGGTAAGTAAGTAGTTTTAGTTTAGATACTTTGATATATTCACTCCTTTCGTTTCAAAAGTCTCGAGTTTTATTGAAAGTATGAATTGACTGTAGTTAAAGGCGGTAAGTTCAACGAAGTCACCTTTTCATACCCCTCCTTCAACTTTTTACTCCCGCCCATCAAAGTGAAGAGTAATAAACAGAAGAAAACGAAGTGTCAACAATACCAAACCAAATAACAAAACCACGAAACAATGTAACGAACGACTTGAAATAGAATATTGAATGCCTTCATATAGTAGGTCCACATAGTAATAGTAAACTGACGTATGAATATAAAGTGGGCGGAGTCATCTGCTGTGGGCATTTTGGCAGACTCCCAGGAAATTCAAACTTTATTTATTTGTTATTTTCATTATAGAGACTCTTCACAAAAAACAAAAAATTATTTCGCCATTTACCTTTAAATTCAATACAATTTTAATTTCTGTTAATTAAAAAAAAAAAAAGTGCGCAAGTTCCTCATTCCCGTCTTTTTTTGCGATCTAGTGGCATACATAGGTACATTTTCCAAAGGGTTCACAGACTGCAGTAAAAAATATTGAGGTGTTGGAGAAGTTGGGGGAAGTTTTTTTTATTACCTTTGAAATTGAGGGTGAAAATTGCGACAAGCGTTCTAGTGTTTGTGCATGTTTATTCTGATTTATTGCGAGTTTTCTTGAATTGAATGAATGAGTTTGAAGGGATGAAAAGTTGCGAAAAATGGTTAGCAAGAATTTGAATGATGAAGAGGGAGACTGGAACTTTTGAAATTCATTATTGTCAAATCATTATTCCGTTTTAAATGATTTTTTTTTCATGACCCTAAACTCAATTTAAAAACCTCAATCGTGGTTATTTTAATATAGCAGTTGGATTTGCACATATTCAAGAGTATCCCCTCGAAATTTGAGCGTGGTTGGCCCATTTTTGACGAAGCTAGAGCATTTTTATTGGAACGCTGCGAATCTCGCGAGAACGCTGAAAAAAGTCGGTCGACTGCGACAGCTACGTGAAGTTGGGCTGGGAGAGAGGGCAGCTTCACGAAATGGCTAGGATCATCATCCATATGGTCTCGGCTCTCCGGCGAATCCAGTCCATTCTCAACGCCTATCTACATTTTTCTTCCTTACTTCAAGTGCACTATAATGTACATCGCTGATCTCCAAGTACCTACATACACTTAGACCGCACGTCGATGTTATGATGCTGATCTCTGTGACTCCTACTTGGAGCAAGGCAATTGTCCTCACCGAACCTAGTCTTCTTCATATTTGTATTGGAGAGTGAATGGTTTCAACTGGATACATTCAAATTAAGTAGCAGTAATCAGTCAGTTTGAACGCTGAACCTGAATTCAGTTTCTTGCAAGTTTAAATGCACAAAACCCAACATGTTTTTTTGCATCTTTGGAAAAATTGGGTGGTTTTGATAGGTTAGAGTGTGTTGAACCCAAATCTGCACGCAAAGTTTTTCTATCACCCTCTAATGCTGAGGGATGACACATTTTTTTGGAAAAATCTCAAACTAAACTAAAAATTACCGTGTAATTAAAAACTTTGAACATCGAAAACCAAAACTTGTTATCATATTAGGAATGTAATGGGAAGTGCATCTGCATACTAATATATATAAGCTTCACAAAAACCTCAGTTCAACAGAATTCTGCCATAAAATTATCCGTATCATCCTTTATCCACCTGCTATACTCCATGGTGAAACCTCATACCATACTCATCCAAGACGAGTCCCAGATTTTTAGGAGAAAAGTCCAAGAAGGGGTTCAGGAAATGAATTTCAATGACATGTTGCATCCTAGAGCACTTATGTTGGAATGTTTCTCTGCTATGGTATCTACTGCTTATAAGGACAGGGACCACAATATATAAGATTGAGTGCTCAGGGTAAATAAAGTACCAAGTTCAAAGCTGTTTCAGAATCTTAGAAAATCCACATTTGGCTCCTTATTCTTCACGTGATAAAGATAATGATACTAACCTCAAATTCGAAGAAAAATAGAACATTTTTAACATGTAATTAAGTTACTAAAAACAGTGTCTATAAAATAAACTAAATAAATAAATTAACACAAGAATTTCATACTAGTACTCAATTTGCAGCCTAGGTCAATGATTTTGCAACTTATATATATTTACCCAGTTATATAGTTATTATATTTCTAAAACTAGTGGGCCAAAAAAATGTCGACCACTGATCTATCCACGGAATCTATATTTTTGTATCCGTTATTTGTCACCAGATCAATAGGTGCCTCTTGGCAGGGACAAATAAGCAACACGCAATCGCACAATCTCCACAATTTATTATTTGACTGGTTTTGATAGAATCTCGGGGACTGCGCGGATTATACCATCGGGATGGTCAAGTCTCTATAGAAAATCACTATTGATCAATCATATTAGATCAATTATAGTATCAAGTACATAATCTACACATGCCAAAGGCTCTGATTCTTCTTCCAAAACAGTTAAATAAAGATCTTTCCCTTCCAAATTTTATTCAAGTTGTCCTCTAACTAATTTATTTCCGGGAATTATGATTCTAGGTTTAGAACGGGGGGTTCTGAGATATTAGAACGGGGGGTTCTGAGATATTATCTGGCTGAAATACAATCATTGCAGACATGAGACATTTAATGAGTATAGGAGAAAAAATCTAGCAACGATGAGCAATGGGGTATTTTCATAGTTATTCTTTATTTACTCAATATGAAGCTTCGAGCGAGAGCTTTCCAAAAGATGCTAAGTATATATTATGATGGAAATCCGACCAGTGAAATGGCCCTTGAAAATCATTACCACGATGACGAAACGGCTTGCCCACCTGGAGGGAAACCCTCTTCAGTCTTGCCATACTACGTCACGCATGATCTTCCTACCCATTTATATCTCAAACTAAACGGTCTTTTGAGCTAAAAATTGCTACTAGAAGATTTTCAAGTGCACTGTATTCGAATCTCAGGCCGAAAGTTCGAAATTCCTACAGATGAATGTTCCCTATTCACGATAAGAACAGATCTGACTTAGGGTTGACAATATGGTGGGTTTCCTTGGGCAAGAAAGACCAACTTTCTGAGGACACTGATAAGGCATCGCAGGCAAAAGGGGTTGCTCATCATATATAGGTTTATGTGAACTCCATCTTGATGAACTAGATCCATGCTTGCAATCCGCCTGCTTCTTACCTATAACCTGGAATATCCTCCTTCAAAATTATAGAGGATGAACCCCCTATAAGAGAGGGGAAAACGGGCATGATTGCGTCCATAAATGCTACACTAGGTACATTTCAGAAATGAAAAACATATCAGTTTTCCTTTTTTAGCATGGAACATGCTTTAGCCTTGGACTAACTAGCCGAAAAAGGTTACACGGAAATGGAACGCGGATGGGGTGACGCGGATGTGTCACGAAATTTTTTTATGATTTTCACGTACAACCAAGCCGTTTTTGGGGAAATGAAAGTTGTTCAGTTTTCGACGGACAAAAATCGTTCTCCATTCGTTGGAAAGCTCTCGATTTATCACGCAGGCCTTGCGTACTTGTTGTTGGTATTTATGCCGTAATTTAATTTAATTTATGTTATTAATAGATGTACTAAACAATGCCGCTTGTTTTGTTGTCACTTGGTTGTAATGTTAGTCACTGTAGACGCTCACCGGAATAGAAAACCTACATCGTATAGTTACTCGCGAATTATACGACAACTATAAGAAGTAGTGAGTAATCATATCAAAGTGTTTTAAATTCTACAGCTGCGATTATGAGTTTACCTCCAGCCGTCGACCGATAATTGTGTGTCCTGGACCAGATTGGTGAAGTTTTGTTTTTATGTTTTAAAGTTTTTAAGTCTATTTATTTTTTTTAAGTTTATGTTTTCATCAAAACATGATGAACGAATCATGTCGCTGTGTGCGTCACTCTTCAAGGAACAACAGTTATGGGAAGAAAGCCTCAAGACACAGCGCTCGGCTGAAAACTTGCTCGAGTTATTGAGCAAACACGTCTAGTTCATCTTAATAAACCGTTCAATAACGATTTGATTTTTGATCACATAGCTTTGAGGTGTCATCTTAGTAAACCGTTCAATAACGATTTGATTTTTGATCACATTGATTTGAGGTGGAAATGTGAAATAGGAAACCATGGCCACTTCAATTTGTTTTAATTTGAAGTAAAAACACGACTTATATTATCAGGAGACGTAACGCTAAGTAGTGGTCGATAGTGTGTAAAGTAGGACACATAAGCAAGCGTTTATACATTGGATACGTTTCTTGTGAAGACACCGTCGACGTCATATTTCGTGTCGTGGAAACGTCCGAAGAACTATTCAATGTACAGCCGAATGTTTCAGTCATGATAGCATGGCTAAAGCATGTTCCATGTTTTTTGAATTTTAGCCTAAGGCTCTAAGCAGTAAGCATCTGGGGGTCCAGGGGGCTTGCCCCCTGGCGAAGCGCGCGGCGCCGAGTTTTTTTTTTTTCGAATTTGCCCCAAAAAAAAAAAAAAACGGTTTTTGTGGCGCTAAATAGGCAGTTTGAAACACAGTGCGACTTATCAAAAAGGGCGGCGGAAGAGACTCGGTTTTCCCTCTAAAGAAAGGAAATAAAGGGAACCGGGAGGCTCCGTGACATCCGTTCTCGCCCAATAAGCCATTAGTTTCTTCGCAGTGGTCGAAGTTGATTTAAAACCCGTGGTGTCAGTTTAGGTTAGAGGCAAAGGGGTAATGGTGTTGGGTAGAGGAGGGGAGAGGAGGTGATTCGGACCGATAAAAGGCGAAAAACTGCGAAGGGGACGGGACGGGACTGGCGAGCGTAATGGAGTAGAAACCCGCTTTTCGGCAAAGCCAAACGGAAAAACTCGGAAAACCTCTCGTTGAAAAAAAAAAAAAAAAAACTTCACGAAGAAAGAAATTTTCCCCATCTAAATCTATCCCTCATTTTCCTCGCAATATTGGGGAGGAACAGGAAGTGGGGGAGTTAAATATTGTTTATCGATCTTCACACCTTTGGGACGTTATTTGATCCTCGCCTCGTCATATTGTTCTGTTAATGGCCTGATAAATATGTTTTGGAGCGGAGAGTGGAAAACGGGTTAGGGATGGGTGTATTCAGGACGCTCTTTCCTATCCAATTTAAAAAATAGTATCTACATTATTGTTTGCGATTGCATGTCATCTCGTCGCTTAATCTCTAATGAGAGAGAGAGAGAGAGAGAGAGAGAGAGAGAGAGAGAATGTTTACTTGGTATACAGAAACACGAAATACGACGTTGAACCACATTACTTAAGGGACGTAAATTGCATATACATCCTAATCTTATATCTGTAATCTTACATTACAAATCAATTTCGTAACTTGCATATGTGTACAGCACTCGCTGTAAGGTAGCAAGATTTTTGTAAACATGGAACATGTTTTTGCCATCATAAATGATCGTTACGGGATATTTAGTGCGTTACGCTCATTTTCTGATTATTATCGCTTACAACCAATTTTTTTGCTACGGAACTGTATCTTAGGCATTTATCATCGTGCAAAAATCGTTCGCCAGTTGTTGGAAAGCTCTTTATTAACCTAAAAGTAGTCGTATTGTGTTAACCACAACGCAGTGCGTGGCCAAAAATTTGAGGTATGAGCTTGGTTGTCAGAATGACTGTTTACATACAGGTGAACTTTCTCAGTTGATTTTGTAAACATGATCGTAACTACAATTAGACTGGAAAGAAACTTGGAAGTTGAAATTAAATAGGGAGACTCTCTGAGACATTGAGAGATGATTGAAATGATGGGCTCTTTCTTGATCAGTTTAGTGACCTGAATTCTCGCCTGTTCTTCTGAAGAAACTGTTCCATGTTCTGTCAAGATTTAGTGCTCTGGACTTTTCTTTTTAACATGGATATGTTTAAGTCGTGGGGGTCTATCTGTGAAAATGCCACACGAAAAGAATGCAAACGTTTATATTTAGGTCGATTTTCACGTACAACCAACCCAATTGTAGGGAAATGTAACTTCCGCAATTTTCATCGCACACAAATCGTTCTCCACTCGTTGGAAAGCTCTTGATTTGATTTCTATCGTATTGAATCTCTGAAGCGCGAATTAAGAGATGATTGAAATGATTTCCTAGAAAGTGGAGATTTGATAGGGAGACTCCCTGGGATATTAGGAGACCATTGAAATGATTGGTTTATTCTTAATCTGGTGTGTGAGCTAAATTCTCTCCTGTTCATCCTAGGAAGTTGAAATTAGATATGGAGGCTCTCTGGGACACTTAGCGACGATTGAATTGATTTGGTCTTTTCTAATCAGCTGACTGAGCTAATTTAATTGAAACATTTTCAACTTGAGACACAGGACACATATTTCACAGGAGAAAATCTAAGACATATCCATGTACCGATGTATCTGCATGTTGTGTAGATACTTTCCGAAATTTTCAATCCATTTCGTCAAATCTGTCATTGTTCGATTTCACATGTAATAACAGTTCATACTTCATTATGGTTCGTGTGGGAGGGGTTGATTGTTGTAATTTAGTAGGTACACCAGTAAGACATGATCTTTTTCTTGTTTTTCATCGTGGCATGCTCGGAAACAAAACATTGTACTTCGACATTATTTTTAACAAAAACGTAACGGAGACGGAGGGGGGGGGGGGGGGGGCTACTTATGAGAAACCCTTCATTTATATATTAAAAATTTAAAACGTAACAATTCATATTTGGGACCTTCTTTCCACAACAACAACCACGATGTGTGACACAACATAATTTGATCTTGAGGAGAGAGCTTATTCTGCCACTGCGATTAGGTCTCTCCCTGAGGCTGACGTGTGAACTCCCTTTGCAGTGCAATAGGCATGAGCTTTGGGAACCCCGCCATCAGTTGTGAATAACTCGACTAGGTAGGAACACACTGTTCACCATCGAACGATTGCACGCTTCAAATTCTTTTCTAGGGATGAGGTTCGAAGATGGAGGTAATCTAATGGTAAACCTAGATAGAACCGGGAACTAGGAAACTCATCAACAGGAAACTCATTAAAAAAATCGTAGAACCCCATTTTTGATCAGTTTTCTACGTGGGGCGGAAACTCGACAAATCTTCAAAAAATGGAATCCAATAAATTTATCAGTTCAATTCAGTTATGAATCAGTATAAATTTTTGTCGACTAGAGTCCAGCACTGTCGAGACACTCCTCAAAAACTACCTTGAAGGAAACTCATCGAAAAGGAGCTGATGGGAAACTCGTCAAAAATGGTGGTAGTAGTAGACGGATATTGGTCTACTTTGAATCAACTACCTGCCATTGTTACAGCTCATCACCACCATGAATAACTACCTAGCCGAAAACCTTATAACGGTTGGGTCTGGCACACGGTGAAGCCTTCGGAAGGTTTGGTTTGACGACTTTCCTTTCGTTGAGTTTCCTTTTAGGAGCGTTTGACCAGTTTCCACAGGAGACAGGAAAGTCATCAAAAATAATTGTCAACTACTTTTCATCTTCTAAATTTATATCCGATTTCTATTTGAAAATCTTTTTGACGACTTTCCCTTCCATTCAGTTTTGACCAGAGTCCCACCCAAAGGGGAAACTTCTCAAAAAGCCCCGACCTCACGTTTTTGATGAGTTTGTAGGACCCGGTACAACCGAGGTTGCTGATGCGCACCATTTGGAAGCTGTGGTTTCTTGGGAACCCACATCAGCAGTGCAGGTCGCTGTTGCAAACGTTGCGGAACAGTGAGCTCACTCACGAATAAAACAGCGTTTCGAGTCCTAAAATACGATTCGTCCGATGCCTGCTGAGTGCGTCTAGTGTGTCCCTACCTTTAATGTGGATAAAACTTTCAGTGAACATTCCTGTGAACGGATTCTTGCGAATAGACTAATACCCGCACGGATCTGCAATGAGTATGACTTGGAATACAAGATTATCCCATGGAGAAGCAAGAGCAAAGAATCCTACTGTTTTGCGATTCACAGTGAATTCCTCGACTGCGGAGGAGTGAAAGTGACCTCCAGGCGTGAGAGGGTTTGAAGGAGGCGTTGATTGGGGTCGAGGGAATAGACCCGGCACATCAGAGTGGACAGAAGCTGGACGGCCGACCCCCCACGGGAGAGAAGCGTGGCGGGGGAGGGTTAGAGCAATTTGAGGTGTTGACCCTCCTTTAACGAGTGGATTTGGGTCAAGGGGTCTTCCGCTCCATCCCGAGCCAGAACCCCTGAGATCCTGGACTCACTGCTGCCCTCTCTTAGCTAGATGGAGAATACATACTGTACCTACCTATGTAAACATAACTACATATATGTGCATATGAATCTATATATTGTATGTGCGGTATAAAATACTCAATGACCATTCTGGCTCACTGACTCACCAGGCCGAAAGATTTTTCTCAGAAGTTTCTATTTGACGTTTCTATTGATGTTTCGTTTCAGTTCTTAGGCCTTAAGTAGACTGTCCTGCACTCACACAAGAGTTGAATGACTTACTACTCTCTCTACCCCTCAATTAAATTATTGGTTTCAGATCTAGTTCTCTCCAACCTGTTACATGAGCCTAATGGCCAGAAGAGGTCAAGAAAAACCTCATTTTCAATAACGAATGCTTTCCAGTCGGCCAAGGAAAAATTCCCTAGTTGTAAGCTGAAATAATTTGAAATTTCGCAATGTAAGTACAGTGAAACTTGGATAATTCGAACCTCATGGGACCAGTCAAAAATGTCGAAATAACCAAAAATTCGAATTAAAGGAGTTTTTAATAAATTATATTTTCAAAAACTACAGTACGAAGTAAAATACATACAGTAACATTGAATACTGTATTGACCTACAGAATATTGAACAGTAAATATAAATACACCCGGAATGGTACTGTATTTAACAGCAACCATAAAAAACAACCTATTGGTTTTCAAAAAGTTCCAGTCATGCAGCATGATCGTATGAGCGAATTTTCATAAATGGTCGTATTACATTTATGTTAAATTCTGTTGAAATTTGAGCACTTTGGGGACAAATAAAAGTTTTATTATACATTTTATAGCAAACTAACTTTTTGTCAGTAATATTCCAATGAACAAACGATTTTGTGGATTTTTAAAAAATTTTCAAGTGTTTCTATCGATTTTTAGCTTATTTGAATGAAATTTAAGTAAATTTTTCAGTACAATTTTGTGCTTAAATTTTTAAATGTCCTAGTTCATGTTCGATTAGTTTTTTTCGAGTAACATTCTGCTAAAAAATAGAAATTTGTTAATTTTTAGTGGTTTTTTGCCTTTTTTAGTGATTTTTTAAGTACATTTTTTGAAATTTGACCGATTTAATGTGCTCAAAAAGTGTTGTCCAACGAACTCATCCTTTCTTTTGAAATGCTTGATTTTTTGGCGAAAGAACGAAGTTTTTATCTCAATTCTATCGAGAGTTATCGTCTGGACTGACGATATATATATAATCGCTTCGCCTCGCTTCCCCTCGCATTTTTACCGACTTCCCGTCACTTTTTTCGATATCCGATTTCGGATTCAAATTCGTCGAGATCAAACCTTTATTTCGCCAGCGAAAACCGTTCCGAAAAACTTACCTTTATGGGGTATATTTTAATCAGAAAAATCCAAGTTTTTCGTCGGACTTTTACTGTTACTTCGACCCCCCTCCCGCCCTACGGCCCATGGTTCGGGTGGGATTAGAAAATTTTAAATTCGCCTATGCCCCCTTTCGGAAAATCCCAAGAAGATCCCCCCACTCGTACACTCCCCCCACTCAGCCGTTTGGCCGTGCATAGACACGACAGAGGGGTGGGGTTCGGGGGGATCTTACTGGACAGACATTTTCAAACCAAATAACCCTCCGTAAAAACACATTCTGTGTTAAAAATATATACTCATATATAACAAAATCGGTCAAACGCTTTTTGAAAAAAACGTACCGGAATAATAAGTAGTACACGTCTATGATATACTATCATTATAATACTCCCATAGTATGTTTTTCTGAAGTGCGCTTTTTCTGGACATCGGCAAGGCGGTCAGTTTCAAGCCGCCGTGTAGAGTTGACTATCTCGTCCCTCATTTCAGCGGACTCTGCTCTTTCCTATTTCCATGTTCTTAAATATATAGAAATGAAGTGGAAGAACAAAAAAAACGACACAACAGCTTTTTGAAGGATAATTTTCAAGAATCAAAGACGAGCTAGTCTGTTCACCCGGTGGATTAATGAAAAAGTCCTTACGAGCAATTCAGTACAGTTTGATAATTTTAAAAATATGAAAAAATTATTTTATTGGTCTTCGGGTGACACACTACCTTTAAGAGTTGTTAGTTGTACTCTACTTTGTTATTTTATTGGGGATCGGCTTAAATCCTTGGTGTATCCATCAGATACTACAGCTTGAAATGATTTCACGACAATTTCCATCGTCAAATACGATGTGAATAACGAGAGTATGACAGCTCCATCTTCCCTCAATATAATGATGCGCAGCTATTAGGGATACCCTCCTTCGGATTTCCGTGATAAGGTCTACACTATTAGAGCTTACAACTAGACACGAACAGGGCGAGGTATTTAAATATCTAATTTATCTTTTTATTTCCTCATGTATTTGCAAACAGATCGGGAACTCCCCGGCCGGACTTCGAGCATCCTTCGTGTTGAGAGACTGTGAATTGATGCCTTTGGAGGATCGCAGACGATTCATGGACTCAATGTTTTTGTATAAGCTGGTCCACAATATTATTGATGCTTCCCACCTGCTGGAAACTCTCAAGTTCTACGTCCCACCTTACCCTACACGAAGAACACCCACTTTCTACATGCAAATCAGTACCACAAATTATATAATCAATTCCGCACTGATCCAAATACAAAATGATTTCATCCCGTTAAATGTAGACCTGTTTGGATCGAGCCTTCTTCCATTCCGACGCAAAGTTTTGGCAGCAATTGGACACCACGACCAACATCGACCTATTCGCCATTTTTTCTTGTTCTTTTTATTATTTAGTTTTCATACAGGAAGTACAGAATTAAGTTTTGTTTCTTGGATGTGTATGTATTTTTCGATGTATTTTTTTAGATGTATTTTTTAGGTGTAATATTGTAGACATATGTACAATATGTATGTATTGTTTAATTTTTACTCTTTATCTTGTCATGTAAATTGGGCTTTAATGCCCGTTGAGTTCTAATAAATAGTGGCAGCTGTCCCGTCCTATTTCCCTCAGCACACTAGGTAGGGACAGGACGAGTAACAGCCATGGGAAATGGTGGAGACGGCCTGGGCCAGGCAACGGACGGGAAATGATGCAATCACCGTTGGAGCCAATAAAACCGCGTCCTGGCACAGGACGTTTCTATCCTGTAACAGTCCCGGTTCTACGTAATATGCGGACATATATTAGGACATATATGTGCGGAGGTATATTATGTATTTACATTTCCTGTCCTATTCCTGTATATTGTGCGGAAACCATTTAGGTGTCTTCCTTACCACCACTTCAAATAATCGGGAACAGAACGTTCGACCCAAAGAGACTTCGCAGTAGAGTCATCCAGAACTACATAATTGTATCTAATGAACTAGTGATCCATGTATTTAAAAATTTCCATTATCTGACAATCGAATTCTGGCCGCCTTGCCCCACAGAGTGCCGTAACTTACTCCCAGAAGCTAAAGCCGTAATGGGACACAGCTGGAACATTTGTGTTTTTGACACGCTCCGCAATATTTTCTGCAAAACCAATCTACAACCCCCCACCACCTCCCCATTTTATAGCCCCCATTCTTTATTCTTCAGAAATATATATAGGTTTTTTGGTTTGTTTTGTAAATCCTCCAAAGCTTTTGGAATACTCTGAAACTGAAAAATAATCGCCAACCCCCAAATTATTTGCTATTGATCAAACACCTCCGGACACCGTTTGGGGTTTGTGAAGGCGGGGGGTGAGGCCTACCCCGAGGCCCTGCACCTGGGCTTGGCTCCAATAAAAATAAAAACAATTGGTTCCTCCGAGAGCCCGCTAAAGGCGCCATTAACCCAGCTTTTCTCCCCTACTTCTTCACCCCTTCCGGGACTGCCGGGGTTTTTCGGTGGTGTCCATTATTAAAACAGAGGGTTGATATAAGGGGTCGACGAAAAAAAAAAAAAAAAAAAAAAACCATCCCCCTCCAGTCACTATTTTTACCCATTCCACGTGGTTCTTTTTATTTTCTTCTTTTTTTTTAATTTTTTCCTTTTTTTTCTAAAGGCCTAACGTTTTCGCGGGTGGGACAAAACGTCCTCTTCTAACCGGAGCGAATTTATTTTAATATTTTCTCTCTACCTGAACATTCCGCGCCTCCCCGTTATGCCCGCGGTTTTTTCTTATCTTTCTCTCACTCTCTTCCACCCCTACCCCTCATAATTCTCCTTCTTTCCGCCTCTCAAAATACCTCTCCACCTTTGCCGCTCCTTTTACGTCAACAAGAACCATCCTGGGGTGGTATTTCGATGAGATTTTTCTTCCCAGTGATTTTCCTTTGTAAAATCGCGCTAATTCGATTGAAACAACGAATTTTGCACTGTTAGCTAATTTCCATACAATTGTGTCAAAATTTGCAGAATAAAAATGTGTGAATGTATTCTCTCGGAAACCTATTTCATAGCATTTAGAGACGAATTCTAGATTTGTTTCTATTGATTATGTATTTAAACACTCATACATATTTATATATCCATCTTCGCTCGCTTGGGAGACCTCCAACGGTTCATGCAATATCCGCTTTTGATGAAAAAGGAAATACGATGTATGGAACTTACGTCGACGCTGAACTCAAATGTGGCTCTCACCATACAAGAGCTAGTGAGGTAAAATGCTGTTTTTCTTACTTTCTATCAATAGAATTATTCTTCAATTTAGTTGTAGATTCATATTATGATTCTCTAAAAGGCTCATTATGATGGAGCATGGCCAATCTCTCATAGGCTGTTATTTGGTGTTTTAATTGGACTAAGAGGGAATCAGTAGTCAGCCTTGTATCCAAACAATGATTTTATATTTCCAAAGTTATCTCATCAGGAAATTCGGACATGATTATCGAAATAAACATTTTTTTATTTTACGTCTTTTCCTAAATTCCGTAAAATTCTGACACGGCGTTCTACCTCATTCATAGTATATCTTTGACGTCTTACATTATGAGACTTAGACTTGGGTAGTTGATTAAGTCTTCTATAGTGTTCGTTAATCAAACTTTTTTTGTAGCCGATACGTTCTTTCAATAAATTTACTACCGTATCGAAATTTTCTTCCGTCACTCTATAGCCTGAAATGAGGGATCTTGTTCTTCCATCGAGGTGAGAGATAAGTAATTTACATTTATCAATTTTAAATTCCTTTTTACTTTTCCGGATCTTATACCATTCGATTTGTTCTGCTCTTCAAACATTCACAGTACCTAATTCCAACCTGCAGCTTCGGTGCCACTGACCCCAACTATTTTCCTTTGTTAGGCAACGGTGTTTCGGACTCTGGATGACTCTGTTAGATCTCCTAGGCTATGGTGACACAGACGCTGATGGCTGCCTCCGAACATCTATACTCGGGTATTATAGCCTATGGTGCGCAGGCTCCAGGATAATATTCATCCCGTGCTCCTATATTACATGTTCAGATAGTTTAAGGCGAAAAAAAGATCTTTTTTTAGTTCAGAGATTACGCAAACAGTTTATTCAATTATGGGTATTTTCCACCAAAAAATCGACGAATCTCACTTATTATGAATCTGGGAGATTTGGGAGTGGTCGCAATAGACTCAGCACTGGAAAATACTTTTGACTGTGTTACACCACACGCCCTTTTGTCAACAAATCTATATTTTAGCATTTTTTGATCAGCTAAATTGTAAATTTATACTGAAATTCTGGAGAGATCGGGCTGGCCAACGAACTTGATCTGTCTTTTGCCATACTGGATTTTTCTGCGTTGGAACGAATTTTATTTGTCGTTTATTTAAAGACAGTTATCGTCTGGAAATACACCTTAGACATGATAAGTGAAGAAAATCAATTTTCATGTGACAAATGCCCGTAACTGACCAAATTTTAGAGTTCAGTTGCGTGTTGTTGTAAAATTTTCTTTGCGATCGCCGTTACACGGCTGTTCCCTCAGTTTTATTAAGGACATGGTTGACCTCAATGATCAAAATTTAAGTGCCTAATTTAATGTAATAATAGGGCGAAATTTCAAATAATAGTTGTGGAAAACATTGTGTTATCTGGAGGATAACGCAATAGGGGGTGTTTATCCATCCCTAGTTAACTCCTATCTGCCGTTTAAATTTAAATGGTCCCTGGATGGCTGGATAACAATTGAGAAGCTGACATGGAAAAGCAGTCCAAAAATCAAATTTTATCGGAACTCTCTCTGAACTCTTATCAGATTTGTTGGACATAATCTCTTCTCCATTCAAAGGTCACACATTCATTCACGGTGCGATCTAGCAAAAACGGGAGGACCAAAGGCTTTTCCCACGCCGTTGGCGTGACTGTTTACTTGCACTTCGACGAAAAAAAATGTTCTTTCGATTTTTGGACTTGACTGCTTTTCCATGTCAGCTCCTCAATTATAACTGGAGGTTAACGAGATATCTAAAGCCTTCTAACCTCAAACAAGTTTATTAATTCACGAAAATCTTATTTGATTCTCAAGTTCGATTGTCTTTATTGTTGTACCTCTATGGATATATTTGGTTATTTGCCTTCAAATATCAGCAATGGCGAATATTTTATCGTAGCATATTTCGTTGAATAGAAATGATGATCGTACCTAAATAGTAAGACCCCATGTAGATCACCTACTAAACTGGGTCGAGTGAGTGCTTTTATTGGGGTTTCGATTTGACAAAGATACCGTTCATTGCATACTAACATAAGTCGAAGATTAAATTAAGTCCACAACTTACTGATCACAATAATTCAGGTTGCAATTTTGCAATTCGTATATGTGTTTCTCTCTCTAGAAGTGAAGCAAAGCAAACGGCTAAAATGTGGTGGTTTCTTATTTGCCGAGCTAGATAATATGATGAACACAGTTGTGGTAATAACGTCAGACCCGGTTTTTCTAATAGCCGATCCATGAAGAAAATGTAGGTCTTACTTTACTCTGTGGCAGCTCCATGTGTGAATCGCCCTTATTTTGTCCCCTACGGACACCATCAAGGATGCTAACGGCGCTATCTGCCAGCTAGAATTTGTCTGAGGGATAATTTTGTCCGCAAGGTAATTCGGCATTGATAAACGACTCACATTTTTTATCTGGAGTATAGCTATCCTGCAGTTAATGTAGATAATTGAAAAACCGGCCCTTAGAGATCTAGGAGTAGTAGCAATTGACTCGGCACTGAAAAATACTTCGACTGTGGCACCCCCACATCCCTATTGTACAAAAAATATTTTATACAATTTTTTGAACCATTAGGTAAATTGTAAATTCAGCCTGAAATTCTATAGAAGAACTTGATCTGTCTTTTGCCAAGACGGATTTTTCTGCAATGGAAAAAATGTTTTACCACGTTTTTATAGGTATATATATATATATATATATATATATATGTGTGTGTGTGTGTGTGTGTGTATGTGTTGAGGGTCTACAATCATCGGGCGTCTGTGGTGAGTGCTATTGAAGACCTACCTGTAAG
This sequence comes from Adelphocoris suturalis, assembly GCA_030762985.1. Taxonomy (NCBI): domain Eukaryota; kingdom Metazoa; phylum Arthropoda; class Insecta; order Hemiptera; family Miridae; genus Adelphocoris; species Adelphocoris suturalis. Next base: position 91,650,354 of record CM061044.1, read on the forward strand.
CCGACATGCCACAACCCATAACACGACGTTTGATGACTGTTTCGGCATAAAAGTCTTGAAAACCCACGAGAACAAGAGACTGCTTCACCAATCAGAAAAAGCACGTAGCAACGTTTTGGGTGCGTACGATCCTCCAGGCCTCAACATAAAACGATGAAACTGAATCCAAAGTTACCGAAATTCCTTGTCAACGTTGTAAACAAATTTCCTACAATTAATCAATTTCTTTGTAAGTTTGAAAAAGGGAAAAAGCTGAAATATAAAAATAGTTTTGTGACGTTTTTTCTGTTTTCTTTTCTAATTTTGTGATTATAAACAAGCTCTCCTAGGGTCATTTTCAATATGTGATTATATATATATATATATTATATATATATATATATATATATATATATATATATATATATATATATGTGTGTGTGTGTGTGTGTGTGTGTATTTATATATATTAGGGATGAGTCGATTCCCGATACCGATTCTCGATACCACCGATTCTTAGGCATTGGTATCGGTATCGAGAATCGATCGCCTAAAGCCGATACCGATACCGCCCGGTGATGGGCGTTTTATTACACTACGGTAGTATTGCAACCATCTAACAACGAAGATGGTTGTACCGTGCAACGGTTGTGTGAAGTTAGCAGTTGCAAAATATGAATTTCCAAAACACAACTTACAATTATAACTTTGTTTACAAGTAGGCTTGTGTTATTTTGTTTGTGACAACAGAAGCATCAGACAAAGCTATATTTTCCAAGTATAAAAGCCTAGAGACAGTCTTATTTGGAAACACTTTACAGTTACCGACGAAAAACTAAAAAACCAAGTCAGTCTGCTTAACTTGTTTTATTCAGAAAGAAATCAATCCTAGGCAATAAAAGTTGCCTATTAATTGATACTTGATAGATAACAAACAAATATCAAATTTTGTATTTGGACAAATCAAATTAACTAAAGCCTTGAATGAAAATATAAATCTGAAATTTAGAATTTGTAATAAGAATTAATCTGAATTTGAGAGAATAAAAATTTGAACATATTACTAGTTCAAGAAGAATTTTTGTTTTTCACCTACAGGTAAGTTAGGTATTATGCGCCGATAGTATCGATAATCGGGAATCGATTTTTTAGGTATCGGTATCGGGAATCGATAAATTTTGGTATCGACTCATCTCTAATATATATATATATATATATATATATATATATATATATATATATATATATATATATTTCTCCGCTACAAGGGGAGTTGCAGGTAAGAAAGGCTTCGCGCTCAGGGGACACGCAGTCGGTAAGGGCTCCGCGGCGAATGGGTTAAAACAAAATCGTAGTCTTCTCTTTCTTCTCTCAACAGTCCCAACCTATCCAGAAGTTCATCTGCCTCCCCTCCAAGAACATAAATCAACATGTTTACCTGGTAGGAGGTTGGCATAGTCGAAAGGTTCGACGCTACTCTGTATCTTTCCCATCTTCGGAGCCAGATTTTCCAATTAGGATTTTTCCAATCGAATTTTTCCGGAAGTGCCATCGAGGAATGGTACACAACTGCCTTATTTTCAAATTCTTCTTCTTTGTGTACACCTGACACCATGCTTTGCCTTCGTTTAGGTATTTTATCTATTTAAGTAATTGATTCTGTCAACTTTAGATTACAGAATGAATTTTATTAAAAACGTATATATATATGTCTGTGTGTGTGTGTGTGTGTGTGTGTGTGTGTGTGTGTGTGTGTGTGTGTGTGTGTGTGTGTGTGTGTGTGTGTGTGTGTGTGTGTGTGTGTGTGTCTGTGTGTCCGTATATATGTATATATATACGTCGTTAAAATCTAGGATTGTGTTCTTTGATGTACGGAACGGATTTGTTAGGGGTCCACGGAAATTTCAAAGCCGTCTAAAATGGCTCATTATTTCTTTGAAAATTCGCTAATAGTGTAAAGCCTCGCGCCTTAAGCGAAAATTCAAATACCGCACATCTCAACTGCTCAATTCTATCTCTCTTCCGAACCCCATCGATCCCAACTGAACCTGCCATCGAGTCCGAGGGTCTTCCGTAGATACAATCCAATTTACGGTGGGGAAGGACGGCTCCGGAGGGCGGTCACAAGGCCGCGGGGCGCGAATGCCGAATGGACATTCGCCCGTAAATTAATCCTCGACTCAGCGGAGAATCGGGGGAGAGTTTCGGAATCGATTCCTCCGGTTCGGCTGGGGGAATTTGGGCATGAGAAGGGTGAGAGGAAAGGGGGGGTCCAAAGGAAATCGGAGCGTTAAATGTGTTGAATCGCCGATCATCGCACGGGTTCCATTGACAATTGTGCCCTCAATTTCCCGTCAGATTGCTCTTCCAACTTCGGTGCCGCGTTTTCGCGATGGTTCTTCCCGATCATCGGCCAGTTAGTCGTCAAACCGTCTCACGACACTCGGCTTGTACAATAAATATGATACACAACAATATCGTTGAATTAAAAATACATGGTTACTCATGAGCTATCCCCATCTATTACTCAGAGCTATTGGCTCAGACTGAGCTATTGGCTCTTAAAATCAAAATTTTTGAAAAATTTCTTCATTGAAATCCGATTTGAGGCATTCTGAAACGGATCCTAGAGTTTAACGCTTTTACATATATGTATGTCACAAACATGTATTTATGTGTGTGTGTGTGTGTGAGTCATTCCAGACAATAACTCTCCTCAGGTTGAGATTAAAATTCCATTCTTGCGCTAAAAAATCAAGCTTCCCAAACAAAAGGGTGAGTTCGTTGACCAGCACTTTTTGAGTACATGAAATTGGTAAAATTTCAAAAAATCACTAAAAACGGCTAATAATCGTTAAATTTATATTTTTGACAGAATATTGATCAAGTAAAGTGTAATAACTATCAAGCAGAACATTAGAAAATGTTTGTACAGAATTATGCTGAAAAATCTACTTGAATATAATTAAAATTGGCTAAATTAATAGTCTATAAAAACTGCAAAAAAGCTAAAAATTCAAAACTTCCATTTAAATATAAGATTATTATTTTGAATACTTTTTCGCCATTAAATTATTATTAGTTAACAATTTCCTTGCGCTCAATAAGCTCGAATTTCAAAACGATGTTACATTATACAATAAGTACGATAATTTATGAAAATTCGCTCATCGGATCATGATCCATGACTGAAACATTTTTAATAGTAGTTTTGTGTTTCTCTTTGCAATTCAGGGTGGTCGGTTGCCAACGTCTCCTCCGCACTGTTCTCTCAAATGCCACCTTTGATTAAAGGTGACGTCCCCCGCGAAAATCTCACCTTTTCCTTCGGAGTGAAATCCGGCTTGAGGCCATCCTAGCGTGAGCTCGGCTTAACTCCCAACCCTGGGTTAACTCACCCCACACCCCCACCCTTCCCCGTGAAAATGTCAAATAAAGTTCACGTTGGGTCTTTGGCTAGGAAGGGGTTGGAGGGAGATAAGGAAGTCGAGGTATAAAACCCTTCAGCTCTAGCGAACAATGTCTTGTCTCCCTCTTCCGCCTTCAGGTGTCACGTACTAATTCAGATTCAAGTGCCACGAGATGAAACCTTTCTCAGTAGAAAGGAGCTCGTTCTCCACAAAACTCCTTAATGGTGGAAATGGGAGTTGAAATCCCATCCGCACCCCTGGGCCACCACTTGAAACAAGGGTGTTGGAACCCACCCTCTCCCGTCCTATATTGATCTATTTTACGGTATCAGTACCTTCTTACGACGCTTATTGGGGCATTGCTGGAAAAAAATTCCACTATCTGCTTTACAAGCCGATACCATGTTACATGGATATGTCTTTGATTGGGGATTTCATAACGGACGGTTGTCCTCGAGAGTTGTAAACAAATCCTTTAACTTTAAACAAATCCCTGGGCCGCATCCCGACTAATTCCAACAAAACAACGGTTTACTTATAGAAATGTTGAAAATAACTGTGGAGAGAAGCCACTACAATGAGTTGTTGTTAACAGTCAACTGTTGTCAAGAGGATCAAAATGTTTCCTATGGAGTGGAGTAAATGATACTATTGCTTTACGTTATAAGAATATACGTTATTAAGAATATTGTAGTCCAATCAACTTAGTTTAGGAATGTAGCCAGGTACGTAAGGAGGGGGAAGTTGGTAGCTTGAGATGTGAACATTTATCACATAAATCAAGCGCTTTCCAACGAGTGGCGAACGATTTCTGTGCGATGAAAACTGCGGAAGTTCCATTCCCCTAGCAACGGCTGGGTTGTACGTGAAAAACACTGAAATTGTGACACAAATTTTGCGTCACGGAAATTTTTGGTTGACCCCCCAGAGCAAAGACATATCCATGTCAAAAAAACACAAGAAAGAGTACCTAGGTAGGTAATTTTCTGTCATGGTGCGCGTCTACGATTACTATTACCACAATTAACTTCACAAACAAGTGACAACAAAACAAGCGGAAATGTTTACTAAATCCATTTATAACATAGTAAATATAAAACTACGACATGAATAAAAGAACAAGTACGAAAGAAATGCGTGATAAATTGAGAGCTTTCCAACGAGCGGAGAACGAGTATAGTCTGGTGAAAACTGAAGAAGTTTCATTTCCCCAGCAACGGCTTGGTTGTACGTGAAAATCAAAAGAAATTTTAACATCTCTGGCACTCGCTATGAAATCTTTTAAGATTATTAAAAATGAACATAATTTTAATTTTAAGAAGCTCACATTTGAAATGTGGGTGAAACCTTCGGAGAGGAGTAACGAACATGCAGACTCGCATGTGTTGCAGACTCGTATGCAAGCTTCAAGAGCCACTCATCTGATCCGGACCCCGGGCCTCGTCAAGTAAATGTCCTAAAGAAGCTACATACGAATCTGCAGCTTCCTAGAGTGTAAATTTTAGGAATTAGCTTTTTAAGAGCCACTCATCTGATCCGGATTCTGGGCATCATCAAGTAAATGCCCTAAACAAGATACATACGAAATTACAGCTTCCTAGAGTGTAAAGTATAGAAATTACCTATTGAAATTATTTTACCACCACTTCACAAATCAAACCGTTCTCCCAATATTAGAATCACCTGCTATGAATCAAATCATCGAAACACCAGCTAAATTAAATCATCCGAAATTAACAAGCGGTTGCAATCATGTTCACAATATCAATTATTGAGAATGATCACCTGTGTGCAAACAATTATTCATATAACCATGCTCATAACTCAGCTTGTTGGCCACGCACTTCGCAGTAGTTAACATAATATGGTTGGATAAATCGAGAGCTTTCGAACGAATGGTCAACGAATTTTGTGGGATGAAAAACGACGAAGTACCATTTCCCTAGCAACGACTCGGTTGTAAGCGGAAATCATCAGAAAACCAACCGTAACGCTTTTTTTAACGCTTTTTGTTAACGCTTTTTTCGTTTATGTGCCAAAGTAAAGACATTAGAGAGTTTTTGTTCTTCCCGTAAGATTTTCTCCCGTTGACGCCTAGAGCAGCGTCTAGAGCAAGCAGCTGGAGATGCTAGCTCTTCACGGGTTTTTTACGCGTATTTCTACACGTATAAGTGAAAAACCAAACGCTAACGTCACGTTAACGTCTCTATAAGTGTTTCAGAAGCTGTTCCGTATTCTTTTCTTACAACCTATTCTTATTTAAATAATTAATTGCTTTATAATTATTTATAAATACATAAATTATAAATACAGTTTTTGCTTAGGTACCTTAAATGGCTGAATTTTGTAGCGGAGCATTTCACTATAACCTCTCGACTTGTTGACCAACCAACGTGTTGTTGGCAACCACACTGTGGTTACCTTTGCTGGTAACTGCGTAACTGCGGTTACCTTGGCCACACTGTGGTTACCGGAAGCTGTGGTTACCTTTGCGTCAGGCTATGATGACTACCCGTAGGCCGAAATTCCAAGGAATGCATTTTCCCATGAAAGTGCAGACAGGCCTTTTTCCCGTACACGCGTAGTTCTACACGTTGATGTAAAGATTAGCGCATGCGCAGTTGGTATTTCAGTCTTTTTGCATACAGGGGTAGAAAATTACGGGAAGAACTAGAACTCTCTATTATAAGTCAAAAAGTTTTCGATTTTGACGTTGTTTTCTTTGTTTTTCTGCTCTTTGTTAGTTTATAAGATGCGGGAAGAGTGGATTTTTCATCAGAATTAGAGATTTCCAAAAGCGATATGAAGATAGAGATGAGACGCCTTATTGTACATAATTATTTATGTATTTCACTAAACATAAGACGCTTTATCCCGAACCAACCTATTTCATCTCTTTTTCCCTATCGCAAAGTAACCTTACACCTCGATAACAGTGATATTAATTTTTTGTTGGCATTCATGATTAATGAAAATTATATTCATTTTTTGTTCATAAAATTTCAAAACCTGCAATTGCGAAAATTTCTCGTGAATAAAAAAAGAACCAGGAAACTTAGAAAATGCTGGAAACTGAACACACGGGATCGGCGGGGAAATCCCCTTGGTGGTTTAGCGTTATTTGAAGATAAGTAGCGTCACTGTAAGATGAAATGCGAAGTCGACCGGCTTGACTTTATCAGGTTAGCTTCCGCTGTGGCTCACTCCAGATGATAAAACCCGAAGCACCTTATCCCAATAGACTTATCGTTTAGGAACTCCCTATAATTTATTCTGCAGTAGGGATGCTTCTGAAAGTTCAGTTTTTCAAGATAGCCCAAAAACGTCATTTATTACTACAAAACTCAATAAATATTAAGAAAAAATAAAATAAATAACCGGCTCCCACAGTCACTATTTCACGGAGATAAATAACAGTAACGATAGACGTTAAAAAAAGTTCCAGTCATGCAGCATGATCGTATGAGGGCATTTTCATAAAATATCTATCGTATTGCAATATGTTAAATTGTATTGAAATTCGAGCAATTTCGGTAGAAATAAATTGTTAAAACCAATTTTATGGCAAAAAAAACTCGTTCTAAATGAAATTCGGCGATTCAATAGAGATTTTGAATTTTTCAATTTTTTTTTTTTTTTGTAGTTATTATAGTTTTTTTGCGAATATTAATGAAATTTAAGTATGTTTTTCATCATAATTTTCAGCAAAAATTTTAAGATGTCATAGTCCATTGTTGACAATTTAGTTTTAACTAGAATTCAGCTAAAAAAAAAATATATATACATATATATAAATCTAATGATTTCTGGCCGTTTTGGCCATTTTTAGTGATAAGTACACTTTTCGAAATTTGACCAATTTCATGTGCTCAAAAATTTTTGGCCAACAAACTCATCCTTTCGTTTGGAATGCTTGATTTTTTGGGAGCAAGAACGGTATTTTTATCTCAATCCTAAGGAGAGTTAATAGAGAGTTTCTGTTCTTCCCGTAATTTTCTACCCGTGTACGCAAAAAGACTGAAATATCAACTGCACATGCGCGAATCTTCACGTCAACGTGTAGAACTACCTACGTGTACGGGAAAAAGGCCTGTCTACGCGTTGGCAGGAAAAATGCTTTCGTTGGAATCTCGGCCTACGGGTAGTCATCATAGCCTGACGCAAAGGTAACCACAGTTGCCGGTAACCACAGTGTGACCAAGGTATCCGCAGTTACACAGTTACCAGCTAAGGTAACCACAGTGTGGTTGCCAACAACACCTTGGTTGGTCATCAAGTCGAGACTATAGAATTATAATAGTGAAGTGCTCCGCTACAAAATTCAGCCATTTAAGGTACATAAGCAATAAATGTACTTATAATTTATGTATTTATAAATAATAATAAAGCAATTAATTATTTAAATAAGTACAGGTTGTACGAAAAGAATACGAACCAGCTTCTGAAACACTTATAGAGACGTTAACGTGACGTTAGTGTTTGGTTTTTCATGTATACGTGTAGAAATACGCGTAAAAATCACGTGAAAAGCTAGCATCTCCAGCTGCTTGCTCTAAACGCTGATCTACGCGTATGGAGAAAATCTTACGGGAAGAACAAAAACTCTCTATTGTTTGGAACGACACACATATAAACGTATGAAAAAGCGGAAACTTCAGGAATCGTTTCAGAATGCCTCAAATTGTATTTAAATAAAGAAATGTTTCAAAACTTTTGATTTTAAAATTTTCCGAGCCATTGCTGTAGTTTATTTTTAACGAAAATTCTCTAATTTACTACACTATTGAAAGGGTGGTATTTTGGCGTTTTGTTGTTTGAATTAGAGATTTTTTCAATACCGAGCAGTTTGAGGACATCCTGATGCAGCAATAGATGTAAGCTTCAAGTTTGAACAAACTTAAGTTTGAAGGTAACTTAATTGCTTGTCAAAGTCAAAATGCCTCTTAAGGTGTCAAACACTGGGCCAGTGGTGCCCACCATCTTAGTCGTTATCATACACAGTACAATTTCGACGGCCTGTAATGAAGGCCTTACATCGGAAGGTCTCGTTCAACTACTCGACTTCCTAGTGACGACGTACTCCTATGTAAATCATAGAATATATCTAGTTCTAACTACTTGCTAAGAATAAATTACCCTAATAGTAAATTACCCTAAAGAATAAACTACCCTAGAAGCAATAAATTATTGAATATTCTCTTAGTTTTACATAGGCTGGTACTAATATACCGTTGCAAGTTGATTAATTGCTGGGAAAGTAAGTGAAGCCTCGCACCTGATGTTCTGCCTGGGTCCATTAATTTTTGTAAGGGTGGAAAAAGGGGGGGTCGTGTGATGTTGAATGATGGTGGATATGGTGGGGTTAGGGGTGGAGGGGGGGGGGGGGGGCTAAGTAAGAGGATTTATTGGGGAGGTTTACCGTAAGTGCGGAAGGGTAACTTCATTTTATGGTGGGAAACTTACACGTGAAAGTTAATACCCTCTTTAACACCGTATACCCTCGTACTACCCCTTGATGCCTCCTAACGCTCGCTAACGCCGCCACCTCGGCACTTCCCAGCTCGGCACCGAACAACTCGGCACATTTCAGCTCGGCACCTCCTCCGTTGAGTGCTTAGGGGAAGTGAGCCTGTATCAACCACGCGGAGAAAATGGGGGATTATCGCGTCCATCAGACGAGGGGAAATTCGGGATCTCAATAGACATGTCTTCATTTCTGCCTACCATTTCGAAGATACATTCAGTACAATTGCTTGTTACTCGTTAGTTATTGTAAAATTACAGTTTTTCATACTGCTTCCAGTTGGGCTAAATAATAATTTTTTGGAAAAAAAAAACAAAAAAAAAAAAAATTCTTCAGGGGAAATTCATCACTGATCACAAAAATAACAATGAAATGCTGCAAATTATTACAAAAAAATTTATTATTCATGTATCAGACAGCTCATCTACGTAAATCATTTGTCTGTAGTCATTAAGCCTCGTAGATAGTACTTATTTATTTATTTATTTGAGTACGGGCCAAGCCCAATCAACAACAGCATAATTACATATGAGCGGTTCAAAATTTACATGGCATAATGAAAATATAAGATAACAAACAAGAAAAAAATTGAATCAACAAGAGAGATTTAGTGTATATTATCAAAACAATACCGGGGATGTATAATAATGTGGCTTGAGAGAACTTAAAGAGTTCGTGAAAAAATCAAAATCAGTATGGATGTTCATGATTGTATACGAGCCTGCATCACATTGGGTCATTTCATGTCTTTAGTAGCAGACTCGTATGCAATCTCTAAGAGTCACTCAGCTGATCCGGACCCTGGGCATCGTCAAGTAAATGCCCTAAAGAGGCTACATTCGAAATTACAGCTTCCTAGAGTGTAAAGTATAGAAATTACCTATTAAAGTGATTTAACCACCGCTTCACAAATCAAACCGTTCTCGCAATTTTCGGATCACCTGCTATGAATCAAATCATCGAAACACCAGCTCAATGAAATCATCAGAAATTAACAAGCGGTTGCAATCATGTCCACAATATTGAGAATGATCACCTGAGTGTACACAATTATTCATATAACCATGCTCATAACTCAGCTTGTTGGCCATGCACTTCGTCATAGTTAACTAGCTAACCTGATGATGTTGTATAAATACATCGAAACGTTGGCCCTGAAGATTTGAATTTTATAATTGCCTGACCGACTCTCAAGAACCCAAAAACTGTGCTTTTATCACCTAGCGGTCAACGAACTAAACCATATTATATGTATAATATAATTTCTTTATTGACATTTTATGTCTTTGCTATGGCACATAAGCTAAAAAGCGACTCGGAAATTGGATGACGAAAATTGCTCAAGTCATCAAATATTCTGATGATTTCCGCTTACAACCGAGTCGTTGCCAGGGAAATGGTACTTCGTCATTTTTCATCCCACAAAAGTTCGAAAGCTCTCGATTTATCCAACCATACTTAGTTTATTAGCAGTTATTTGTCTGTGGGAGGACTGCAAATAGATAACTAACTGTACGTTACTTTAAGAAGTAGGTTTTTCAACGGTTTTTTAATATTTTTCACATGGTGTTTCAACGGATTTTTTTTATGTTTTCACACGGTGTTTCATTAAGAGTAATTGTTGATGTTCACATGTTTTGATGTTTTCACGTGTTGTTTCATATTTTCACATGTTTTCACTCGTCAGTATATGTGCATACATGAATGTGTTACAAACTACTAGATGACCGTGTAAACTCCGAGGTATGCAATATAATGTTTTTGTATAATATTTATCAATTTTTCCTTTGGTCATAATGTAATCTCTCTTTGAATCTCATCTTGTTGTAGCCCTGATGATGATGTATAAATAAATCGAAACGTTAGCCCTGAAAATTTGAATTTTATTATTGCCTGACCGACGGTCAAGAACCCAAAAACTGTGCTATTAGGTATACATTTACGTATAGGTAAATATGATGATTAGTTATTTGAGTATTTGTAAGTTGAAACCTGGCAACCAAGATAGTGAGGGGAGGAAGGGTTTGCCATGTCCATTATTTTCTAAGATTTAAGGGGGGGGGGGGGGGGGTTCAGTACAGAAAAGAATCGGAGAAAGTTCTGCGGTGAGTACCTGAGTGCGATAGAGAATGGAGTGAGTGAAGGGAAGCTGCGGGTAGAGCCGAGAAAGCGAGCGCGGATGGGACGGAGCGGAAAAGAAGAGCCCTCAAATATTTGTCGTCGATTCATCCCCATCTCCCTCAGCCGTCCACTCGAACCGCTCTCGCCCTCAGAGTGACGCCCCCCCTCGTCCTCGAAGTGAAGTCCTCCTGTCCTCGAAGTGCCGCCCCCCCCTCGTCCTCACACTGACACCTCCTGTGCCTCTTTCTGCGGAGGAGGCAGCTCTTTTTTTCGGAGCAGGGGAAAAACAGCGCTATGTCAACACTTCCTCCACCCAGTTGCCTTGGTAACGCGACGCCACGTATCCTTTGAACTCTTCACCTGTTGAATTTTGTTTATTTAAATGTTTACAGTGAATAGATTGTTTGAGGGAGGTTTTATTTGAACCTGCTCATCGGCTAAACTCTAAATATTTTTCAAACACTATTTACTCAGTATTTTATTGAACCATATAGCTTTTTAAGCTGCATTTTAAGCAGAACCATTGATTGGGACCCCCAATGAAATAGATCCCATTTCCAAAAAAGATTTCTTGTATCGCCCAAGTAAGTAATTACCTAGTTCATAAATACCAAACGTATCTCATTTATGTTCATTGAAATTTATTTAAAAATTTGAAAAAATTGTACAAAATAAATTCAAAATTTCAACATCTATTTATTAAGTTTATAATCGTATCTGTAGCATGGTTCTCCATATCGTTGAATGTGCTAATAGGGAAGATTCAGAATGTATAATAATTTATCAATTAATTGGTACGCACGAACTGTTTTGAAAAGATTACTCGACATTTTAGAATTTATTTAAAACAGAGAAGTCCTGGGGCCGTTACTTATTATTTTTTATTGGTTATCTTAGTAGCTTTTTATACTTAATAGTTATTATTAATAGTTATTATTAGTTACTCTTAATCAGTGATTTTATTTAATTATTTTTATTTGATGGGGGGTGGGGGGGGGGGGGTTTGAAATTAAAAGGAGAACACACTATCCCTGGAAATTTAATCTACATCGGATGGTAAGTTAGAATAGTTTGTCTGTTAGAAATTATTTATCAGATTTATAATCCATAATAAAACGTAAACATTTTAATTTCGGAGGTTATTTTCCTCCTCCCGAAATCGATCACCAATGCATCCACTATTTATGTTAAAATTGAAAAGATATTTAAACGTCGTCACTTAATGTTTTTACTTATATTTCAAGAAGGTCAGCAAAAAAAGAGCGTAACATAAGTAAGAATCAAACAAATATGTAAGAATATTGAGAAAACGTGGTTGGTATTTTGAACGGTGTAAGTTGGGATAATCAGACAAGATATTACAGAACCGCTTAGAGATGTGGACACGCTACGGATTCGTAACATATCGGTCAGAATCTTATCTTATATATTTTTCTAACCTTTTTGGTTTATTATTGTAAACAACCAAGAAAAATCTAACCCCTCTCCCCCCTCTAAATTTGTTGGTTAACGTTTCAAGGTGCGTAGATTCAAGAAATCAAATTTAAAATATCAATTCAAAAAAATCAATTTGAAAATTTGCTCATAAGGTTGTGCTGTATAACTGTAAGTTGTTTGCTACTTTAAATGCGTTCTTCCAAATAGATGTGTACAGAAAGAATTGTGTGAAGATTATCAAGCTTGAATTAGCACAATTCGTAATTGTACTGATTACGTTGCACGAAAAGCTAATCTGCCTGAGAAAGTTTACATAACTTGCTAGTCAAAATCGTAGGTACTCAAGTTTCTTGTTGAATCTCATTTAATTCTCTGATCAACTTATCTAAATGTGTACGGGCACTGTTTCTAATTGAGATCTGTTTTTCTAAATATATGAGGAAAGAAAGAATTACTGACCTTTAGCTGCGGCTTGGTTAGGAGTCACGAAGACGCATAGCAGGAGAAGCAGATAACAAACAACCACGTTGGGAGAGAGCCAAGACATTTCCAAGTCTAAGCCATTCCTGAAAACAAAACAAAGAATCATATTTAATAATCTCGTAAATACGGAGGGTAGACGTTTAGATGAAGGGATTAGGGGGTTTTTTTCGGGCAAAATAAGAGCACAACCGTTTCATTCTCAGAGGAAATCTGAAATTGGACTGTTCTACTAACTTACAGAAACAATAAATGAGCGTTGAAATAAAGATTAAAACGTGAGAACCCGGAGAAAAATCATAACACGCATTTCCTCTTTCCTCATTTTCGTTTCACGACTCAGACATTCTTTTTGCAGCTAACATAAAGGAACAGTTAGATTGTAACAAAAACAATGCACAAAATTATTTCCAAAGCCTTTAAAAATCGTCAAATTATTAGGATTCGTTTCGATAATTAATTGGCAGAGCTGTAATACCACTAGTTTTGCGAGGTGTCACACAACTTTTTCTACAGCTTGTGGGATGGATGTAATATGTGTTTTGCAGAATGTTATTAATTCTCACAAAACTCTTCATATTTTAGTTATATTACTTTGGATATCTCTTAGTTTGGTGGGAAGGGAGGGGATGAGATCGATTAAGGACAAGTTACAGCCGCTTCCGGTGACGTTTTCAACAAAATACTACTCAGGGATTTCATCGTAGATCTTTTATGAGCATCATCACCTTAGATTTCATTCAATGAAATCAGAAGCGATCGACAAAGTTTCCAGCCTAGGTGAATATCCACTGTTTTCACCAGATTTTGATGGGACTTATTGGCATAGTAGATCTAACTGGATATGAATCCAATTTCTATAATTCTTCGACATCAGTAATTAAAACTCATTAAAGTGATCCGTGAGGTCGTATTTCACCACTATGATTTTCGCCTAGACGAAACTAAGCAAGAGAGAGAATTTGTATGATTACGGTATCTGCGGTAAATTTCAAATCCTTAGAGGAAGGGTTGTTTACTTAATGACTCGAACTTACGCATGAATGAAATATTATGTTCTTCGGGAGCTCTAATTGTGGACACCAAATATCTAAAATGAACGGCAAAACTTTTTTCTTCTTTTCTATCTAATGTGTCCCAACGTCACAGAACCTAATGGCGTAGGTATCTAATTGTTTACAATTCATCAACAATAAACATTCGCTATTCGTACAATTCATTGATGCATTTTCCTTTAACTTAGCTTCCTTTGTTTTGACATGGATATGTCTTTGCTCTGGGGGGTCAACCAAAAATTTCCGTGACGCAAAATTTGTGTGACAATAATTTCAGTGTTTTTCACGTACAACCCAGCCGTTGCTAGGGGAATGGAACTTCCGCAGTTTTCATCGCACAGAAATCGTTCGCCACTCGTTGGAAAGCGCTTGATTTATGTGATAAATGTTCACATCTCAAGCTACCAAGTTCCCCCTCCTTACGTACCTGGCTACATTCCTTAACTAAGTTGATTGGACTATAAACAATTTTAATAAGCCGGTTACAATATTCTTAACGAAAAGCATTAGCATCATTTACTCCACTCCATAGGAAACATTTTCATTTCTTGACAACAGTCGACTGTTAACAACAACTCATTGTAGTGGCTTTTCTCCACAGTTATTTTCAACATTTCTATAAGTAAACCGTTGTTTTGTTGGAATTAGAGGGGATACGGCCCAGGGATTTGTTTAAAGTTAAAGGATTTGTTTACAACTCTCGAGGACAACCGTTATGAAATCCCCAATCAAAGACATATCCATGTAACGTGGTATCTGCTTGTAAAGCAGATAGTGAAACTCGTTTACGAGTTTTAATTTAAGTTTTGTAGTAGCGCTTTTGATTTTTGCTTAAATAGATACCAAGACTGGATTTTTTTAATGCATGCACATGCTTTAGCCATCTATTGATTTCCACGCACAACCATTCCGTTGCTAGGGAAGTGTAACTCTCTTAGTTATCATTCCAAGATAATCGTTCGCCACTTGTTGGAAACCTCTCAATTTATCACAAAATTTTGTGTCAAAGTTTTTTTTTTTTTTTTTCATTTTTTTGTTAACCCTAGATCGGTAGCTATGAGTAAATTTACAATGACTCGAACGATAACACATGTTCGGTTATCAGACCGCATGAAGTTAAACTGCTCCATTACTATGCTTTCATCAGGTAATATATTTATTTTAATGAACTTGTTTTTAGTGATTTTTACTCATCCGTACAATTTGAAGTGAATAGCTTGTTCATTGTATACCCCCCCCCCCCCCCCCCCCCCCCCCGTTCTATCCCATAGAGAGAGGAAACGGATGTACGTCCAGCTGTCCGAGTACGGAAAAATTTCCGAGATTTTTATTTTTAAACATTTCGGAAATTAATTTTTGCCCTTTAGGGTTGATCAAAGTTGATGTCCGTTCAAGTGTAAGGACGAACTAAACCAAGCAATTTGACCCAAGTCAAATAAACGTTGGTCCGGTAGTTTCGAAAAAAAAGCTCTAAAGGATCCGTAAGGCGGGCATAACTTGTAACGTAAACTATTTCACAAAGGTTTATTATTTTTTCAATTGAGTATGATCGTAGTTTAAGTTGGCTTGCGTACGTCATAAGGCCCGTGCAGGCTCCTCGGCGTGTCCTATTTCGAGTTGCCACAACCTATACTTCTATAATTATATACGCATGTATATATTTCTCGATTTGAGCTCCTATCTATTCAAATAGTTATTGCCTTAATAATATCATTATCTAAGTACGTACGAAAAGTCGAGAGGATATGTTATTAAATATGCGTAGGAAAAGCATTGGTATTAACACACAAATATGACCTAGAAAAAACATATATTCATGCCTCGAAGGAACGCTGTACCCACCTCATGGTGCCGCGGCGCGGCGCCTCCTCTCACTCCACCCCCCGCTCACCACCCTCACCACCCACCGTGACCCCCTGCCAAGCGTGCCAGGCGTGCGTCTAACACGTCTAACACTCAAAGCGTCGAAAAAGACACTTTTTCGCCCGTTTTTGGCCCATAGCATCTATGCGAGTAAAGCGATCGGGATGGTTAAACGTTAGGACCAACTAGACCCCAAATGGAGTCTATGTGCGAAAGAACGGGTTTTTTAAGTCAATTCTTAGGCCTTTTATGGCCCGGACGGCGAACGGCGGACGGCGGACGGACATTTCAAATTTGGATTCTACGCACCTTGAAACGTAAAGTGACAAAGTTTGAGAGGGGGTTATAAAAATTTTTTGCTACACGATCACATAGGCTTATTATTGGAAATAATAAACCAAAAAGAACAATACAGAATGAACGAAACATTTAAACGAATGAAAGTTAGATTTAGACGAAAGTTAAAATTGGAAAAAATCTTGAAAAAAATGTCAAATCGTGCTTAAACCGTTATTATTCCTTGTGGTTGTGAAAAAAGAGTGAAAAAGTGACAAAATAATAGTTATTTTGAATGCGTTTAGTTCTTTAACAAAATTTAAAAAAATAAAAACTAAGCAGTCGTTGGACTGACGTCAGAAGTGTAAATTCCACCTAAAAAAAAAAAAAAATATATATATATATATATATATATATATATATATCTGTCGAAGAAGATCGGATCGAAACGTTCAGAAGTGAGTTCTTTGTTGTTTTTGTTTTCGTATTAATAGTTATATATATATATATATATATATATATATATATATATATATATATATATATACGTGTGTGTGTGTGTGTGTGTGTATTTTGTTTACTCTATGCAATAAGTGCTAAACGTGCCTAATGAAGTTTCCACTTCAAAAATTAAAACTCGTAAACGAGTTCCACTATCTGCATATTACAGTAGGTACACTATCTACATGCTACATGGATATGTCTTTGATTGGGGATTTCATAACGGTTGTCCTCTAGAGTAGTAAACAAATCCTTTAACTTTAAACAAATCCCTGGGCCGCATCCCGACTAATTCCAACAAAACAACGGTTTACTTATAGAAATGTCACTACAATGAGTTGTTGTTAACAGTCGATTGTTGTCAAGAGGATGAAAATGTTTCCTATGGAGTGGAGTAAATGATGCTATTGCTTTACGTTAAGAATATTGTAACCGGCTTATTAAAATTGTTTATAGTCCAATGAACTTAGTTTAGAAATGTAGCCAGGTACGTAAGGAGGGGGAAATCGGTAGCTTGAGATGTGAACATTTATCACATAAATCAAACGCTTTCCAACGAGTGGCGAACGATTTCTGTGCGATGAAAACTGCGGAAGTTCCATTCCCCTAGCAACGGCTGGGTCGCACGTGAAAAACACTGAAATTGTGACACAAATTTTGCGTCACGGAAAGTTCTCGTTGACCAAAGACATATCCATGTCAAAATGTCTCGACAACTGCCATTCCACCAGCAACTTACTTTCAAATAGGTTGTAACGTTATCCAAAAACAGATAGGTACGAGGAATATCCCTTCAAACCAAAGTGCTTCGTTTCTACCCTAAGGTACTTGAAGTGGCTTACCTGAAGAAGACTCGGGGAATTCCAGTTAACTGAAGTAGGCGGCAAGAAATCGAATAGACGCGTTCAACTGGGTCGTAGAAAGCAGCCAACAACCAAATTTGATTGGAATCAGGAAAACTTGCTACTTAATTGGAAACGTTTGATGCGGTTTGAGATCTTTCCAAGGAATGGCGGAGGTTCGCGGATCGTGTAGTGCAGGATGGGGGGGGGGGGGAGGTCGGGACGCGAGCACACGGGCAGATCCACACGGAAGGTATTAACTCAATCATGGCCAGGGGGGGGGAATAAATCGTATCCCGTTTCTAGGACGCTACCTGCTATTCCCGAAAATTCCCAGCAACTATGAAATGACCTACCTACCTAATTTTTATTTTTCATTTTCTTTGATTGATCGTAATGAAAATCGTCACTAGGCTTTCCTAAGCCAAAAAGTAATATTCGCGGATCGCGTAGGGTGGTCGGAGCGAGGGGCGGCGGCGGATCCACAAGGAAGGTATAGGCACCTACCTATCATATTGCCTCCGGGAAGAAATAAACTTAAGTATCTCGTTTCTAGGACGCAGCCGTTTCAAGTTCACTCGTTCTAACAACCTAACTTACGGAATTCCATCCTTTTAGAATTCGCTTACTTTGCCGATCGTGTAGAGGGTGGTCGCATTGTAATAGTGATGAATACAAATCGATGTAAGATTCGATTAAATAAACTTTTTTCTAAAAAATCGAAGATTAGATTTTTTTTAGAAAACTCACAATAATATATATATATATTTTTTTTTTTAGCAAAGTTTAATGGACAATTTATAGCTTTGGTACCTAATACCTAACACTCAGAAAACAGTATTAGGAACTATGAACTCATGAACAATCAGTTTCAGTTTTTTCACAACTTAAATAGAGTTAGGTACCAGCATAAACGAAATTGTGTTCCCTTCCCTCAGTAGGTATCTATATTTTTGGTCAGTTTTATTCCATAGAACCAAATGATCCAAGGAACATAATAGGAAGGGCATATTGTAAGTTTAACAAGGATCAGGTATTTTTAGTCTATGGCCTGGTGCGAGGGGCCATAATTATCTACCTACCCTTTTCTCACTCAGCTTTTCAAGAAATTTGGAAAATAGGCATGATTTGGTAATGTGTCTATTGAGGGACTTTGATTAGACCATCATAATTTTTGAAAGCAAGTGAAAGAAGGTAAGAAGGGAATAGTTATTTATCAGCTTTTAAAAAATTTATTTATTTACAAATTAGAATAATTTCACATATCGTGTCCTTGTCCCCACTCACCCCCCTCACCACCCACTGTGACCCCCCTGCCAGGCGTGCGTCTAACACGTCTAACACTTAAATTCTCGAAAAAGACACTTTTTCGCCCGTTTTTGGCCCATAGCATCTATGCGAGTAAAGCGATCGGGATGCTTAAACGTTAGGACTAACTAGATCCCAAATGGAGTCTATGTGCGAAAGAACAGGTTTTTTAAGTCAATTCTTAGGCCTTTTATGGCCCGGACGGCGGACGGCGGAACGGCGGACGGCGGACGGCGGACGGACATTTCAAATTTGGATTCTACGCACCTTGAAACGTAAAGTGACAAAGTTTGAGGGGGGGTTATAAAAATTTTTTGCTACCCGATCACATAGGCTTATTATTGAAAATAATAAACCAAAAAGTACTCAGTCATGCAGCATGACCCCATGAGCGAATTTTTGAAGAAATCTTCGACATTTCAGTCGCTATTGATTGCGTAGATAAATTTTAGTTTATGATTTTGATACTACCTACGTTTTAAACAGCATGGTTCTAGGATTGGTTATACAGGGATACTTCCATAAGAGTATTTAAATCTGAATTTGGACAATGTTTCATGCAAATATTACCGATTTTTACAACTAGCGAACGGCATTATTTCGATTTTTGACTGATTTTTCAACTTTGAAATTTTTGAAAACTTCATACATATTCTTATAGGAAATTTTACGCTGATTCCGAATATACCACATGTTAGTATGCTGAAAAAATTATTTCGCACAACAAATCGCAAAAAACAGGCTATTTTGAAATTTTTGACTACATTTTTGGAAATTTCAACCCGAAGATGTAATCTGATCATGCTGGCCAAAGAACTTGAACTTTCGTTTTGTGTCCTTAACATTTTAAAATTTGTTTGAAGTTTCTAGCACAATTCTACGGACAGTTATCGTCTGGAATGACACATACATACATACATACATACATATATACATACATATATACATACATACATATATACATACATACATAAAAAAATGCGTTAAACTTCAAAATATGATTCAGAATAGCCTGAAACGGATTTCTGCATAAAATTTTTTCAAAAATTCACATTCTACAAATTTTGAGGCGAGAGCAATAGCTTAGTTTTCTTCGAAAATTCGCTAAAACTAACGTTTTGAGGGACGGAGGGAGAGGGGGATGAGAAAAAAATAAACCAAAACTGAAAACGTGCATCTTGCAGCCAATCACGTCATTAAAAATTAAAATTGTTGTAATCTGGCTCACAAACTCTCTTTTATTTCCTCTAATATGAACTTTCTCCCAACTGTCGTCCCCTTATTACAATGAAGGCTTAAGTCACTTCTTCAAAGTTAAAACCCATTTGCATACATAAAGTGCCTCGGTATCTTCGAGGTAATTCTCCCAGTGCTTGGGTTGACGCCAAAAATTTCCCCTCTTCACCTCCTCAGCGTCTTATTCTCTCTAAGTCACATTTCATTTCGACCCAAATGAACTGGACCTTCATCCTTCTCATCTTGTTTACATAATTGTTTTTCTTCACCACATTTGGCGTTTCATTTTGAACCTCCCGCTGTTTCTTGTGGCTACATTTTCGCCTTGAGGAAGTAAGAAGCTAGTTTATTTGTGGGAATATTTTATGGGTAGGTAATTTTAACATGAACGCAGCGTTTCTTTAGCAATCTTCCAAAAGACCGGAATATTCAATTATATATTCGTTAACATTAATAATATTCAAAATAGGGGTATAATTCAAGTACTCTACTGCTAATCCGGGAACGAAGGAGACAAATTGAATGCACTAATAACTCGGCTTATTGCACAAATGCGATGCAATTCTAACAGTTATAACTTTATATTGAAAGAGTTGGTGAAGGTCACTAACGAAAGTTGGACAGACAATAGGTTTTGAACAGGTTTGCAGCAATTGTTGCAGTAGAATCTAGATTTTTTGAACAAAGTAAAAAAATCCTCGAAGTGTTGCCTGGAGTCTAAATTGCTTTTATTTGGTGGGCAGTGGCGTCCATAACTACTGGAGATTACACCTGCTTAAATAAGATCAATGATTGCTTTTGTATCTATTGTGTTGATATTGGATCGATGTTTAGTTGATATGATAAGGTTAATTCAATCAGGCTACGATCAGCCACTAGTGCTGCTCTTTCGGAAGTTTCCCAGGTTCCACGACCTATCGCATACCCAATACTATCAATCCAACGGCGTCTACCACCTGAGATTTATGCAGAGAACCCTAACTAAACCGGCCTAATAATAGACTATTTCATCAAAATCAGTCTATTCGTCTCGGAGTTTTGCTCGTAACAAACAATTGCAAGATTGCGCATCGACGATGGTTGAAACGCCCACTCACTCACAAGTTCCCGAACAGAATGAAATCGGACCCATAGATCAAAGGAAATCTATATTTGTAGGGCACCATCTCGGATCTAGTACCTAACCCGCACCACTCCTGAAAATGTAATCAAAGTCGGTTCGCTTAGTTTCAGGATTTACCACAGACCGACAGACAGATAGACACGGAACCAAAGTTCATCAGAAACTTCTCAAACGCAAAAAGTTAGTGAAATTTTTGATTTTGAAATGCAAAACTTTATTCTACTTATCGCACGAACATAAAGCTTCACTACTTTCGGTAGTGAAGTGCTTAATATATTTATTTTTTCTGTAGTCCATGTTGATTTAAAAATTATTCATTAATTATTTATGTATTCATTATTTGTTATTTATTAATTACTTAATTAGCGGGAAGCTGTCAGCTGCCAAACCCACCTTCCAAATTAACTAAGTCATTTTTTTTCGTCAGCCAATAGGTCTAGATATTGGATATAGGTAAGTTCTGCTGAAATAGGTGGATTAATTCTTAAGCGAATTTCATAAAATGAATAAGAAATACATAACATCGATATCTGATACCCGTCCTGGGATACTGTAACATCTCTCAAAAGAGAATTCTGATGGGAATCTGACTTTAAAGTTTTCCACATTTTTCATACGAACCTTTGTCTCCTCGTAGTCGTCATAATAAAGCGACCTGTTTCAATCTCTTCATTCACGAATAGTCTTTCAAATCCTATCGACAAAAGCTCCTCCCCTTCAAGGTCTACATTCACGATAGATCAATTTGGTCAGAAGGGAGGCCCCAATTCGAACGTGGGGCTATAGTGTTCTATACGGATGGCTCCGTCATGAATGGTAGGGCTGGATTGGGTATTTTCGGCCCACGAACGGAGATTTCAGAATCTCTGGGAACAGTCGCCACCATTTTCCAGGCAGAAATATATGCCATAAGCTCCTGTGCTGACAGACTGGTGAGTCGTCAAGTGAATGGAGCAAAAATCTACATTTTATCAGATAGTCAAGCAGCCTTGAAGGCACTAGCTTCTTTCACCATTTCGTCGAAGCTGGTGTGGGAATGCTTGACTAACCTCAAGACCCTTGCCAGGAACAATAAGGTTACCTTGCTGTGGTGCCCAGGGCACCAGGGGGTGGAGGGGAATGAACAAGCTGACGCTCTTGCTAGGAAGGGTGCTGCTTCTCTCCCTGTGGGCCCAGAACCTTTTCTGGCCACTACGGAGAGCTTTCTCCTCGGAGAGCTCACCAAATGGGAGAGTAAGAAGAGGACTGCCCACTGGCTTCACGTCAAGGGCCTGAGGCAGGCGAAACAATTTATTCACTTCTCTAGGAAGAGAGCTAAGGAGCTGCTCAGCCTGGGGAGAAGGGAGATACGTATGGTTGTGGGGCTCTTAACTGGGCACTGCCCACTTAGATACCATCTCCATAAAATGGGCAAATCAGACTCCACTCTCTGCCGCTTCTGTGGGGTGGAAGACGAGACGGCGAGTCATGTGGTCTGCCATTGCCCTATGTTGGCAAGAAATCGCTTCTTGAATTGGGGCAGAACCTCCATCGACCCCCAAGACATTAAGATGGGGGAGATTAAGACTCTCCTCACTTTTGCCAAAACGTGGTGGGGAAGGATCGACTTCCCAGCTGTGGCTGGCATTGGCGATATGGCGCCAAGCCAGACTGGGGCTGCGACCCAGTAACTTACCGAGTGTGGAGCACTCGGGCCCAGATAATGCCTGTTGGCTGGTAGGAGTGCCGGAACCAGGCAGCTAGTGCCTGGTTTGGCAGGGCTGTTGGTGTCGGGCAGACCTAGTGTCTGGGATGGGGAGGAGGCTCGGCCTCCTTCTCCAGCTACAATAGGCCATTATGGCCTCAGTGGCTTTAAATAAAAAAAAAAAAAAAAAAAAAAAAATCGACAAAAGCTCAATTCGACTTGAAATTTAGTCAAATTTTCTGTTTTGCCGCCAAATTTTTTGTTAGTTACACTTTTTCACGAACAGTTTTAGAATTCCCCTTAACATGTTACAGTATTAAGGACTGTTGTCGGTATTGTGTTGAATTGTTATTACCATTTTGTTTTTGTCACACTGTTTTGTTAACTCACACAGAGGAAAGCTTGGACTTAGTTACGTAACACATCTGTCTACTTTCTTGAATTTAGTAGGTAGATCACAAGGGTTTGAAGATAGGTCCTACTTGGAATTTTATTTTAAAAAACCTATTTTTATTTAACTCACTATGTTCCAAATCATCATTAGTGAAAAATGGCTTACTTTTTCAACTAAGAACCATAAAGTTTATTAAACTGGCCCATTTAGTGAACGCTAGAAATTAAAAATAATCTACTTTTAGACTTCAATAACGTCAACCAATCTCAAAATTACGCTGCATAAATGCATTGCTTTACTGTTTCGGATTGTAACAAATACAAATCGATCACAAGGTTCTTCAATAATAAGCTCCATTACCACATTATTTATGTATGAATAGTTTAATTTCAAATTTGTGTAAGGTAATACTTGTACTGTAACTAAATAGACCATATTTACCGAACTTTTGATATTGAAAATGAGGATGTTTTAGATTATGAGGAGGTGATTGATTATTTCAATAAATACTTGTCAGTAAAAAAAATATCGTCTATGAAAGAGCTAAATTTCTTAAGCGACGACAGGAAGTAGGAGAGCCAGTTGATGGATTTATTAATGATTTGCATAAGCTGGCGGAGAACTGTGAATTCGGAACGCTTAAAGAAAGTTTAATTAGAGATTTGATAGTTATTGGAGTGAGTAATGCAAATTTATCAGAAAAACTTCAGTTGGACGAAACTCTCACCCTTGAAAAAGCCATAAATAGGGCACGCCAGTCTGAAGCTGTAGCCAAACATCAATCAATCGTTAGAGAAAGTGTCCATGAAACACGCTCAAACGAGGAAGTTGATGCTATTGGGACCAAGAGTTCATCAAACCGTAATTCCAGGAAAACATTCAAATGCCGGAAATGCGGGAAAATCCATGTGTCCAGCCTACAATGAGCGATGTCTGAAATGTAAATTTCTAGGACACTATGCTTCTTTGTGTCCCGGGAAAACTAGCGTGAAGGAAATCCAAATTGATGAAAATGATTCAAATTATTTGGCTGAACTGTCATTAAACCCCCATTCCTGCCCTACTGTTCTTGTGGTCATCAATGGTCAAAAAGTGAAATTTAAAATGAATCCTGGGGCTGATGTCTCTGGGATGGGAAGCCAAATGGCGGACACCATTGGTTTAAAAATCCAAACTACACCAAAGATACTGTTTGGACCAGGTCAAACAAAATTGGAGGTAGATGGTGTTAGCTCAGTAGAAATTCGATACAAGGATAAACAACTGTTAGAAGAAATATATGTATTACCCTGTCAGACAACCCCTCTCTTGAGCCGGAACGCTCTGTTGAAACTAGAACTTCTCTCATTTAATGTAAATCTAATTGATGAGAAAAGTGTTTCGAAATTGTACCCAAACGTTTTTTCAGGAATGGGTGCAATGAAGCAGCCGTACAAAATAGTGTTGTGCGATGATCTCAGACCCCACACCTGACACCATGTACTGTAACTATTGTACCTTAAGAACTGTATGCATACAAATAAGTTGTACAAGTTTGAGAGTCAAACACACAAGTAAGTTTTATTATAAATTATTCAAACTAACGCCGCTACCTTGGTAACAGCAGATGATAGTACAATGTTTGTAACTGAATTATAATTCTGGCGAGTCCAACACCACAATACTTCACACAAATTCAAAATTAAACTAAATTATAAAAGTATGATTATTTCGAAAAATAAAAAACAAGATTCAATATGTTTTATATCAGGAATCAACGATTAAAAGTAAATTGACATAGCACTTCATTTCAACTCAACATTTCTACGACTCTTTGAAGTCAAAATATGAGCTCATTTTATACTATTTTTGAAAAAATCTTTCAACAACTATTTTGAATAAAACTTTCAAAGTTTCAAACACGAATAAGAAATACGTAATTGGTTCCTACGATGTGTTGGTGGGACGAAGGGGAATTGGGTCTAAAAAAAAAAAGAAAAAAGTCTGGGCTTAAAGGAAAAAGGGGTTGTTTTGTATTCAGGGTTAGTATTACTTGGGGGAAGGCGCTGGCAAGTTTAGTATGCGCTGCTCGTTCCTTCAAACCTTGAGAGTTCATATTCGATCCTACCTGAACTTCTGGTATCAGATTGCCGAGGCTGTTCGTTCCACGAGAGGGTGAGATAGGAAAAGTGAAAATAAATCGTAACGTTCCAGAAAAAATTCGAGTTCAGGTAGGTGAAGCAGACGAGTTTGATACGGCGGACGTTGGCTGAGTAGATAAAAGGAAATGGGGCGCCAGGAACACAAACAGTTTCCGCTATCACTGAAGACCTCCGGCGTTGCATGTAACCGTAAAATTCAAGGGCTCTCTCCTTCGCTTTAGCCGCTACTGTGCTTCGCAATTTTTTCTTAGAGTATTTTGATCTTAGAACACATTGTAGATCAAGGAAATCGGGCACTTCACCCTGAAACTTTGCATTTAGTTAGGTTGTAGTGTATACGAAACATGGATGAAGATTGGTAAAATATTACAGTTTACGATTCCATGTTCTTAAAGTTATAGCGTCATAATAGTACAAAACCGACGAATCGTCCTCAAATGCACTCCTATTATATTTTCGGAAACAGCGCCTCGACGCACAGTGAGGCAAACTCGGAAAAAGCCAAATTTTTCGTAGAGGGAATTTTGATAATTTAATACGCGTTTCTTATAATCAAATAATTGTAGATTTAATAAATGACAACCACTTTTCGGGTAAAATTTGATCGAACCTACATTTCAACCTTCAAAGTTCAAATTTAGTGATAATTTGTAAAATAATGGGATTTTCCACAACTTCCGCTCATATTCTACTTCATTTTTTAAAACTTGGTTTTGCCGTTTCATCAAAGTAAATACATCTAAAACTGATGCATATTAATTTTTGGAACGGTACGAGTATAATAGATGTTTCGAAGAGAAATCGCTCAATTTTTGTGTGTTTTGAGACTTAAAAAAAAGTCCATTAACTTCCGACGTGGCATTGCAATTATTTGGATCTGGATACCTTTGGTGACCTTCTCTATAAATTTCAGCTGCAATGATCTGCAATTCCGGTTTCCACGCTTGTTTTTGTATGTTAAAAGGTGAAGGTATCCCCATTTGGCAACCTCGGAGTCCCTCGACGCATTTGTTAAATCATGAGATGTTTATTTATTCCGTTGGCCGGTGTTTATCGCCCGAAACTGGGACATTCAAGTTCCTGTACTATAGAAATGCCAATTTGAAGAGGAACCTACCTATTTTATTTATCTTTGTTGATTTTTCTTCTCTATTTTTTATTCGAGTTTTTATTATTGGAGTAATTAACAACTTTATTTTATCGTATGATCATTATCGAACCTTATTAAAATGATATGAATTTTATCTTATTTCCAATTTACTTTAATTTTGTCCTTGAAGTTTTGTTTAGACACAGAATAGAAACATTGAATAGATCATAATAAATTTTTATCACATTAGTTTACAAAATTTTACACGTTTTTGAGCATAATTTGCTAATTTTTGCAACAAAATAGAATGATTCACATTGTGGTCTAAACATTTTATTGTGCGTAGAATTCAGGTTTTATGATAAAATTTGAAAATTTTGCCATTTTATCACATGTCATTTTTAAGTCTTTTTTCATACAAAAATCTACTCATACGGTTTTGCAGCTTTACCGAGAATTTTGTTTAAAAAAAGCTATTCTTTTCTAATTTATTTTTTCTTCTTGAATTGAATAGAACGATTCCCAACTTAATATAACAATTCTTTTCCAAGATATGGAGTTTTTCCGTTTTTTAGTCATTTTCCCCTACTGCACGACGTAATAATGCGACGCATCTTGATGCTTTCCACACCTCACCTCAGCCAAGAGAGAGACAAGCGAAGAGCCTGTTGGGTGGTAGTTTTCATTCCATTTCATTCGGCTATTTCCCGTACACTATGTTAAGTATGACGCAAACGTGTGCGAATGATCATGACTGATTGTGTGCTACGACAATGGTGAGTCCCATGTAAACGGAAAATTCACGTGTGCGACGCGGCTAACGACGAATATCGCGCAGAACCCAAACTAGTGTTCGTTGTAGACGGCGCGGCGACAACATAACTGGGGGATCTTCCGTTTAACCCATTTCTGCCCACAAATCAATTTTTTTGAGAATTTTTTCCAAATTTCTTCAGAAATGATACATTACCCATCCTAGATATGATAATTGATAATATTATGTAATTCCATGTACTAGAGGCGTCAGAAAAGCCCGTTACATAAATGTAACACTAGGCAGTAGAGGGTCCAATTTACTCACAACCAAATTTCACTGAAAACTTTTCTTTTGACTGGATAATATCACATTTTCGTTACATTATTAAACTAAAAATGAAACCTACAACCCCTACAAGTGAAATCGAAATGGAAACCAAAAAGTGGAACGAATAGAGGAACTAGGGGTCGTGAAAAGACGGTGAAACCTCCATAATTCGTCCTACATTGGTCTAAAAATATCAAACTTGCAAAACAGTTTCAATCAAATAAAACTCGCGAACTCAAAATAATGTAAGTAAAATGCTGAATTGACTATATGGCACAATTTTTTGTGGGCACTCCGTTATTTGTAAGTCGCAATCTTCAATGAACATTTTCCAATGTAAACATCGTGATCTTACATGATTTGATGGAGGAAGAAACGAAGAAAAAAATGAATCCAATAAACAGAATTCACATGAAACGAGAGCAACATGGAAAGTTTCATCACGCTATGCAGAGATCTTCGAACCTGAGGTCTTGTTTAGGTGTAGAAATAATTCTCATTATTCCTCATCAATAAAACTTCTTTTCTCGTATATCTATAAAGAGAACTGCTCAATTTGAAAGGAGTTTCAAGTATTGTGTAGCAGGTACTTTTCTGGTTGGGAATAGGACCACTTAGGTACCTACCAATGATATTATTTTTGATTTTGATCAGGGATTACGCAAGGGTGAAAACCACAACTCATGATTACATCGTAGAGAAAATTGTGTAAAACTATTTATAATACAAACAAGTTATGTGATATAAATCAAGATTTTGATATCAAAACGTCCGTACTTACTTGAAAACCCTGGTTCACGGGCCACTTTGTCCCATGCCAAGGCGGAAAGTCGTTTGTCATCTTTTGATGTTTTTAGCCATAGGAACTTTCTTTTTGTACTTCGCAAATTAACAATTTCATATTGTTGCATAAATTCATTAGTCAAGTACGAAATGAACAATAAATTTGTTAACACAACACATAAACCTACCAGTTTCTTCCATTTCTATTCTGTGGTCAACCATGGCTTTTGGTATTACTTCAATATGATGCATTTAAGTGTTTATAATTTATCAATTAGTATTACCTGGTTACATGAATTTTATTGTTCAGTGCTTCATCTTTGTTCGCCTTTGCCTCGTTGTTTACTGCGGTTACGTATTGTGCTTATTCGTCTAGTGTTTTATTCTCTTGCATAAGGATCAGCGTGGTCTCAATTTCCGATCTTCAATATCAGTTCAACGGTACAGGTAACCTTGTTTCCCTTTTTCTGTAAATATACTACCTACATTTATTTACATATATGATGGTTGCAGCTTCTTGTTACCTATTTAGATATATAACTCTTACTGCTTCCGATTCTTCCAAGGTAGTGGAAACGTTGGAAAGAACCTACCTACATGTGTACACATAAATTCAAATGTTACCTACAAATTATAAATTCTACGTTCTTTTTTTTACGGTTCTTCGAAGGTTAATTGATGTATTAACCTCATCAAAGGTCTTCCCACCAAATTTAATCGGACGAATGAATAATCCGATCTTTCATCTCGGCCCTAATAGAGAATAATATTACTTTACCCTCTTTCGCGCTGCTTTTAGGGTCGGATATTATTTCTAATGCAATTTCCCCCAAGAAAGCCGACTCCTTGATAAACCGGTAAACTCCTCTTAAGTGAAAAGGTAGTAACTCTCAAGGGCGGCTCATTTCTTTCCCGGAGTCAGAGAGACCCCCTTATCTGAAATTAGCTTCTGTTTCGCACCCGCAAATGCTTGGCCATAACTCAAGGCTGCTTTTGCCTTCATCCGACCGACGCTTCGCTGCTCCAGAAAATCGGCTGCTGGAGGAATGAAAAAAATTACTCGTTCCTTGGGGATGTGAGTGGGATGGAAAAGGAGCCTTTGTAAACAAACAACACAAGTAAGACCAGTTACAAAATTATGCAGCTAACTTCATGAGACGGTGATGCTTTTTAGAATAACATCTAATGAATCAGCCAAAATTATAAGTGATTCGGCAATTTCCATTCAACAGTTTTCGCGTTACTGTAAATTGTACTCAACAGCTTTTGACATGGATATGGCTTATGGTTGGGGTAATTCTAAAATTTGCGTGATACAAAAAATGTGATGGTAGAGAATTAAAATCGTTAGGACTCACACTTTAAGCAGAATACATGCCAGGATCAGCTGAGTGGCTCCTACAGTGATTTTTATCACTGCAGTTTACTTGTTTCTCGACTTAAACTATCTGTCGTTCTATGCAAATTACTTAATCAAATTAATTACCTCCCTTACCGCAGGAAACAGACATATCCATGATCAGAAGTTTTCCTAGTTAGGGAGAAATTCGCTTGAGAAATTGAGAATTGAGAAATGCATTTCATTCAGGGTTGCCTTCCCCTACTTTCCCATAATAACTAGAGGTAATATTTTATACGGCAGTAACCTGGGATTACTGTGTCCATAGATAGGTATAACTTGAGTACCTTCTAATTTTACGTGCACCCTGGAGACCCTTCAGGTTCCTTGATTAGATGAATATCGGTTTTATTGTGGAAAAAAAATGCTGTAGAATGTGTATTTCTGACATTCCAACTAGATTACATAGTGTTTACACCGGCAAAATTGGTCAAGTAAGTGGCAAAATGCTCGAAGTTCACGGTGAACATCGATGGCAACAGGGCGAATTAGTAAAATTGTTAATATCTCCCTTCTTCGACAGCAAAACTGCTCCTATACAACTTTCTTAGCTACCTTTCGGTGAAAAACTTCAAATTTTGTAAATCAATCAAACATTTATGATGTATCAGTGTAACAATATCAACACGTCATTTAGAGTTCGGATAAGTTGAAAGTGGTTGTGTGTCAGTTGATTCGGTGAAGTGAAGATGGATACAAAGATTCGAAAAGAAATATATCTGAGCCACTTTTTTTAGCCCGATTGACAGTCGCTTGACTCATTACTGCCATTTATCCAGTTTTTTTCTCCAGCTTGACTGTCTCATCGCCTTCGTTTACCCATGTCGTCAGCAAGTATGTAAAATATGTAAATAGCAAGTATTTTCTACGTAGAATTTCAATAGCTCTGGACTCATCGAGGACCCTTACCCTTGAAAAACTAAACTTCCAAACCAGCAAGCATTTCCTATGTAACAACAATTACGAAGATACTTGGGCACTCATTATCCTGTTTTAACCTTTTTCGACTCTGCTGACCCTATCGTTAACGACAAAATGGAAACCGAGTCCTGAGCCCTCCTGAATTGAAATCCGGCTCCGTAATGGGACCATCTCGCTCCCATTTATAGCCTCGGAGATGGGATCGATCAAAGGTCGGCGTGTTTCTCCAGCGGAAACATCATCGGAGGAGTGCTGTTATTTGATTAGGTGACCTCGCCCGGCGATCCGCGTTTCCTTCCAGAGTGCAGGCCATTTTCGATTTCCCTCCGATCGAAGCTCCCAATGAAAGCCAACTGCGAAATGTTAAACGTGTTTAGCGTTGGAAACGTTAAACTTTCTCAGCAGCTATAATACCTAATATCTCTTTCAATGTACCAGACGTCCCTAGAAACAGCGAGAACACTTTCCACGAATTGAAATAAAACATATACCTATTTTTATCAGCTTTATTACAATATTTATTCAATGAAAATGAGGTCATGGTGCACATTAGTTATTAGGAGTTAAGGATGGAAGTAATCCAGAGGCCTTGGAAACTAGGTGCCCTAAAGTAGAGCTCTTTGAAATCATTCCTTCTGAATGTAGTGCGTATAAAAACTGTTTATATAAAGCATGTTCACCCGTGCGTTGCACAGGTTGACTTGAATATACGCAACCCCCCCCCCCCCCCCCCCCCCCGTCACATTCTGGGACACCCCTGTGGATCTGATTCAGAAAAGTCCGTACTTAAATGTACTTACTTATAAATTAACTATAGGGACCAAACTACTGAGATCAACCAAATTTAGCCCATGCCCTAATTCCGTACTTATTTTGGCAACATTTTTTGACATGTTTCATGTCTTTAGGATGGCCCTAAATTTGAATTTTTGCAGGGCCGCGGGATCGCAGGACCGCATTTTTTGCAGGACCGTGATTCGTAGTCATGGCAGTAACATGTGGTTAGTGAACAATATATGGAGGAGAGACTATTACCTAATTTGAAATAATTGAAGTTTCTATTATCATTTGTGTTTTTTATTTTATACTACCGTGATAACTTCAAGATATATATTTCACTTTAATATTATATATGTTAGCAGCAAAATTTTTGTCCTTTTCAGAAATATAACTTTACTTGTTTACCTAGCGGAAGTTAATACCACATAACAATTCAATACATTGATAATACACTTCCAGACAAATTGTTTACCACGTAAATTATTATAGTGGGTTATTTTGTAGATTCGTTGTCGGTAGATGATTTCATAGTTTGAGAATTCGTGACAATTTCAGTCCCATTCAATCAGCTCCAATATTTAAACTTCTACTTTAAATTTAAAGTCACTACAAACTCCAAGTGGTCTCAACATTACTTTTTCTTCAATTTTTGATAGAAATAAGTTTTCATTTCCAACGAATAACTCCTTTTATTCAGAGGATCATACGTTTCATAATTTACGAAAAGAACGAAAAAGTTTCCGGAGGGAGTCCCTCTAGTAAGAAATAACTTTTAACAGAGTTGAAGCTGTAAATCAGCCGCGGTTCGCAGTATTATGTTTATTTCTATTTAGAACTTTTTGTTCAACAGTTTTTTGAGCAACTGAAAATGAAGGGAAGAGGTAGAAGGAATTGAATGAGCTGCTCTGAATACAAATATATAGTTCCAACTTTACGTTCTTATTCACTCGTTCCTACCCATCACTGCCGGCTAACTTGGCCGACTTTGAGTACCTCGCGAGAAAAAGTGTTTTCTTTCAACTTTTTTCCTTCGAGTTACTTAATAATCAGGTATGAATAGTATTTGTGTCGATCTTACTATAGGTTCAACCAATCGGCCGGTGGTTTAATTCGATTAATTCTATTAATTCGATTATTAATTCTATTAATATAGTATCTAGCTATCTTTCTTGAAGGTAACGAAACATTTGAAGAGACTGTCATCCAAGCACTTTTTATTAAAGATCCAGATAAAAACAAGTTGATAAAAACCATCCAAGGCTGATGCTTTTGCTCGTTATCTGGCAGATATTTTCAAGCCAAACTCTGTTGATCCTAATGAAGATCGCCTCGTAAAGTTCCCTGGGAAGATCGACATCGAAATCGACATCCCACTGTTCACTGTCCAAGAAGATCAAAACGCCATCCACTCTAGGATTAATCCAAAGATTGCCCCTGGATATGACATAACCAACATAACCCAGGAGTCAATAGCTGATGATACTGTGGTCCTTGCCGTTGGTGAAGACTATTGCAAATCGACCTCAAAACTTGGAATATCCATCAAATACCTAGATAACTTGAAAATTAAGTGGAGAATTAAGATGATTGAGGCGCAATCAGCCCATGTTGATTTTACCAACCGTCAAACTAAATACATACCAATCTATCTTAGTTACTAGGTCATCCCTCATGCCCATGATACATAATTTTGGGCGTGACTCTTGACACAAAGCTTTGATGGAACGTTCATGTGAAAATTGAAACAACAGAATAAGACATCGTATGTTCAAATTGCACACCAACCGAAAAATATATTGGTTGATTGGTGAACGATTAAAATAGTGAATCCAAAACAAATTAACCATTATACAATCATATCCACAAGCCAGTCTGGACCTATGGTGCATGATTGTGGGGCGGCACTGCTCAAAGCAATCGCGATATTATACATCGATTTCAAAACAATGAACTACGGTATGCGTTAATGTGCACTGGTACTCATCCAATAACGACATCCATAAGGACCTCCACATTCCAAAGATAAATGAAGTCATCAGGACCCAAGAAATTGCCGATGTCAGAGGCTCTAAGGTCACATCAACGAAGAAGTTGTTCAGGCGTTGATGATTTACTCAGGCGTATGAAAAGACAAAACCTCACGATCTATTGCAGTAGGGAGTGAAGTTTTCATGATAAATTTTGCTCAGTGAGTGTTGTGATGTGCTAGCGTGAATCTTGTGCGTCCAAAGACACTAAATAGTTAAATATAGCAAAGAAAGAGGGATATATACTATGTTATGTACATCAGCCTCGTTCTAGTGACTTATTATTATCAAAGAAATGTTGCTAATAAGTTGTACTACTCGGTGCAATAAATAAAATTAAAAAAAGTATCTAGCTGTAAGTCTCACCAACATGACTATGTTGTTACTACTCATAAAGGAACTGGAGATGATTATACAATGTATCTCATGCTAACAGTAGCTAGAGACTCTGTAGCCTTTATCAAGGCCTTGTTTGACTACCTCTCCCCTTTCGCCTTACCATTGCATGGCTTGCATAGTTGTCAGGTAACACATAAAACATTAGCAAATCCAACTAACTAGAATGATTCCCAACCCGCCTCTACCATTTTTCAATTAAAACTCCATTATATAACAGTCTCGCTTTTCCCATCCACATCACCATCTACCCCTTCCTCCCTCAATCTCATTTATTCTAATTTATTGTTTTCCTTTTTTCTTAATCAGTAGTCCAATATATAGCACCCAAAGACATTCGCTCCCGTCCCCGCCACCCCATCGAGACCTTTCTGTCAGTAGACATGGGAGCAAGTTCCTCCTCTGCAGGTAGCAACTACTTTTTGTAGCTGCTTGTTGTAGCTGGCTATCTGCTCAGGTATATCTCCTTTGTACACGACAACTCATATGGCTAAACACAAGTCCATCTAACTAATTTTGTGGTTTCCAAGCCGGTTACTGAGAGTCCTGTATCAATCTTCCGTGACGCGTATCTTTTATTCAAAACAGTCACCGTAATGGCCAGCAGGCTAAAACCCCAGAACTGTGGAAGGAAAAGTAAGATATCCGCCAGTTCTGCAACGGACGATGGTTTCTCGTTAGAGATAACGGAAATGCCGGCGGGAGAGCGGATGAGGTGCTCACCGGAATAATGAACTAGGGACGGGTCTAAGGGTCCAGTAATGAGGGCTTTTCAAGACAAACACGGGGTTATTTTCTACCCTGAAGAAAATAACTAGTAGCAGCACGGAAGGGGCGACGGGAAAACGAGCATTTGTCTTGTAAAAAGAGAAATAAAAAGCTTGATGAGTCGCACAAGAATGTAAGTCCATATCAGGGAGAGAAATCTGTTACATTCAGTTACAGTCTCAAGACGATCATCTTCAAGGCCATTTTTTCTGGAGAACTCGAATGTATTGAAACTCAAAAACGAAAATGACTTACAAAAGTTATGGATGATGGCTAGCTCGGTAAACATCCATTAATTTGATAAGGAAACTAAAACTATAGTATAGCAAAAATGTATATATTATATGGGTCACAATGTCAAGTAAGGCGGATAAAGTAAAGTTAAATAATGTCCAAAAATGCTTCAATATTTGAAGAGTCCGATTAGAATGGATCTGTGTTGGAGACCAGTTATTATTATTATTTTTCTCAGTTTCCTTAGTTTCAGAATTCAACACCTGAGTTTACAAAAAAAAAAAAAACAAACATTAAAAAATTAGAATATTGGAATCCGAAAACCGGTGTGCTTTCTTTCAAAGTCATAATATTATTTTGAGTGTTCATCACTATTCTGCGTAAGCAACAAGTGGTCCTTCGAGCAAGTGACAAACAAAATGCCTATGAATCTTCGGTCCGGCAACGCCCAAAGAAAATCCCGGGGCCCGGCGTCAACCACAAGTAGGCGGTCACAGCATGAAGGTGAACGGCGGGAAGAAGCCGAACAAGAAACGATGCTGGAGCTTGAGCTTCAATTGCACAGGATGAAAATGAAGCGTAACGAAAAGAGGAGGCAGAGGGAGAGCTCTGTTGGCGGGTTTGAAACGGCCGATCTGGTGGAGGACGACATCGGCCAAGTGCAAGAGCGAGAAAACAGAATCCAAGACTGGGTGAGCCAAACACACACACATACACCACAGGTAAGGCCAAGACATAACCCACTGAGTATCACACCCGTAGACCATGTAGATATATATTCACGTCACACTTCACAGGCACACAGTCCACCACACAATACAAGAGCAAATAACATAGAGGTGCCACACAGCGAATGGAAGAATTGGGTGGCGAGGAAAAATGTCACGTACGAATTGCCGACCTTCGAAGGTGACCCGACGCAGTGGCCCATGTTTATCCACATGTTCGAGAGATCGACAGAGACTGGAGGCTACTCCGAGGAGGAAAATCTCCTTCGGCTTCAGAAATCCCTTAAAGGTGAAGCCAAGGAAGGTGTGCTGCCTCTGTTGACACTCCCTGGAAGCCTCTCGCGAGTACTAGGAAGGCTCAGGCGTAGGTATGGCCAGCCCGATGCCATAGTCAAGGTTGTAATGTCTAACTTGGAAGCTGTGGCGAGTATGGGCGAAGTTGGCAATGCAGAGCTAGAGAGGTTGGCCAGCGAAGTCGAAAATGCAGTTGCCACCGTAATTTTGCTCAGACGGGATGAATATTTGTACAACCCTGTACTACTGGGGAAATTAGTAGAAAAATTGAACTTGTACCTTGAGAATGAATGGTGTGAGCACGCAGCTAGGTTTGGGGATGATCCAATCAACCTGAGGGAATTCAGTGATTGGCTTCAAGGGAAAGCGGATAAATTAGGACGTTTTGGCTACCAAGGGCAAAAGAAGCTAGCCCAAGAGCCAACGGAAACCCTAACCCTTACAGGAAAACCCCAGAGTGAAACCCCCAGAAGACAGTGCTTACTGTGTCGAGTTCCATCCCACCCCATAGACGAATGTCGGAAATTTGCTAAGATGGCACAGGACGAAAGGTTCAAATGGGCACGGGACAACTCAGTCTGTTTACGGTGTTTAAGAAAAGGACACATAGCGTCAATATGTAAAGCCCGGAACAGATGCGACATATGTGAAAATAGACACCACACACTTTTGCACCCTCAGACACGAAATTCCGAAAAAACAAAAGGCCTAGCCCCCAAAACACAGAATGTGGCTGTCCACAAAAGTTAAGATAGTGAGGAAAGCTCGAATGCAAATTCAGATGTAGAGACAACCGCAGTGAACGTGAAATCCGGGGGTAAAATCCTGCTTAGGGTCTTGCCAGTCACACTTCATGGGCCCAGGAAAACCATAGAGACCTACGCCTTCCTAGACAATGGGTCGACCGTGACTATGATGGATGAAAATGTAGCGGAAGAGCTAGGACTCTCGGGAACGAGCAAACCACTGCGAGTGAGCTGGTCTGACAATACTGTGAGGGAGGAAAACCAGTCACGTGAAGTAGGACTACAGATTTCAGGGGTGCAAAAGAACGCAAAACAGTTCCATCTAAACGCAAGAACAGTAAGGCAGCTAATTTTGCCAAAACAATCGGATGATGCAAAGAACTTGGGGATTGAGTGCAAACGCTTAGTAGACCTAGAAATATCGTCGTACGAGGATGCAAAGCCAGCCATTTTGATTGGGGAGGACAACTGGCCACTGTCGATTCCTTTGAAGGTCGTTCATGGGTCGTGGAATGGTCCAGTAGCAACTAAAACAAGACTGGGTTGGGTTGTTCATGGGAGAACACCAAGAGGAATTAGACGGCGAGTAAAAGATGAGGAAGAAAGTGAACACGTCCACCAACTCTTGCACTGGGAAGACGAGAAGGAAGACAGGGAAGAGAGGGTTCTCAGGGAAGTGTTAGCTGAATACGTACTACCTACTGAACCACCAGAAGAGAAAAACATGTCAGAAGACGACGAACGAGCAGTCAAAATTTTCCAAGAAACCACTAGGAAAGTAGAAGGAAGATGGGAAACAGGGTTGCTGTGGAAGAACGACGATCCAATGCCAAAGAGCTACGATGTGGCTATGAAAAGACTCATGAGTCTTGAACGGAAAATGGATCGGGACCCAGCTTATGCGCGAAAGTACATAGACAAAATGGAAGAGGGAATACAGAAGGGTTATATCACAAAGTTGTCGGAGGAGGAGAAAAAACTCAAGCCAAAAAGAGAATGGTACCTGCCGCACTTAGGCGTGATAAACCCCAACAAGCCAGCCAAACTGCGTATATGCTTTGACGCATCTGCCAAGGCAGGGGGTGTTAGTCTGAATGACATGCTGGTTACCGCCCGACTTACTGGTCAGCATCCCAGGCCTGCTCTGCCGGTTCCGAGAACACCCCGTAGCATTCAGCGGAGATATACGGGAAATGTACCCGCAAATAAAGATACGGTCAGAAGACCAGATGGCCCAGAAAGTCCTGTGGAGAGGAGCCAAAAGGAAGTCACCACCAGAAGAGTACGCAGTCAGAGTTATGACTTTTGGGGCCAAATGTTCACCCTTTTCGGCACAGGAGGTGAAAAACAAAAATGCCCGAGAGCTGGAAGAAATTGACCCAGAGACACTAAAGGCCATAGAATCCAACCACTATATGGACGATTACCTGGACTGTAGCCCAGACGAAGATGAGGCTATTCGCCGAGTGATGGACGTGATAAGAGTGCACCAACAAGGTAGCTTCACTATGTGCAACTGGATCACAAACTCACAAAAGGTCCGTGACGCGATACCCGCTGAACTGCGATCAGCCAAAGGGGTCAACTTAGAAGTTGGGGAATCAGAAAAGCTCCTAGGGATGTGGTGGTGCCCAGGAACGGACCATTTCCACTTTAAGATCAAAGTTGAGCGAATTCCTGAGGAAGTCGTGTTGGAGAAGCGCCGACCCACCCGAAGAGAGGTACTGAAGTGTGTAATGGCCCTATATGACCCTCTTGGACTAATCACAGCTGTTACTATTGAAGGGAGAATACTTCTACAAGAAGTGTGGACAGTGAGCCCGGAATGGGACAAGAATATCCCAGAAATGCTAGGCAAAATCTGGGCGCAGTGGGTTGAAAAACTGAAAGCCCTCGAGTCATTGAAAATCCCTAGATGCCTCCATGTCGCGGGGGCGCGGGATGTTGAATTACATGTCATGTGTGATGCCAGTGAACGAGCCTACGCGGCAGTTGCCTACATTCGCATCAGAAGACAAGACAGCATTGAGGTTTCTCTCGCTTATGCTAAGGCACGAGTCACGCCGGTCAAAACAAAAGGAAAAGGGATAAAGGAAACTATACCTCGGCTAGAGCTTCAAGCCGCAGTGATCGCGGCAAGAATAGCAAAAATGTTGGTTGCTGAACATAGCATCGAGTTTTCAAGAATCATCTTCTGGAGTGACTCAAGGATAGTACTGGCATGGTTGCGATTGGGTGGGAAAATGCGTTTGCAAGCCTACGTGCAACGTAGAGTGAACGAAATTCACACCGTCGGACCGCCAGAAAGGTGGAGATGGGTTCCAACCAAAGAAAACTGTGCTGACGACGCTACAAGAGGGGCTAAGAAGAACCAAGTCGATGTGGAAGGGCGGTGGTTTAAAGGTCCTGATTTCTTACTGCGGGACGAGACCGATTGGCCGATGGAGGATGAACAGGGGCCTGGGGGAGAAGAAGAGGTAGCATTCGTTGGACTACATCATGAGAAAGAATGGGAACTTCTACCACAGATTGAGCGTTTCTCCCAATGGAACCGTCTGATACGAGTTACCGCATGGATCCCACAAATGTTGGGTTACTGGAAAACGAAGGGTGCCCAGTGGCTAGAGGAGCTCACAGTGGACGAACTTGATGACGCAGAAAAGAAATGGATTCGTCGGGCACAAGCAGACTCGTTCCCTGAAGAGATAGATGCCATCCGAGCCAAGAAAGCACTACCGATTGGAAGTAGGCTGACAGCGCTGGACCCATTCCTGGATGAACGAGGGTTCTTACGAGTTGGCGGGCGGCTAGAGGCAGCCACAGAGATGAGCTATGACGCAAGATATCCCTTGTTGTTAGCTTCAGAACACCATTTCACGCGGTTGGTTATTATGAAGTTCCATCGATGGGCGCGGCACCAAGGACAGGAAACGATACTGAATGCGCTGAGACAAAGGTTTTGGATCACAAGCGCAAGGAAAGCTGTGAGGAGGTCGTTTAACCGCTGTGGTCTCTGCCAATTGAAGCGAGCAAAAGCCGAATGTCCAAAAATGGCACCGCTACCCAGAGCACGGGTAACGCAGGGAAAACGACCGTTCACAGCCGTTGGCCTCGACTATTTTGGCCCAGTGTACGTGACAGTAGGAAGGAGGGTTAAAAAACGATGGGTCGCCCTGTTCCCTTGCCTAGCAGTAAGAGCTGTACACCTAGAGGTGGTTTCGGATTTGACGAGTGGAGCCACAATAATGGCAATTCGAAGATTTGCGGCCCGACGAGGAACGCCAGCGGAAATATATTCCGACAATGGAACAAACTTCTGCAAAGCCAACAAGGAGCTGAAAGAAGCCCTAGAAGAGCTGAATCAAGACGAGATGGTCCGGGGACTGACGATGGCAGGCATCCGATGGAAGTTCAATTGCCCCGCCGCCCCGCATATGGGGGGAGCCTGGGAGGGGTTGGTCCGAACTGTAAAAACAGCCTTAGGAACCGCGTTGAAGGAAGAGAAACCGCGGGAGGAGGTGTTGGCCACGCTGTTAACGGAGGTCGAAATGGTTGTCAACAGTAGACCGTTAACACACGTCTCGGTTGATCCCAGGGATCTAACGTGCTTGACACCGAACCACTTTCTTCTAGGGGAAGCAAATGGAGGACCTGTCTGCGTGCAGGTACCAGTGGAGGTGCCGCTGAGAGCATTGTGGAGGCGATCACAGCAGCTAGCCGATGTCTTTTGGAGACGATGGGTGCGAGAGTATGTCCCAACGCTTAACCAACGAGACAAATGGACCGTACCGGTCGTACCTCTGGCGGTAGAAGACTACGTGGTGGTGGGTGAGGAAGAGTACCCGAGAGGCCACTGGCCGAAGGGAGTTGTCACCGCAGTGGAGCGAGGAAAAGACGGTCAAGTCCGGGCAGCCTACGTCCGTACCGCACAGGGAACGTATAAACGGCCAGCGGCTAAAATAATGAAGATGAACCTGCAGGAGTAAAGAAACGCAGTCTGCGGGCGGGGAGGATGTTGGAGACCAGTTATTATTATTATTTTTCTTAGTTTCCTTTGTTTCAGAATTCAACACCTGAGTTTACAAAAAAAAAAAAAAAACATTAAAAAATTAGAATATTGGAATCCGAAAACCGGTGTGCTTTCTTTCAAAGTCATAATATTATTTTGAGTGTCTATCACTATTCTGCGTAAGCAACAACCTGTGTTAGTCAAGACTGATCAGTTAAAGATTTAAAAGAGAGAAAAAAACGAACTTATTATTTTGTATTCACACCTTTTTCCCACAATTTATCCTTTAGCACTTGATCAGAGACACAAAGAATCACAATTCTTCAGGAAGGTGCTAAGTGTGTGTTGAAGAGTTAATAAAACTCATAGTAAGTATTAATTAGGACAAACACTAAAACAATCCTAATGATTTAATTCGATTCTTTTGGATGATATGTTTAAATGAAACCTAACAATTACTATTAACACAGAATGTGTTTTTGCGATGACCTACCGAAAAAAAATCGTCACAAAAAACCGACAGAAAAAACCGTTATGCGCCTTTTATAATGATTTTCACGTACAACCAAGCCGTTGGTAGGGAAATGGGACTTCCGCAATTTTAATCGCACAGAAATCGTTCACCATTCGTTGGAAAGCTCCTGATTTATCCAACCATATTATGTTAACTACTGCGAAGTGCGTGGCCATCAACCTGAGTTATGAGCATGGTTATTTGAATCAATTGTTTACACACAGATGATCATTCTTAATAATTGATATTGTCAACATGATTGCAACCGCTTGTAAATTTTCTTATGATTTTCACGTACAACCGAGCCGTTGGTAGGGAAATGGAACTTCCGCAATTTTAATCGCACAGAAATCGTTCACCATTCGTTGGAAAGCTCTCAATTTATATAGTATTTTTCTTGTAGTTACATATTTATTTATATAATATTTATAGGGTTTTAGACCAAATTGAATGTCTAACAATTATTTATTTTATTATTGCCAAATATAGTTATTATTCACGTGCAACCAAGCCGTTGGTAAGGAAATAGAATCATCGCAAAAACACATTCTGTGTTCCTATGATTTCATACAGAGTATGGAAAAAGAAATAAACCGGGGGGTGCAGGGGGGCGGAGCCCCCCGCCGAGGCGCAAAGCGCCGAGTTTTCTAATATTCTTTCCTATTCTAAAATATAGTTATAACAAATGCTTATTTCAGTATAGATTCGATGGTAAAAAAAAATGAAGAGGAAAATTGTAACGCAAAAACCGAATTCTATTATTATTTCCTGCAGCTCTCTATGACCGTTAAAGAAAGCTGAAAATCCTTATATACCAACTATATTATTTACAGAAGACTCTTCTGTAATATTTGATACGGATCAATTATCACCTAAATCTCATGTCTCTTAGTGTGATGAGTCCAAAAACACATTTGCACCCATTTCGCTCCACCGCCCACCATTGTCCTACAAAACGCAAAATGAACTTCGTATTAAAGCACCACATTTTCCAATATTTCAAATATGGATCACACATGATAACGTATCACATATTTTATGGTGACAAAAACCTTTCCAGTGTCAATAAGAACGATAAGATTGGAGACGATAATGTTGTCATGGTAACATGTGTACACAACTTTTTTTTTAGAAACCCACTAATCCCACATTTCATGGGTAGATATTTGCTATGAAATGGTAGGTAATTATTATTATTATTATTAATCAGGGTTTCCCAACTATTTCCATTTATTTGACGTACCTAATGATCATTATAATCATGACCCGATAATCATCAGCAACGCATGCATACGAGTCTGCAACACATTGGGACATTTTATGTAGCAATTGTATTGGCAATTAAGGATTATATTGGGGATGACAAAAACAGGATGGATATTTTATAAATCTAGTTGAATAAAAATGTCAGCTAGAAAATTCATTGGGCTAATCACCAACAATCAACGATAGGAAAAACCGGGTTATGCCCAGGAAATATGAATTTGGAATGAAACTCAAGAAAAAACAATAATGAAATACACATGGAATCAAACAAGTAATCATAATTGAATATAGAGAGGGGATAAATGAAAAATTAATAAATAATTGACCAATATAATATATGAATTCAGGTATAGAGGAATCATGAAGGGTTCTTTCTGGTGACCCTAGGTCACTAAGTTTCTTTTGGGGTGAAAGGTAAAAATCTTTTGGATTGAATAACCGAGGAATACAGACGGATTTAAGACGAAGAATCCAATTGTCCAATAATCCGATTGTTGTGCTCTTTTTTTCCAAATATAGGAAAATAAATGTGACAGCTCCGCTGGGGAACATCACCTTCGATCCAACGAAACGTTGCAGGGTAGGCGCACACTCCGTGTTGATTGGTTCTGATAGCAAACAAGTGTTGAGAAGGGGTGTTGGTCTTCGTTCAAAAGTTGTTGTTAAGTTTTACGATATAGATTACAAAAGAAGTACATCATACTAGTTTACATATAGTGCTCTATTGCGTGCTTGCTCAAAAACCACAAATGATTTTTCGTTAAAATCCATGAATTCTAGGTTGAATTTAAGTGTTCCGCGAAACTATGAGGAAACCAATATATCTACGATGTTGGAAAGAACTACGATTCGGCTTTGGTCCCTGCGGTGAAGAGATGGGAAATGCAAATTGAAAAAGTAGGGATACAGGAAACGAGGTTGAGAGAGCGGATCCCACGTAATCCGATAATCTTATCGGGAAAACTTTCAAAGTTACCTTCGCAGGCAATTGGCAAGGTAGAGATGTATAGCGAAATATCAGAAAGTTTGAGACTGATGTGGTTATATTCTGAGAACGTAGGTATGTGAAATATAAAGAGACGTATTGAGATAGTACACATCACATAACTTATGTTTTCTATCTCACATTCCGTAAGGGTATTCCTGCAAGAGCTTTGGTTATCGCTGACTCGAGCTCCGGTTGATAGAGAGCCTCCTATACTCCGCTTAAAAAGAAAAAACACGCCATAGTCTTAGCCTAGACCTGCGATAGAAGATATGAGGAGTTAGTTCTCTCACTGTCAGAGGAGTACTAAATTTTTTTGAATAAAATAAAAGAATAAATTCTGTAAATTATACATTTTAAAAAGTTGCACAAGAACTTGTTCCCAATTACTGACCAAGGTTATGATGTACCTAAGTTTTAAGAATTCATTATTGACAAAACGGCAATGTAGTAGTTAACATTGGTACCAGGAAAAAATCCAAATGAAAACAAAAGTATAAGTAACATGAGTGTAGAGAACTATACTTTTATGTAAAGCAGAGTACCTATACTAATATAGTTATAGTTTATCACTAATTAATAGTTAATAGTATTGATAGGTAACTATTGTAAATAAATATAGGTGATTTAGTTATCATGAACAAATTAAATCCTTGAGGAGTTGAAATTTACAATGAAAACTGATAAGAGAAAGCGTATAGTAATTGAACGGTGTAATTTCTAAAAATGTCTCCGAGTGAGCACGGTGATTCTCTCTCAATATACCTATGAGGCTGAAATTTGCTGTGAAGCCTCTGTAGGCATGCTGTGTTCATGGTGTTTTTGGTGTTTTTTCGGTAGCGAGTGTTTCGTATATATCCTTACAAAAAACATTGAGATTGAAATTTTTATATTATTTTGACCCATTATTAAC
The DNA here is from genome assembly GCA_030762985.1 of Adelphocoris suturalis. NCBI lineage: Eukaryota > Metazoa > Arthropoda > Insecta > Hemiptera > Miridae > Adelphocoris > Adelphocoris suturalis. Next base: position 91,694,665 of record CM061044.1, read on the forward strand.
TATTCTAGCAGGGACTGTCTATATCTTCAAGTTCTGGCTAGTGAAGAAATTTGTGTGCGATGAAGTTATTTAGTTTGTATTACATTATTTGTTAATATAACACAACATACGTATTTCACAGAGGAAAAAACACGACATATCTATGCACCGATGTATCTGAATGTTGTGTAGATACTCAACATCAGTTTACTGTTGTAAATATTTGTGAAAATTTCTATCCTGAAGTTTTTGAAACCATTGCAATGACCTCATTTTTTATTAAAATTTTGTGAAACCACTGACTAAATACATAGCGTTGGATTTTGAAAAATAAAGAGATGCGGAAACATTGGTACTTTAATTGAAGCATTACTAAACAGCAGAAAAATCATTTAAGAACCCTATTTATTGCAATTTCGTATAATCTGTCTCATTTTTAATGAATTTCTATTTTACCAAACTTCTGAAAATCGAACGTTGTTACGGTTATCGATTCACTAACACAAAAACGCGACTGTTTCAATTAAGTTTCAGAGTTTATTGAAGTTATAGCGTGTGTTAGGTGGAAATAAAATTGGAAAAAAAGTGTTTTATAGCGGATACCACGAGCCGGGCGTTCAAAGAACACGTCGGGGATAATAAATTCCGAGGAAGATCGACTGTCGCTTCTCCCTTCAATCCGTTTCCCTCTTTTCACTGTTTCATCTGGTGGCTGATTAGAGGTGGTTGGCTGATGTTTGACAATCAATGTATTCAGTTCCGCCTTCATCTGTGCTGCTGATTGTCGTCTGTGCTGACTTGACTATCATCACTCTCCAAGATTAAAAGGGAGTTGATGAGGTGGAACTCATCCCTTTTGACCGGAGCTGTGATCAATATTGTTGAACTGACTGGAGAAAAAAAGAGGGAGACCACGACACCTCGTTAGTTCCATGTCGAAAATGGGAATGAAAGAAGTAGTTTCAAACTCCATTTCGGTGAAAGTATTTATTTCGCCATGATATTTGGTGATATGAGGAACCTAGTGTAGGAGGTCGTAAGATATTATTATTAAGAGTTTTGTGTGGAACAAGTGAACCCAAACGCGGACAAAGATTTCGTGACAAAAAATACAAGGGTTAAGATCCGCTTCCAGAAAAGAGTTGCAGAAAGTTTACAATTCCTGTAAGAGTGGGAATGGATTGGGTGACGTATATAAACCTTCCCTTTGGTATTATGACCTATTACTTTTTACCAAACCCCAAGAAATGCCAAGTGAAAGCATGGACAACATCGATGGGTTTTATCTCACCTGTCAAGATGGATCCCATCGACTGGATTCCGCGGAAGCAGTTGAAGAGGAAACGGAAAATTATAGTAAGATAAGCTATCGTACCGAACCTAAATAATGATATTGCGAATATGATATAAATACCTACTTGCCGAAAAGTATATATAGTTTAAATCTAATAGGAAACAGGCGTGCATTTATTTATTTATTTTTTTTATTCGCTCAAATTATTGGTCTAAGAGTGGGCTGTTCAAAAATGTGCTATAGGATGGGTTGGAAATGAATTAAAATGGGTTGGGAAATAAACTTCAAACAACTATATCTCTCATCTGTTCACGCTCTTAGAAATCGAGTGAGAGGTAGATAGTTGACAAACGACGTCACTTTTTTCTTATTATGTACATTCCCGCCAAACTACTCGAATTTTGCAGCTGAAATGGGAATCTGAGAATTTTTGAGGGTGCTGAAGCCGATTGAGAAGGCAAAAGTAGCAAGTTCCGACCCGCGTCTGTTCCCTATTGCGTTACGAATATATCTATGTCTCAGTGTGATTTGAAGTATAACATTTGAAAAGAATTGAATGAGGTCTAAAGAAAAAAAATCAAATTTTCATATTTTTTGCCATTCATACATAATAATTTCAATTCGTGGATCCCTCGATCGATGTCGATTTATACCTGTGATATTTATCTACTATTATACTTTGATTTCAGCTCTTGTTATGTTTAAAGGGGCGAATAACGTGTATTTATGATTAATTGAATTATATCAATTTCTCCGTGCTTTGCTTGTCCATATTGCAACGCTGTACGTTGAACGGCTATTTTCTCTAATCAACCTACTGAAATACAACAATTGTAATTAATGTGCAAAGAACAAGCATAGTGTTTCAAAACAATATGCAGTGTATGCAAACCTTTTACTTGATGGGAAGATGACTTAGTCATAGATCATTTTGTTCCTTAACTTTACTATAAAGCGTAGAATTATGCGGCTCTGGTGCTGTAATGCAGTGATCCCGATTGCGGAGCGCGAAGCCCCGAGTTTCGATAATAAATATGCAAGGTATAAACGGGGTTTAATCATTACGGAACAGTGTTCTTCGTCGAAGGGCTATATAATACAGAAATAATAAACCATTGTGTAATAATTTGTAGCGTTTCTCCAGCTCTCTCGCAGACCCACGATAGCAATGGAATTTCATTATTGCTGCATACGTCATTTTTTGTGAATAGACATTTGGTTCATTCATCTACAGAAAAGTTGTCGATGAATGTGAAAATCTCTACCTACGCTGAAGATTTTTAAGCGAAATCTTATAGAAAGTATCTATATTGTACTATCTGTCGATATCCTGTCCCATTAAGGACCAAAAAATCTTCCAATTTCAAAATCTGAAATTTGAACTTGATGATGACTCATTATTTATTATTCTGAGGTAGATATCATTCGCATGTTCGCATGATACGTTGTTTACTCCCTTGAACAGAGTACGTTCTTTGCGGTAGCCGATCCCGGGAAGTAATGATGTTAGCGAGGAGGAAGGATTACTCAACTTGCAAGCTGAAGCGGAGATTTAAGGTTTAGACAAGTAAAACAGCCGTTCGCTGCCTCAGCTCACGACTTAGTTGTATCGCAACACAAACACTAACTCGACGCAGTTTGTTGCTTACGTAGACTAAAACCCCCGTAAGCATCACGTCCGAAGGATTAGCATGGTTTGGGAGTCCTTAGGTAAATATGTCTTAGACAAACCTTTTGGTTTACTATTTTCAATAATGAACCTTTGTAATCGACCAAGAAAAAAAATGTTAATCCCCCTCAAAATTTGTTGGTTTACGTTTCAAGATGCGTAGAATCCAAAAATCGAATGAGAAAAATCCCTCCGTCCGCCGTACGATACACCGTCCGAAGCTTTTCTCAAAAAGTACTGGACCAAACTTTAAGAAATTTGGGTTAAAAATCATTTATCGGCCGGGGAGGTGCCACGTTACATCGGTATCGCGTTTGATCAACACTAAAGGGTAGAACCTAAGGGCTGAAATAATTTAAAAAAAATCGAGATCTTGAAATCATTCTGTGTAACAATCATGATTTTTTGAGTTTCATTTATAGGTATCCGCCCAAAGAATCGAACGAAACCTCCCCGGTCGCTATGCGTTTATTCGTTTGCTTCCCCTAAGGGCTAAAGCATCGACAAGACAAAAATACATCAAGGGAGTTAATCTTAACCACTATTAACATAAATATCAAAAATCGCTTTGAAAACTATGACAGTTGTTTCAACTGATAATATACTTCCAATGGAATTCTGACTTTCCGAAATCGAATTATTATAACTTCTGTATCCTACTAGGCTTGTGAAGCGTAGGTGGGTAATCAATACCATTAATTTAGTAAACTACTGATTAGTGAATACTTAGGAATTACTATAAACTATAAATTAAATTATTATTTCTATTTCAACAACAGAAGGTTAAAACTTCCGTGTCTACCAAGGTGGAAACGTTTTAGCCAATTTTCTAAGAAAATTAAGCTATTGCAATGAATCCAAAATTTCCTTCATGGAAATTCGTTTTGAAATTCCTTGAGTTTAACGCTTTTTGATACCTATGTGTATGTAAAGTTTGACATTCACATAATAGTTCTGTGACAACTAGCTTTTGGACGGGTCGTCAAAACCTTAGGAGCATATTCACGAACTGGCTTCTTGTTTTAGCGTTTCCAGCGTTCAACTGTAGGCTTGTGTAGCTGGTGAAACCAAATGGAAATAAAGGCACATCATATAATATTTAAAACATTAGTAGTGTACTATATGATCTGAATATACCTACTTTTATCACAATATCTTGTATACAATTTAACAGATTTATGAAGAATAAAATTACACCTACTTGAATAAAAAGCATGATCATGAAACGTTCCAATTTTATAATAATACCGTAATATATCAACGATGGATCCATGGGGCTGGAATTGATAAAACTACGTTTCAATAGCAATGGAGCAGAACAAAGCAATGCTCATTATACAATTTATTATTGTGTGTCGAGGAAAGAATTACAATATCAATATTATACATCTTTATATTAGTATGTAAGCATGAAATCATTCCACATTACTATAAAGTAGCCCATCGATCACAAATCAATCATATTTAATATATTATATAATTTGTTTTCTAATCGTATCGTGTACATTAGATCATATCTTTACCAAGAAATGGTCTGGCACACGTACATTGCTGGAGTAGTTACCCTTTCCAAGGGTTGAGGCGAGTGGTTGTAATACCCATAGGATGACCAAGAAGAAAAAATGCTCCTGATATAACTTTATTGGTGGCTGTTTTGCAAAATATCCAACAAACTTCTAAATAGGTACTTTTCGAAAATGGCCACTTAGTATTTACATAAATTACAAACATTAAGATAATTTCAATTCATACCAAAAAGTGCTTGAACTAAGTTGGATATCCAGCTTTGGTCGGTCGAGCCAGTTCCGAATCGAATCCTTCAAGGAAAACCGTCTGCCATTCTGGATACGCCAATACCGCGTCCGCGGTATTTCCCTGGACCGCTCGCCACTTGAAATATGGCTCCCAATTTCCTCGGCCATAATGTCCCCCAACGCGGCGCCCTGACCTCCCATCTGACCCCCTTCCTTCTGACTTCGTACTATAAACCTACTCGGCTTCTGGACATAAATTTGAAAGGCGTCACATAGCCTATATCCTCGTCGTTGTTTATAGTGAGGGAATGAAAACGTTATATCAATAGTATCGACAGCTTGTCGAGATTATAAACAAACGCATTGGCGGTCACGCTCGACCACCTCCTCTCACATTGAATACAGACAAGGATAGTACAATACGTTGATGGCCAGTTAGATAATACCAACAAAGTCTACATTTCAATTATTATATAAATAAGAAAAAAGTCGGATCAAAATTTGAAGGAATCAGTAGTTTGGATGAGAAGATTGATTAATACTTTCATGATTGCCATATTCACTTATAATCAGGTATGTCAAGGATTTTTTCAGAAACTTTTATCATGGTTACCCAATAGATCGATTTTTTACGTCTGATTTAGGTATAGAATTATTTATACTAATCAGATATTAACTTTCAGCTCAATAACCCTCCAAGCCAATTTTGAAAAGTCAGGTACCTTGAGACGTGAAAGGACAGATTAAGTGGACGTAGATATACACATTATATTGCAATTTTAACATGGATGTGGTTTCAGCCTGGAGGTCAGTCTGAAAATTCGCAACACGAACACCGCCATCGGAATAATTTTTTAATGATTTCCGCTTGCCACAGAGCCGTTCCTGGAAAAATGTAACTCCGTCAGTTTTCATCCGACTGGTGTGGTTCATCAGGGTGGAAAGATCTGATTTTAGGCAAAAATCGTACGTTATCTAAACCATTCCAAAAATGAAAGCAACCAAAAGCTACACGCAATGACATTAATAAAATATAAACAATCCTCAATGTGTAGGTAATCACGTAACCTGTACACAATCCTGATATTAAGCAATCCATCAGCCCTTTATGTTGAGTGTAAAGGAATGAATATTATCACTATTGCAATGTATGTATGTAGTATATGACCATAGAGACTTGTGGAACATAGGAATTTTCACTTAAACCTTTACCTCTGCACCACCAATCATACCCATCGTCATATTTATGTATAAAGAAGGAAGCGAGGTATTGTGATTTCGACCTCTCATAACCTTGGCTATTGTCCACAGAGGAATTATGATTCCTAGGCAATATATATACCCGTACGAAGACAGATTTTGAGATTTATCGTCCGATATCGTCGTCAATTTCTGCGGTAATATCATCGTTGCATCGAATCCGATCATTCTCAATGTCATGGATCGTCACAAAAAACTATACAGCATATGGGGTAAAGAGTCTCCGAATTCCAAGTGAAACCACAAAATTGTGACACACAGATATTTAAAATATCTTTAAAAACTAGTATCTCGATTACGGATTGAGATAAAAAATATACAAACACAAAACACAAAAAAGTATATATATATATATATATATATATATATATATATATATATATATGAAATACCGCAAAATTCAGGAATCGTTTCAGTACGCCTCGACACGGATTTCAATTCAATAGCTTTATAATCTTCAAAATTCGATAATTCCCTAACAGGCGAATGCGAACCGATTAAAAATAAAGACTTACGGCTAGCCTTTTTGCCATCCAAGCTGTGAGTTTAACGTACCAGGCAATTGTGTATTATGATTGGTACTTTGTAAAATATTCTCTTCACAACCCTTCGCTTTATTGAAAAACTTTCATATCTCCATTACCGAGTAGTAGGTAGTAGAGGAGTAAGTATTAGTAGTATTGTTCGAGCCACGAAGTCATAACATGAATGAATTGAATAACGTACACCAATCGGTAGAGGGGTTAGGGTAGGAGAGTTCCCCAATATTTCCTTCCATGGCTAATTGCGTTGAAATAATTAATGGCGAGTTTGTTAGCACAGTCAAGGGGGGAGGGGGGGGGGGGGGGGCTGTAGGTGAGCAACTGCTATTGTGGTGTTCCCTAAGGCTGCCTCATCTCCCGTCGCATGTCTCTCGCCCATTAATTCACGTCCCCTTAGCCACAATTCAACGTCCAGATCCGACCCTGCCGGGCTATGCCTTTTTTATGTAACTCAACGAACGTTCTTTATCCAGGAGCTTTCCTCTCTCCAAGAACCCCTCGTCCTTCCGTGGACTCCATTCGTTTCTCGTGTTGGGTTCGTTAGGATTTTCGTACCCTCGAGTTCACTATGAATGATCTAGTTGGGACGACACACTCCAGTTGGTGTCGAGGTCACTTCAGGCCGTACTTTTTCTATTCTTTCTTCAACAGGCGAATCCGGCGGCGCTACTCGTTTTTCAAGCTATCAGGTCATTCATGGAATGCCAACTGTTCGAATCGAGCTTGGACGGTTTTCATTTAGGAAAAAGAAGATAAAATACGTTTACTATACAGAAAAAAGCATATCTCGAATAAACTGAAATAGGTACCTCAACTAATAAATATTGCGGCATAGTTTTTGCGAATATCCGTGGAATATGTAGCTATTGCAATGGCTCCAAAAACTTTAAAATAAAATGTCATTTTTAACACAAGTTTCATATAGTTTGGGCTAGTACTTTCGGAGAAAAGCCGCGGACGACGGACGGCGGACGGACGGATATTTTTTAATTTGAATTTTGGATTCTACGTATCTTGAAACGTAAACCAAAAAATTGTCAAGAGGTGTTAAAATTGTTTTTTCTTGGTCGATAACGAAGGTTCATTATTGAAAATAATAAACAAAAAAAAAAAACTTTTTTTTATTTTTCATTTATTTATTTATTTATTTTTTTTTTATTTTATTTTTTTTTTTTTAAAGACTTGTTATAATTTGAACTGCCCTAATAAATAAACATTTTCATGATTTTATGCATCTTGAAATCCGAACCAACAATGGGGGTGGGGGGGGGGATATTTTTTTGTTTCTTGGTCAATAACTAAGGTTTGTTATTGGAAACAATACCTATATCACAACTGAAGTGATATTTATGTATGAAACGACGAACTGTTGATTTTATTGATTACAAAAATAGTTTGGTCTCATAAAAACGAAGTTACGTAGTTATTATTATTTTAGTTTTATTTATTTATTTTTTCTGTCTTCCGAAGTTTTTTTAATGCAAATACCCACAATCAAGGCTTTCTTTTTTGATGAATCCTTTCCTCTTAGAATTTATTCATGAATTCCATCATGTTTTGGAGAACACTTGGTATCTATGTGGTCTATTCCGAATTCAGCAGATATAAAATAATAGAATCGCAAAGAAAAACCCTATCCTAGTGATGGTGAATGCCCTTCAAAATCGCATTCCTTCACGATATTTTCTCTCCTTTTTTTTCGTGCGTCGTAGTTGGTGTGGTTAAACTGGATTCCATCGCCGCATAAATTGTCTGTATTGAATGGTAGCGAGGGGTCAGGATTTTTCAGTGCGAAGCTCTCGAATAGAATAGAATCGAAAAGAAGAATTCCCGATCGAGGGGAAAAACCCTCTCGAAGGGCGGGCCCCAGACGAGAGTGTTTGTACTAGTCGAGCGAAGAGTTGGGAACGGGTGCGTTTGTTTACGCTTCACAGCTGTCGTACTTTTCGAGTGTCAATTCCGTGAACGCCCCTTTCATTGGTTTGCGCTCCTCCTGCCATTACTCTGCTTTTTTATCCGTCCTGCTCTGCCTAGGTGGTTTTTCAATCGGGTTCCACATAGAATGTCTGATGGCCTTTGATGGTCTCTTAAGAGTGATTATGAACGACGGTGGATTTTCTGTGTGTAATAATGATAAGCTGACATGTGGTTGCGACTCCCCATTTAGCAATCAAATCATGATAATACAGTGTGATCTCTCGGGCTGATGTCAATCCTAGGAGTGGTGTCGATCGACTGGTATAATTTTGTAGGGCGTTTTCATTCGAGTTTCCATAGAATGTCTGCTGGTATTTGAACGTCTATTGACAAAGTCGAGACTAATGATGTCTTAGACAGTCGACCCTTTCTTGGTGGAATAGCGAAATCTTAAGACATCATGCCCACTGTAAATGGAGGGGTCAGTCAAATCGTTAGTCAGTTCTCAAATAAGCCTTAAAAACCTCCATCCGGCGTACGAGTATATAGGTACCTCTGACATGTTAGGTTGCTGGTTGGCGGAAAAGGTAAGTAGCAATGAAACGCCAATAGAAGTAAAAAATAGCCGGTAGTGTGATATTGACAAGACGTTGCCTAGAACCGGAAGGGTGCGATCAAGGAGCAGTTCCGTTTGACTCCTGGAGGATCTGAGCCTGAGACCCTTGACCGAGAATCTATTATCTCCTTCAGACATAGAAGTCGTGCTTAAAGGAGTCCTGAGGCACACTGCTTTACGGTTTACCTCCAGGCTGAACATCCTGGGGAGATCCTCCTGAGAGGAGACTGCAACCCAGGCAAAGACCTTGGAAGTGCCCAAGTTCCTGTCTTAACCCACAGAAGGGGGGCATATGTTGTAGCCACACTTCCAGGTAATTAGGTTGGTTCCCGAGTTTTTGGCACAGCCCCACAACTCCCACTGCAGGATCATGCAATACCATGCGCATATCCACGCCCCAAACGCCCCACTGACGAGGCCAACTCTTGAGAAATCGTGAGCACAGTCATCTTGCAAATGTGAGCGCTGCAAGTAATATCGGTCAGTTGAAACTTCGTGCCACCATGAAGAGGAAAGCTTCTGATGAAGTGGAAACACCCGTCACAAAGATAGTATTGAGTTAGATTGATCAAAGAATTATAAAAATAGGTGCCTTTGAATAAGAAACAAACGAAATACGGATTACAATGCCTGATTTGTGTGATTTCTGATGTGGTACAGGGTATTTCGCTCAGTTTATTTATTTTTACATTTCACCCCTCATGTCGATTCGTACTCAAAACACACGTAAAGTAGGTTAGTTTTCCATGAGATAGGCAGTTTTTAAACAACACGAATTTTCAACCACACCTGCTTGTTGTTGTGCAGACAGTCCTCAGTCTGTGAAGTTGGAAGGAAAATTTGTGGAAAACTCTTGTGGTCCCGCACTGTGGCCATGGGGAGTCAAACTGGCCATATCTTCCTTGGTTCAGAGCCAAGTCGTAAAGTTTTGGAGTTGTGTTGAAAGTTTTAAGAGTGATTATGAACGGCAGTGGGGTTTCTGTGTCAAATTATAATGAGCTGAAACTGGTTCGGAATTCACTTGTAGCAGTCAAACCAAAGTTATTTCATTTACCTCTCGGACCGGTACATATCCTTTTCCGAGTAGTTCTTCATTTGGCTTTCACGTAGATGGTTTTGAAACCTGTGAACGTCTGTAACGAGTGATTATGGACGGAGGTGGAGATACTGATTGAAATATAAATGAGCTGACAAGTCTCTCTCAATCCCAGGAGTAGTATCGATCAAAGGGCTGTCCTTTTCAAGGGTGGTTTTCATTCTTGAGTTTCTCATAGAATTTCTGCTGGCATTTGAGCGTTGAACGGTGCGAAATTATAGAGGTTTCGCTTTCCACGGTGTCCCTCGCGCGGCCCCACCCGTTAACGTAAAACGACTGGACAACACCAGATGGATGCTAACCTCGACACTAAACTCGACGGTCACAAGAGCTATCTGCAACACATTCATCCCGATCCCGATATACCGAATAAGATAAAAATGAGAACTAACCAAATGATGTTCCTCTATCTCAATTATGATGGCAGGAGTTCCGAATAAATCTGTTTTACTGAAACCTCTATTGTACTGATTTATATGGTTACCTTTAGTTGGGTTGGTCTATTGACATTGGACTGAGAATCATATAAGGCACACTGAACCAAGGCGGTTAGGTAGGAATAAACTATATAATTGACCAGTGACATCGTAGAAAAGCATGGTCATGCTTATATTGGTTATTCTAACTATATTACTTTCCAGGGGCTAGAATCGTTCCTAACAATTGCATTAAATTTATAAACCCGACAACAAGATGTACGTTTTCAAGGAAAGTTTTATGTAATAGCTTTGTCAGATGACATGATTAATATTTTGACGAAGGGACATTCCATAATTTATTGTTTGTTTTCCATTTGACTTACCCTAGGTTGTCAAAAATCTAAATTACGTATTTTGATTTTTTCTTTTTTCAATCCGAGGGTGGAAGCTATTCAAGTACAAAGCTTGAAGCTTTGGAAGCTATTCAAGTACAAAGCTTTGAGTTTGCGTTGCGCGTTCATTTGTTTACGCAACGGAGCCGATTCATGTTAGTTCGTAGGTTTTCGTTTATCATCGGATCAGCTGACAACGCCTTACTGTATGGTCAGTTTCTGTAGAAAGGAAAAACTTTCTAATGAAGAGTGGAAAATTGGTTACGACACATATTTATACAGGCCACATCAAAATGATAAATTTAGACACCGTATATTCTTTTCTGGGTGGTTTATAATTCGAATTTCACAAACAATGTCTGCTGGCCTTTGAACGTCTGTTATGAGCGATTATGAACAGCAGTGGCTTTACTGAATGGAATAATGAGCTGACACGTTTCAGCGAATTCTAATGTAGCAGTCAAGTCAAGATAATGCAATTAGATCTGCCGAACAAGTACCTACTAATAGTATATTTTTTATATGGTTCCTCAATCGATATGATTGCTGGTCTCTGAAAGACTATTTAGAGTGATTATGAACGGTCGGTGATATGTTTTCTGTGTGAGATATTGATGAGCTGACATGTGGATGCTAATTTTCATACAGCAATTAAATCACGATAATGCAAATGACTGTTATCTCTTTCTATGGAGTTTCTCAATCGGAACATAGCAAGTATAGATGGTTTGATTTATATCGTAATAACTTGGTGGAAAGAAATCAAGAAAGGCACCACTGAAATAAGAGTAAACCAGTAAATTAAACATTAACTACGGATTAAACTCGTGGATATAATGTTTGGAATTAGTCTAGACGGCTCGCTCAGCGCAAGAATCACCTGTAGTTATAGCACGATACCTTCCCAACTACTATTTCGAAGATTGTCGAGAATCCGTTGACAGAAGATTCACTTAGAAAATATTCCCCCATTTTGACGATTATCCGAGCATAAATGCACGTTTATTGCTGCAGGAAAAGGTAAAAGCACTGCCTCGTTGATTCTCAAATTCCACAGCTGGAAACGCGGTCATTGTTCCAAAAGGGCGAGACGCCGACTGCGCTCTAATGCGCTCTAAATGGCTGCTCCCTCATCACTCCGTCGCATTAAATAAATTCTTCCACCGGTTTTCCTCTCTAAAAGCTTGTCAAGCGTGGACATGTTGAAAACTGTTTCAACTCGTTAATGCGCTATTTCGTGAACAAGTTTTGCCAATGTGTTCCGTCGCCGCTTTGAACTTAACGTTACGCCCTTGATTCATGGGTGTGTCCACTCGAGCACTCAACACAAATACAGATATCTACGTGCTGCAGTAAAACCATCATTATCTGATTCAACGGGTAGGAAGTCATCCACATTTCATTTAAATATTTCAACGAATTAGGTAGTATGCCAAGTTGGATGTGGCACGTAGCTTCCTCATTTACCTATCATGAATATATAGATCATTGAAAAGATTTAAATGATCTTGAAAAATCCCATAGCGGAGAAGTAGCGTGAAACGTCATAATTTGTCAATTTATTAAGAAAAGAAAAAAATTATACTCAGTGTAATTTACGTTTGCACAAGCGCAGAACGAACTGATGAGTTAAAAACAAGGAAATAGGAACGGACCATCTATAACCTAAACCGCGAATTCACTGACAATTTCACCAGAATCGGATGAAAACTGTGGAAATTAAAGTCATTACAAGAATTTCACATTGGCGGATGCGCAGTAGCTTTTAATGATACAATCATGTCGAAATTGATTGGGATGATCAAATCATCATCCCCCCACTATCATCCAAATGTTAGCGAAATCGAACGACTAGAGTGTGTAAAAATAGAATGGAATTTATGTTCGCACAGGCGCAGAATGAAGTATTGATTTGGTAACAATGAAACTGATTAGGCACCATCTACAACCGTATTCAAATTACATATTTCTTAAAGATTGCAATGTTTTTCTTATTCAAAATAATATAGAAAATTTGAACTGTTGATTGGGTTGCATGAGCATTTACTATAATACATACATAATCTGAATTTCCATTACAAAGATAGCGCTGATTATTAAATTTAGCCAAACTTGCCTTGTGTAGGAATATTCATTTATGAATGAATCCGAAACGAACCACGCACTTCGAAGCAAATTTTCATTCATATATCCTTTAATACGAGTATGTCCAGATTTGATGCTTGAAGTTTGAAATGCGATTCGTAGCACCAACGTTTCAAGACAACTAACTGCTGCGTAAAGAAATTCGTTAACTTGTTTGAACCGCTTAGGAAAAAAAGAAGCAAAATATCCAAATGAGATTTTTTAAAGTTGAAATTTGAAAGCATCATGAAATTTACTATATTTAGGACTCATATTTATTACTTACACTCTAGCATCGCAACTAAAGGATCTGAAACAACCATTACTCATATAATTCGCCTAATGTACAATAATCTCGATCGTTGCAATATTTAACCATATCAGTTGTTTCAATCACCGTGGTTTTGAATAGAATTTTGAGTACTACTAAAAGAGTTAAAATGCCGATGGAATGTTGACATGTTAACATGTGGATGTTCACGTTAAAATGTCGGTGGTATAGATTATGTAAAATATAACGTATATGATGTTTGTGGCTATATGCGTATAAAAATAATGTATGCGTTTAATTATAATTGTAACTGCCAAAAAATAAATAAATAATTAGTTTACATCTCATCCATCCTCGTGTTGATATTTTCTCCTTATCGAGGCTGATGAGTGGGTGTGACACTGGGTGTCAACGGAAGGACGTGCCCGTAACGACGTACCTAAAACGCGGATATTCTTAGAACAATGCAAACACTACCTTACTAAAAGATTGGGAAGGTAATAATTTATGATGAATATCTCGGGCGTATGCACGAAGAGTTTCGGAGGTAGCAAACAGCCGAATTAAAAAGATAAGAAAAAAAATTCTGCGGTTCTTTGGTAAGCCGTCACTCATTTTAAAATGTTTCTTTATTTGGAAAGTCCAAATTGTAACAAGACTTTACAAAAAAGGCCTTTTCCTTAAATGTTCGGAGAGAGTGGGGTTTTTTCCTTAATTCAGTCATAAAACTCATAAAACAAATTAATTTAACAAATTTTTATGTTATTAATTAAAAATTCAATTTTAGTAATATGACATGTTTATATAAGATTAAATGAGTGTGAACATGATCTGATAACGAAATGTTATCCAGTATTTCTGTAGTTACTTTCTACCGACGCAGCTGCGACACGACCTAGTGCTTCAGCAACAACGGTTCTCGATAAAGCTGGCTAAATTGCTTTACGGAACTACCACAAGTGACATTGTTCAGTCAACATATTAATTCCCCAAGCCCCTGTGGCAAAACACGTTTCGAAGAGCTCGGACGTGATGGGGGTGGGAAAATAATTAATGGGGAACTTGCATAGCGTTAACCCTCTAAAAGCCTCCCTCGATTTCTCCCCATTCCTTTTCAAGGAATCCACGTAAAACGCGGCCCATATTTGGCGAAGCCCTTTGTGGAGTGCCCCTTTTCACCCCTCCTACCACTACTCCGGCACAACCATTAATCAAAGTCACCCCTTCCAGGGCTCTGACTCCACTACAGTTTCTTTCCTTGGGCATAACCCCCTTTAACCAGCCAAAGAACCCTTAATATCATCCCCGTTCCCTCGCCTCTCTTGACTTTCGCTTGCCCTTCAACATTCCTTTCCATGGTAATCATCGTCCTCGACGGGGTTGATGCTTTCACAATGATGGTATTCATGATGAAACATTCACATTGCTTCAGAACGTAAACAACTTAGCATAGTTATGAAATTGCGCGACCGACTGTTGATGGTTTCAGAAACTGTAATGATACTGCTTGGATTTGAATCAACAGCATATGATGCATCACTTAACACCGCTTGCCCTTCGATACCTGTGCATGGAAACCACCATCTTCATTGATTTGGTACTTGATTCAAGCTTAAATTATGAATCATCAAGTAGTAAATACAGCATTCTTGGCTAAAATACCTGATTCCTATATGGCAAATGAGTACCAATAAGATTGCGCTAAACACAGGATGGATCCTCTTCAGAGAGCAGTATCTACTTCAAATAGTTCAGATAGCTAATCATAAGCTGGATCTTTTTGGATTGTTGTATCTGCTTCACAATTGCACATTTAAACGTCTGATTTGATACTGATGCATCCCCTGTATCATTTACGTCTATGCAACCAGTGGATTCTCAACGTGAATCATCTATATCTCTAATATGTTGTGAATAACCTCTTTTCTAATCACAGACTGGCTCTTCTGTAGAGTATAGAAGGTATCAACTTCAAGTTGCAACTTCATAATTTACTAAATATAATCTGGATTATATTTAGGATGTGGTAGTTCCAGCATCAAAAATTTAGAAATATTCAATATTTTGCTCTAATACAGCTGGATTATCTGAGTGCTATCCTTATCTATGTAACTAACTGCAGATGGAACCTCAGAGAGAAGAATTCACCTCTTAAATTGTATTTTTTCTCTAATCACTGACTATTATCTTCTTCAGTGGGT
Source organism: Adelphocoris suturalis (assembly GCA_030762985.1). Taxonomy (NCBI): domain Eukaryota; kingdom Metazoa; phylum Arthropoda; class Insecta; order Hemiptera; family Miridae; genus Adelphocoris; species Adelphocoris suturalis. The sequence continues at coordinate 91,710,199 of CM061044.1, forward strand.
AGAACAACTCAAAATCGTGAATTCGTTCTTTGCTCTAAATCGCCGAGGTTCACTGACTACATCATCCGTCTTGGTAAAAGCGTTTGCCACCTCAGACACAATTTCTAAAGTGATACATGTAATTTGTTTAGTGCTCAACAAGTGAAAAAGCTATGTGGCTCACTACAAACACGGCATACTTGTTCTATACATACCGTAACCTTTTCATCTATACAACGTATACTCTATCCGTTGGATCCTCAGTGTGAAGTACCCACATAAAACATTCATTCTTAATCCATTCTTTTGATCTAAAAAGTGTAGGAATCTTTCCAGAGTTCAGTAAAATGGTAAAATCACTCTTACTCTTTGGAGTGTATTATTCGCCTCAAAATTATGAATTCATTTTGGTTTATTATTTTTCAATATTTTTTTAATATTATTTTTTTCATCATTTTCAAAGGTGAATCTTTGTAATCGACCAAGAAAAAAATTTTAACAACCCCTGAAAATGTTTTGGTTTACGTTTCAAGATGCGTAGAATTCAAAAATCGAATTAAAAAAATAAAATAAATAAAACATAAATAAATAAATTTAAAAAACCGTCAATCCGCCGTCCGCGGCATTTGTAAGAAAATACGAGACCAAATTATATGGAACTTGTGTTAAAAACCACATTTGGGGTCTAGATGGTCCTAGAAGCTCGGCATCAATTTTATCAACCCTAAAGGGTTTTATTAAAGGGCTAATCATTTTTTAAAAAAGTCGATATCTCGAAAGCTTTCTCAGTAACAAGTAGTTATAATTTTTTGCTTGCCAATGATAAATTTAATCTCAAATAACCGATTAAAACCACCCGCAACGCTGTACGTCACTGTGTCGCTTTCCTTAAGGGCTTAAACATCGAAAAAAACTTTCCAATTTCTAAGCGCGAGAAGATAGAGAAATCACGCGCTGCTAGCGAATTTATTGAATATACGATCAAGCTCGAAATTACTTTAAAAATCGCTAAATAGTGATACTGGAATACATAAAAATTGCCTTGTAAATATCAGCTGATATATTCTTTTGACCAATCATTATTTGGATACTATTTGTAGAGTTCAATCGCCATCACTTCAAATCGCCAATTCACTCCTTGCTAATCACAAGTATGATCCTTTTGGGAGTATACCATTCACCGTTTAAGTATTCGTGATGTCATACATATAAATTTTTGTGTGCCAATATCTTGAGAATGATAGTTTTCTGATATCACGAACCAACACATCCTTTCCTGTACGTTATGGAAATGATAGTAGCCGGTACTGCACCAAGTGAGGAAGTCTAACCGCTCACAAAACGTGACATTCTTACTATTATTTCAATTTTTAAATACCTACTATCATATTATGTCTCAAACCACGAATCAATACAAATCACTCATCTATAAATATGAACCATGGTAATAGTTTACGAAGAGAATGGACGGATTTGCCTAAAACAAACTAAACTACGAAACGTCTGAAAAAAGACGAAATGGGTCTATTATAAGGGTTCTATCAAATACAAAGACCATTAGGTAAATGATCACTAGTTACAAGAAAAACAAAGCTTTTTGACAAAATTTTGTCATCACCAAGCAATTCCATAAATTGAACAAGAAGATGTGTACCTATCATATGGATTATATTTGATACAAATATCATTAAATGACTGCCAACTTATTTGAGTATCGCATCCGTTCCGCATAAGGTCAATAAATTTGTTTTGAATGTTTCATAGTCGCAGTCAAAGAGGAAAAGTCCTAATGAATGCTACTTGAAGAAGATGGTCGACGAGAAAAATAAAAATAACATAAGACGGGAAAAACGGCGGAACAGAAGCACGCAAGTGGTCCATCAACCGTCACGCAAGATGAGATGACGGGATGAAATGCTGGGAGTAAGGAGATTGCGAGAAAATGACAGCACTTCCATCGAGGGGCTTGAAGGAAATAGTTGAGGGGTACCTAGTTGGATGTTGTTTGAACGTGGAGAGAGTATCACATATATATATATATATATATATATATATATATATATATATATATATATATATATATATATATATGTTACCGTTAAAGTGTGTAATTCAGTTATAATGTATAAAATAACTAGTTAGTATATAGAATAACGAGCGGTTGTAGGTAGTGTGTATAATTCAAAGTTTTCTATATGCTTTCCCTAGGGAATATATGAAATAACTAGGTATTATGTAAAGTAACGAAACACCAATCGTTAAAGTGTAGATTCGACTGCTTTTCTTGGGAAGTCACTACTAGAATGATATTATTCAGGGGAAATGAAAGGATTGAAGAATTGGCCTTACTAATATGTAATTCGTCGTAATAATAGAGTAAGGTAGGTAATACACACGCCAGTAATCAAAAATTGTGAAATCACTTATTTGAACATGGGTTGCTTTGATGGCATTTTGAGTTGCACAGAACCTTATTTTTGACACTCTTGCATCTGTTTGAGGTGCATTTTGTGGTGCATTTTGTGGTGCAGTGGCACCGGAAAAATCCTTGTCCCTTTTGAATTGAATGACCCTTAACCTCTGACTCCTCAACTGACTTCTCAACGAAATCCCATTGATACTTGAACCCAATAATATTATTATACACTTTCACGGCTGGCCTCCCGTTATTTTATATATTAATTAGTTGAAGTGTCTAATTCGAGAAATTACACACTTCAACTGGTCTCCGTAGTAATTCTATATACTAACTAGTTATTTTATATACTACCTGATTTCACACTTTAACGGTAACATATATATATATATATATATATATATATATATATATATATATATATATATATATATATATATATATATATATATATATTAAGGGATTATGAATCTTACAGGTACTGTAACATGGGAGAGAAATATTCTCGATATACGCTGCAAAAGAGTTGTGGTGGAATGACTTCTGCGTTAATTTAATTTTGGAAGTTATATCAGGTAATAACATTAGCATGATTTTGATACAGACCAATAATTTATTTCGTGAATTTGAATTAAATTTTATCTAAAGTTTATTTCTTGAAAATCTTCTGCCATTCGGACTGAATCCTAAAGATGTTGATAATGAACTCAGTGTTCATTCGTAGGTGTACACTACTAATTTATTGCTTTCTTATCTGAAATAATATACTATTTTTGGTTCAAAAGGGTTCATTTCATTTGGGGTGGGAAAAGTTTCATTTGTCCAGGAAATGCTATAGAATTATGGTACATATCTGTGTATACGAGCACGAATGTGGGAATCATCAACAATCAATTTTTGATTTGAATTATAAATAAAAATGATAGAAACATACGATTCCTGTGAGAGAAGTTCTATAAGACACGAATTGTACCACGACCAGCATAAGCAGGCTATTTACTAGTGGAGTCTAATAAATTTGTATTTGAGACGCGAGAGAAACTACACAAAGTATATGCTATTTCTTACAACCATATAATATATTTTAATCCCAAATTATTTTAGTACGAGGGTACCTACCTACGAAATTCGATTCGTTGGGTAATCGGATCGACCATTCCAACGAACAACACAATAACCGCACATTTCCCAATATATTGTTAACAGATGAAGATCAAATTTTACTTGGATGTTTTACCTACCCTGCTTCTGAGATATAGTTGTTGGTACGATGTAACAAGAAAAAGTTATTTTACCGCCCCTTGCCCTCAGGCGCCCTTGTACCCATGTACTCCCGTAGCTTACGCCTGCCGCCACCGCCAGCGCCATAATCGATATGCACGAGGCCTACTAATATCATCGTGTGTAGCTCAGCTGAATTTATTCTCGGCATGGCTTAGAAAACGAAGGACTTTTGCTTAAATTGAGATCTCTCCAACGACAGACGAACGATTTTTGTAGATGCAAAATGGCAAAGATACAATTTCGTAGCAATGATTAGGTTGGAAGCGAGAATCATGACTTGTTCTCCTGAGCGATTTCCAGTTCAAGTGCCTGAGCTAAGACATGAAAATGACTTAACATTATATGATAATAACGGTTGTGACCAATTTTGAATTAATGAATTTATGAAACAACAATTTCGGCGAAAACAAAAGTGCGATAGGTGAGACTCGTCACAATTTTTAGCAAGAAGGGCTTATTTACAAATGGGTTTTAATAAATTTTTGTTTGAGGCGCCAGCAACACAAGCAACTCAATTACTAATTATGATTCATGAAAATCCATATGTTTTGTGAAATGTAATATAATATTTTAATATGGGTATAGAATGGGGTGTATTATCACATACCTATTGTGGATATCATAGAAGGGTACCTATATAATTCTTGACAGCTTCAAGAATTAATCATTTCGACTTAATCATTCTTAATTAATCATTCTTATTAATCATTCTTATTAATCATTTCGACTCGTAATTTGTTCTTCAACTAATTCTATCCGTCCATGTTACAACATGTGATGAAGCTTTACTGCCCACCCAAATTTACAGACGTTTTTTGATTTAGGACGAACGTTTCATTATACAAATTATTGAGCACTAATTAAGCGAACATCGCCATTATCTTGTAGAAATATATAGAAACTAACGATTTGGGAGAAAAATCTTGCAACAATATGATCACGACACGAATTTGATCACGACCAGAATAGGCCGAATGATGTACAAATAAATTTCTATTTTGGACGCAAGATACTGAAACTAACTTCACACTGTATTATAGAACTAAGTAGATATATACTAGTTATGTCACCAATGTATTGTTTATAATATAGATATCGCAAGTCCACTAAAAAAGCGGTTGGTATAACTAAACTAATAAACTGGATGATTTAAAAATGTATTTCAACACACTTGTATTTCAGGCACGAAGCACAGGAACTAATTGGACATGAAGCATATTCTAGAACTAACTAAGTATATATTATTCATATTACCCATGTATTGTTGATATTATAGAAATCGCGAATCCACCTAGAAAACGGTTAAGCATATAACTTTATATTGAAGATAATTCTTTATAAAACTTATGGGTTGTCAACAATAACGCTATACTTGAGACATTCCCATTCATAATATAAGAATAATTGGCACTAATCAACCACAATGCAATAATGAATAACTACTGATTTTGTACATGAAACTTCATTAATTTATGTTTACCTACTAGATGCGTACAAAATCATCATTCTATTGCAAAAATATGCATAGAAATTTACGATTCCGGAAAAAAAATTTGCAATAAGTTGATCTTGACACAAATGGTTTAATCACAACCAGAATAAGCGAAATGGTTTAAAAATGGATTTTAATGAATTTGTAATTGACACGCGAGCGATAGAAAATAATTGGACAATTTTGTACGAGCGACAGAAAACTGATACTATATTATAAAACTATATAGTATTTATATTACCTGTGTATGTCCACTAATGAAGAGGTTAAAGCTATACATTTATATTGAAGATGATTTATTATTATTGAAATGACTTCCGGGAAGTAAACAATTCTCAAAGTCAACAATAACGCTGGATTTGAAAACTTTCAGTTGGTATCATAAAAAAATCACTGTTACTCAACCATAATGCAACTATAATGAACGAAAAATCTTACTTCTGATATCGGACATTCAACTACACTAAACTAACTTATAAATTAATGATTATTCACTAATTGCGCGCAAAATCATCATTCAATTGCAAAATTATGTAGAAAGGATTCTGGAAAAAATGTGCAATAAGATGTTCTCGATACGAATTTCATCACGATTCCAACAAGCGGGCTGATATAAAAAAGATTTTTAATAGGTTTATGATTGAGATGCGAGTGACAGAATCTAACCTGACTTTATATAATAAAACTAACTATATACTGTTTATTACCTAGCTATTGTTTGTATTATAGAAATCGCGAGTCTACGAAGAAAGCGATGAAACATACATATAACATTATATTCAAAATAATTCTTCACTTGACTTTTGGGCAACCAACAAATCTAGAAGGCAACATTAAAGCAGCAAATAAAAATATTTCCATTGATAGTATAAAAATAATTGCAGTTACTCAACCATAATGCAATATTGTATGTTTATACAAAACTAATGTATATGTTACCTACTTCTGATTTTGTACATTCTATTACATTGTACCTCTAAATTTATGATTACTAACTACGCGCAATTTAGATTGTAGATATATGTATTTAGAAACTTACGATTCCGGAGAAAAATGTGCAATAAGATGATCTCGACACGAGTTTGATCACGACCGGAATGAACGAGCTGAAACACCCTCGAGCGCGCCACGGAGTCGAGTTGAATCCTTACGCGACACTGAAGGGCTGGCGGCAGGTTGCCCTAGTGGCCCTTAGCGGACTCGGCGCACGCGCAGTCGGCTCCTCATCATGCTCCATCACCGCCCCCGGCATAGTAAATTCGGACAAATTAGTTAGGGCCGATCTATCTTGGCTAAGTACTCGGGCGTTCGGCTGACTTCCGTCGCGCCTAATCTGCCATCGATCACGGGAACAGATTGCGTTGTCCATCAGCCGACTTGTTGGAGCGGTTTCCGGGTTTTAGTAATTTTTTTAACCACGTTCGACCAAAAACAAAAGGCAGTTTTATTTGCAAATTTACATAGAAAGTTAAGCTATTTATTTATTTATAATTGCAGCATAGGTCAATACAACATTGATTTGTATCCATCTGGCATGAGCAATGGCAGGGTGAGGTCAAGACCTCAGGCTTGGTGTCATTCAGGACTTGAGCCCGGTGGACCCTTTTGTAACCCTACTTCCAAGGAGGGATCGAATAGTGGTCAACAGGGTTGCCACTGGCCATACCCGTCTCACTCACAGACACCTGCTTAGTGCAGAGCAGAAGCTCGAGTTGTTTTGTGTGAGAGATGTGGGGCTGAATTGTCTATCGGCCACATCCTGGAGGACTGCCCATCGCTTGTGGACCTCCGAGTCCAGCATCAGCCTCCTCAATGAGTTGTCGTTTTATCAGGACCGGACCAGACTAGGTCCGATCCCTGTTGTTGTACCTGAGAGCCGCTGAGTTCCACTGCGAACTGTGATTTCTGATCTGTGATATATTTATATACATCTAGTCGTAGTTTAATTTCACTCTGCTGATTTTATATAGCAGCATGTATATAGTTAATACCCTATTTTACATCTAGTCTTAATTTTATTTTATTTTATTTTATTTTTTTTTTAATCCACTTTGGGGCTAAACAGAAGTCATCACTGTAAACCTCATTTTTCCCCTCCGAGTTGCCAGTGGTGTCCATGATGGTCCATGATAGTGGCAACATGGCTCCTCTTAGAATCGTGCCACTTTCAGTGTCCCTTTAGACAGCTTGTTCAATGCCGCTAACGACCCTTCTGGTTGAGGTGTGGCTTAAACATTAAATTAAAAAATATCAACAAAACAACAATGATACATACATGTATATATATATTTACTTATTTATTTATTTATGCAATATAAGTGAGGAGTTTAATGAAAAAAATGTAATGCGGAAAATAAAAAGGTACCTCTATTCGCGCGAGTGAAATATTCAGTACAGGTGAAATGAGTTACCCCTACTCCTACCCCCACAGACACCCTACTCCACAGCAGGCTAAAAAAGTGACAAAGAAGCGGAAACGCTCAACATAATTTTTTTAAAGCTTTCATTAGGCAGTCTGATAGTAAATTTCATGTATATATTTTTTCTTAAATATTATTAAATCAATGTAGGGATGTTATTCCAACCTTTTGATATGCGTTTTTCTCAAAAATGTATTTTCCCGTAACTAATTTTCATTTGCCCATAACTTCCTAGTGAAATTCTCCTGCAAATATTACGGTCGAATCTGGTGAAATAATTCAAATGGAATTACTTTTATTTATTTTTCAAGAAATCGGGTTTATGGCTTCATAAAATCCTACTGACATACGGCGAATCGAAGCTACCTCGCCGGCAACGCTTGCATGTCACGCGGGCTTGCATATGCAATGCCGTGGACATGGAAATCAATTTCCATTCCATTCATACATTTAGAATTAGATTCACAAAGTTGATAGGTAATGTATTTTAAATTTTCACACTAACCTACTGATGAAAATCGTTTTCCTATGTTACATAGTCCAAATAATATTCTCAGTCTGACTATAATAGCTCCTATGTTGGTAGCATTACCAACACAGTAGTGGTGTCAGTGCACAGTATTTATCATGGCTTGCATTTCCAAGACAACGAATAGAATAGAATAGTTTATTTCCATCAGTTTTTGTTAAATGAATATTACAATATAAAATAGTACAAAGAGCACCTTCATTATTTTTGTCGCTTTTTTTATTTTTTTATTTTTTTATTGTTTTTTTTACGAAAATCAAATTGGTTGGGATTTAATATGTTGTTTACCTCCAGATCTTGGTTCAGCTCATTCTTCATGAATTTTTCCAAAATTTAGGAAAGTGTGCTTAACATGGAGATCGGTCTGCAGTAACCCTAAGTCATTCACATCTCCTCCCTTGAATAGTTTGAATGAGTCACGGAATGTGGATTTCGATATGCTAATATTAAAAATATGAAGGAGGGGAATTTTGAGAAGCTCAGCATTTTTCTTAATAATGCTTAGCTGAATTCCATTTATACCAGGCGACGAGTTACCTTTCATAGATTTTAAATAGTCTTCAAGTCTTCTCCAGATATACGTGGAAGGGGAAATATACTTTGTTTGCTGTGCTATTTGAAGTATTTGTTCAATGGTGATCAATATTGAATTTTTCTGTTAGCCTACTTCCCACCTGGGATAGGAAAGTGTCCAATAATGAATGACAAGCTACTTTCCTCCATTCACCGATTGAGACGTTATGTTTTTATGTTATGTTTTATGTTATCAATGGGCAATCTGAATTTTTTTTGTTGATTGGAGCCAAAAATAGCATTTTTGATGGTTTTCCTTTTTTTTTTTTTTTTTTTTTTGTTCCCTTCGGTTTCCTTTATTTTGTCAGAATAGTACATTTTTTAGCAGCTCTAAATAATTGTTTGATACCGGTTAAATCGTTCGTTTAGGTTGTGATTCATGGGGCTCTGTTCCTAACGATTTTTTCTTCTTTTTTTTTTCAATTTATCACGTATCCTTACAGATTTCACAAGGCCTCTTATTATCCATGGAGTTAATTTAACTTCTTTATTAGACATTCGTTTTTGGACAGTCGCCTCGGAAATACAGGAGTTTATGATGTGTTCAAGTTTTGTTGTTACATTGAATAGAATTTAATACCGAAAGCCATTTTATATCCTTAAATAACATTTCTAGTTTATCATGATCTCACTTCTGAAACAGAAAAGGCAAGTGGATATTATTAATTTTGGAGGAAAGTTTGTTTGACTTCTTCCACTAACACAGAGTTTTCCTACCTTCGATAGAGAGGAAACAATAGACAAAAAGATTGCTAAGTTGGGTGTGGCACATGCTATATGAAAGTAAAGATCATGACATGCGTATTAATGCATCTTAAGAAATTTCGAACCGGATAATTAAAGTTGGGGGGAACAGTGAATCAAGCTGCAGTGAAAACCTTTAAATCATTCAAATAGGTGATGCAAAAACTATGCTTGATATTAGTTACGTACGTACACACGCTAAAGCTACTAATAGATCGGAAGTAAGATGTTTAATAGGGACCATCTGCGTGGGGATAGCCTGAATCGTACGATCCCTGAATTTTTAATCGAGATCAGATAAAATCATTAAATGCTGGGCTTGTTTCAAGGATTTGAGGTTCGTGCATGCAATCGAATCCTCGTTTCTCAACTATCATTAAAATTCGAGCAAGATCGGGCTAATAGATCATGAATAAATAATGCTAGATAGAATTTACGTTACCGCATGCACAGAAGGAAGTATTGATATGGAAACGATTATAATTATCGAGGTTGAAGATTTGTGGATACACGGCAAGCAGCACGAAACAAAAGTTGTTCAGAATGGTTTAAAAATGAAAAATTTTAGTGTGAATTTAGATATTGGAGAAGAATAGTCTCCTGAAATCATCTCCTGTAAACATTTCCTGAAGGAGAAAATGAAGCTTCCGACCTATAAGTAAACTTGGAAGCAATATCACAATCAAATCAGGTGAATGGAAAATTCAGTTGAGGTAAATGAAGAAACAGTACAGTGCTTTATACAACTTCATATGTCAATTTTTATTGCGATAAAATTTCTCTTTTTGCCGAGGTCAACAACCCAGAAAGCTATTAAAACATAGTGGGAGAGTTTTAAGACTTATATCACATTTGCAAGTCGATGGCACCAGTTTTCTACATAGCAAGTGGCTGTTTTATCCCGAACATGCTGAAACCGCATTGGTTTTCTTCACATTTATGATCTTCATCTTCTTCATTGGAATCCAACCTGCAATAAAATGATCTTCAAATTAGAAAATACATGTTGTTGATCTTAAAACCCGTTTATAAAAGCTCAAAACTTACTTATACCGTATATGTCAATATAATCTTATACCGAATTTACCCTATCCAACCAAATTCATAAGAGTAATCATTTAACCAAATCCAACCAAAATCATAATGATAATGTTTTCTATCATTTAAGGTTAGGTATTGATGCATACCTAACCTTATCCAGAAGTGTGACAAATTTCCATAAAGAAGAGGAATTTTCATAAATCTACTAGTTAGCCTAATATAAAACGTGACTTTGGCATAGAAAATTTAACGATGAATCCTTTATCTGTTCTAGTTGAATCTCAAAACAACATATTTTTCCGCCGTCCGAAGCTTTTATCCAATAAAAAGGCCCAAAATTTACGATATATCTGTCAAAAAATACGATATGAGCACTAATTGGCCCTGATTCTTCGGTTTCACATTCGATCAACTCCAAGGAGTAAAATTTGAGATTTGAATTACAAAAAATTAGGATCTCAAAAAATAATTTTCAAATAAGATAGTTTGACCATTTGACGTGGAAGAAAATTATTTTAATGAATGGAATAAGGTCGCCCTCAGCATTGTACGACGCAATGCTTCACAAGGATCGAGATGATGGAAGGGAAAAAAATCATCAACATGACTGTGAAGCACAAAGCGTCATTAGCATGTAGGATTGGACTGAAGTTTTGCTGATTCTGCTCGATCTTATTCGATGTGCTTGACATAACCTACTATATACATACATGTACGTGAGATACCTGAATATAAATAGACGACTGATCTGTGCAAAAGGTCTACCTTATACAGAAATTATTATTTCCGATAACAAACCTCTGTAATCGACCAAGGAAAAAATTTAAAACCCCTTACCACCGATTCGAGTTCTAGCGGCGACAAATTTTTCTTTTAATCCCTCAGAGTTACATTCAAGGTTTTTTCGTTATTGTATTATTTTTTGGTATTTATTTATTTTATTTTAATTTATTTATTTCAATTTATTTTTAGGTTAATTAATTTATTTATTTATTTGTTTTAATTTTTTATTTTTTTATTTTTTTTATTTTATTTTATTTTTTTTTTTGGTATGTGACATCGTAGTCATATTTCAATTATGCACCATTGACGCAGAGTGATCCATAATAATCCTTTGCGTAATAATTTTGCAGCGTTCTTAACCAACCTTTTCTTTCAGTTTCTGGAGTTTTTCAGATATTCATTCTTGTTATTTTCATAAATAATTTGCTTCGTGCCGCAACAAACCCAAAAGTCGTAAATGAAAGGCTACTTTTCCAAAATCAGCACTGTATTCTAATTCGAAATGAATTAAGTATGCAATAAGCAGATTTAATAATTCATGCTTGAACAGTTAAATAAGCCAACGCAAGCGTAACTTGAAAATTAGTTTACCATTGTTTAGCCTGAAGCAGTAGCAACTGCCACAATCAGTAATTAATTATTTTATCACGAATATCCCCCTCATTCTATGTATCATGATCATTAAATATTATTGAATTATTTTACCACGTAGTAGATAAATGTTAAATTTATATTTTAACTGACCTCAATAACGAATTAGTTATACAATTAGTTTGAAATGCATATAAACATTGCTTACTTGAAAACAGCGTATAACAGCGCTTGAACGAATTTTAGATTCTGGTGTCGAGGTATACGGTTAGCTTCGCATATAGCTTTTCGAACACAATCTGATCCATCGTGACCTTGCCTAGAAACATTAAATTTTACTGTACAGGCTACTCCGAATTAAGAATTCATCTTGACTGCACTAAGTTCTACAATAAATTAAGTAAATTTATGACGAATAGTGTCTCAGAGAGATTTAATTTTTTTACCTTTTTTACGTTTCAAGTTTGAGGCGACATTGAAGTCAAAAAATGAAACAAATGCACTCATGCAAAACCTTTAAGATTCGTTCCATAATGCCTCAAAACAGATTTCTTCAAAGGAATTCAAAAAAAATGAATTCAAACATTCTTGGAGCCATTGCAATTGCTTCATATTCTGCAAAATTATTCTCAATCCCAGCTCATTTAATAAATTTTTGCTTGGGGAAACTCAGCAAAATACATCTTAAAACCCCTAATCTTGGCATTAAAATCTATTTCAAGAATTAACTCCAAGCAAAACTATGGAGTTAGATCAGCCCAGCTGTATAAAGATAGGCTCCCACGCTACAAACTAGTGATCAGGTGGGCTATAATTTTTTGCATTCTAGAAAGCAGGGTCTGATTAAAATAATTCATGATATGTCCACTGGAGCCTCATTGGACGAAAAACACTCGTTCCAAAGATGAATACCTCAATGGAGCGAAAATCTTGGAATTACTAGTTCTCAAAACACCCAACAACATAACAACAATACAATTTAAATCGTAGATCGGCGATTAAATAAACAAACCAGAATTTATGGACAATTTTAAGACATTAATTTTTAATCTGTAGATAGTGTATCTGTACTGTGTGTTTATATTATGATTGAATCATATCTTAAGCCTTCAAAAAATTCACATATTGTACTTAACCCTTTTCTTTTCGCCTGATGCTATCTTTAAGGAGCTGGTAGCTCACTTTACAACTCTCCACCCCACGCCACAAGCTTTGCTTATAGTGGGGGGGGGGGGGGATTATGTTGGTCTTACAACTGATCTAATAAATTAACACTCTAAAGTACGATTTCTAGAAAATAAAAACTATAAAAAATAATTTAAAAAACATACTGATCTAAGAACCTCTTGATCTTTGAATGCAGCTCTCTCCGGTGCTCGTCGTGAAGCGAACGTCCTCGTTCAAACACGGCGTTCCTCAGATCCTCTGGTATTTCCCAAGCCAAACCAACTGTTATCCCGACGGTGAATATGCCATCCTTCGTTCCGTAGGTGGATATTAGCCAGCAATATACCAACTATCAAGGAGAAAGGCATGATGACCGTCAATGAAATCACAGGACTATGCAAAAATTGCTACTCAAAGAAACTCGTAAACGAGTTCCACTATCTGCTTTACAAGCAGATACCATGTTACATGGATATGTCTTTGATTGGGGATTTCATAACGGTTGTCCTCGAGAGTTGTAATCAAATCCTTTAACTTTAAACAAATCCCTGGGCCGCATCCCGACTAATTCCAACAAAACAATGGTTTACTTATAGAAATGTTGAAAATAACTGTGGAGTAGTGATGGGACATCCGAATGAAGAATCGAATGCGGCATTCGATTATTGAAATCATTCGGATATTCGGATGCGAGATATGAAGTATTCGAATACTTTTTCATTCGTATAGTAGCGAAACTAGCGGCATAACCACGAAGTATTGAAATCATTCGGATGGGAGTATTAGAATACTTTTTCATTCGTATAGTAGCGAAACTAGCGGCATAACCACGAAGTATTGAAATCATTCGGATGCGAGTATTCGAATACTTTTTCATTCGTATAGTAGCGAAACTAGCGGCATAACCACGAAGTATTGAAATCATTCGGATGCGAGTATTCGAATACTTTTTCATTCGTATAGTAGCGAAACTAGCGGCATAACCACGAAGTATTGAAATCATTCGGATGCGAGTATTCGAATACTTTTTCATTCGTATAGTAGCGGAACTGGCGGCTCCTTCCCGAAGCTCAAACATCGAAATAAAACAATGAAAGACGGAGCTGTGACATGCGAATAGTGAAGTAACCGCTACTTGGAGCTGAAGTCTTCCGAAATCTCGTGCAGTTTCTTTTTTGTATTCCGTTGTTGTACCTATTATTGCATTCCGTTTTTAAATGATTCGTGCAACGAATATCAAATCGTATTTTTTACTTACCAACTCAATCTATTCATGAATATTTTTTTTTGTTTCTACTTCCCGTGTTTGCTCGGGTTTTGGTTTATAATTCCTTCAAATAATGAGCCTTTGTGATCTGGTCGAAAAACGACACTGCAAACCATCCTTTGTAATTTCTTGTTTCAAGGTAGGTACCTACCTACCTAGATAGAATCCAAATTATTTGCACTCTTTCTGCCTCCCTCTGACTCCCTGGCTAGTGGGGTTATCGAATCGTCCGGTGAGCCGGACGAATTTATTTATCTCATTCCACTCTTTCCAGGGTAGGTGCGACAAATCAAACACCAAAAAAGTAAACAACGTGATAGTGATATTCAGTAGGTACCTATATTAGTGATACGAGATAAGAAGTAGCTGTTACAAATCAAGAAGTTTCAGCTCCGCTCCGGTTCCTACTTGCTATTTCATTCGAATACTACGTTCATTCGGATTCCAATACTGATATCCTATTGGTTGTTTCGCATTCGAATACTCATTCGAATACTACGTTCATTCGGATGCCAATACAGATATCCTATTGGTTGTTTCGCATTCGGTTCAAAATGGCAGTTTTTCCTCCCCATTCGAATGAATCATTCGAATGATCATTCGATTATCGAAATCATTCGAATACTCGGTATTCGATTATTGAAATCATTCGTTTCGCCCATCACTACTGTGGAGAGAAGCCACTACAGTGAGTTGTTGTTCACAGTCGACTGTTGTCAAGAGGATGAAAATGTTTCCTATGGAGTGGAGTAAATTAATGATGCTATTGCTTTACGTTAAGAATATTGTAACCGGCTTATTAAAATTGTTTATAGTCCAATCAACTTAGTTTACTAATGTAGCCAGGTACGTAAGAAGGGGGAAATTGGTAGCTTGAGATGTGAACATTTATCACATAAATCAAGCGCTTTCCAACGAGTGGCGAACGATTTCTGTGCGATGAAAACTGCGAAAGTTCCATTCCCCTAGCAACGTATGGGTTGTACGTGAAAAACACTGAAATTGTGACACAAATTTTGCGTCACGGAAATTTTTGATTGACCCCCAGAGCAAAGACATATCCATGTCAATAGACAAATATTCATCAAATTAAGATCAAATATGCATA
This sequence comes from Adelphocoris suturalis, assembly GCA_030762985.1. Lineage (NCBI taxonomy): Eukaryota > Metazoa > Arthropoda > Insecta > Hemiptera > Miridae > Adelphocoris > Adelphocoris suturalis. The sequence goes on from CM061044.1 coordinate 91,725,593, forward strand.
TTGTAGTTCGCACTAATTAGATTTCCACCCCTACGCCAGTGCAATTTATATTTTTCTTCAGTTTGAAAAATTTCCATCTTGGTGCACCTCATCATGATGCTAGTCAGCATTTCAGTAGAAGTATTGATTTGGGATATTTTCGACCGATCCTGCGAGCATCCAGACCACCTGTCTATACACATCTATTACGTAAGCCCATTTATTATACCGAGGCCGGTTATGGTTTATAAGGAGGTTGGTTTATTATACGGAGGCTGATTATTGTTTATACGTTGGCAGGGAGTGGGGGGGGGGATGAGGGTACTCTTGAACTTCAAGGTAAATAATACACTTTGAATGTTTACAAAAATCGTAACTACGAACTTGAACATGTGATCGTTACCTTTCTTAAAACACGTGGTAACAACAAAATGTAAGAGAATATTCTCTTATCATGCCATAACAACTACTATTAATTGAAGTCAGTAATCAATTTAGTCCCATACCTAGTAAGAGGCCTGAATGGAGCCCAAGCTAATAATAGTCCACTAAATCAAAAACCCCCTGCCAAGCGTGCCACGCGTGCGTGCGTATGTCTAACACTCAAAGCCTCGAAAAAGACACTTTTCCGCCTGTTTTTGGCCCATAACATCTATGCGAGTAAAGCGATCGGGATGGTTAAACGTTAGGACCAACTAGACCCCAAATGGAGTCTATGTGCGAAAGAACGGGTTTTTTTCAAGTCAATTAGATCACATAGGCTTATTATTGGAAATGATAAACCAAAACCCAACTTCTACTCTAAGTCAAGGGGAAAATGACGGATTCAATGAATTACGTGTAACAAACGAAGGAAAATGCGTTTGAAACATTTAACCTAAACTGGTTTGTGTGATGTTATAGGACTGAATATTGAATTTTTTGAAATAAAACTCAGTAGGATCAATACGATTAGGTATATAAAATGAATAGAGAGGTAAGTACCTGTAATGAACTGCCTTTTGGAAAATTAATCCATCGTCTGTTTCGTTGATGGTTTTGCATTCCGGTGCCGTTGTTTATTTTTGCTAGAGTGATACATAAATAGAATAAAATTACTGATTTCAACCTCATTGGTGAAGGTGGCAGGGAACTGTGTGAGTAGAGCTCTGGGTTGAAGATCAAGTGAGTTACTGCCAACGGTCTGAGCGGGCGATTAGGAGCAACGTGCTAATTGCTCCTACTCCCGCTTGTGTTCGACGTTTCTCTGATGTGCAGGTACCTTCGCAATTACAATGGAACCCCAGTAATCCGGACCCACGGAGCAATGGAATAGATATCCGGACAATAGATTTAAGCCTATAAGAAGTGGCGCATATCGATTCTAACACTGGCGGTGACGGCTGGCATAAGCTTCGAAGGTACAAGGGCACCTGGTGGCATGAGGAGATAGGTACTGTACTCTTTATACTTCGATTGTATAAAACGTAAAATTAAAATAGAAGTTTCACCACTATAAAAGAACAACAGCCGTTTGATTTTAGTGGAGACCACAACTTTCAAATCTCTGGAAAGTGAAAACAATGCTTCCGCTACCTATAGATAGACTTGGGAGCAATTCAAGAGATGAAATTTATCATTTAGGTACTAATACTTCACTAGTAGGTACGTCGCACGGACAATAGTTATTAAACTCGATTTCGCAACGGTATAATAAATTCCATTGGAACTATATCACCTGATAATTCCAATATTGGCATTATATCAGCTGATACTTACAAGGCAATTTTTATGTATTCCGGTATCACTTAGCGATCTTTGATGGAATTTAAAGCTTGATCGTCTAATCAATAGATCTGCTAGCATCTAGTGTAAAATCCTTTACAGATCGTAATTATGAAGAGAGGGTGTTCATTAAAAGTTTGGGGGGAGACACCCCTCACTTGAAATTAACACAAGTTGCTAAAAACGGGATGGGAACTCGTAAATTCAACCCTGAAATTCGTAGAAAACACGAATGGATTGATGGGTGCCTTACAAAGAATGCTCTGTTTTATTTTCCTTGTCTTATATTAGGTGGAGATGAGTTGTGGGCTCAGAATGGTGTGACTGATATAAAACATCTGTCAGATCGGATTAAATCTCACGAATCTAATAAAAAACATCTCAATAACATCACAGAATTAGCTTTGATTGACCGAGCTAACATAGCTACACAGTTAGATTCAGCTCATCAACTTGCTATCAAGAAACACAATGAGCAAGTTGACAGAAATCGATATATACATTCTGAAATTATAGATTGCATCAAGTTTTGTGGTCTTTATGAACTAGGATTAAGAGGCAACGATGAGAGAGATAGTTCATTGAACCGAGGAATTTATCTGGGCTTAGTAACAAAGTCAGCCAAAACTGACGACATATTGAGGGTCACATTTGGAAAAAGCTACAGTATTCGAAAGCACCTCCACAACCATACAGATTGATCAATATTTTCAGGAAAATATTGATCATTCTGGATATGTTGCATTAAAGAAAAAGGTTATACATAAGTGAGTGGTGGTTGTGGGGTTAGACAATATTTCTACAGCCTATCGAAATGTCCCATTTTTAATTGACGTCTAACGATACAATTCTATCATTTCATCATAATTTAGTTTGATATCTTTAATATTCCTTCAGAATTATTTCTCCTAAGTAGTTCAGTAGTGCAACACAATCGAAGCCATGATAATTTTCAATAATTTTAATAATAATACATTCCATTCTAAAATTGTTAGATACTTAGTAAGTAGGTACCTATAAGATAGTATTTTTAATTTAATTTATTTATTTATATTTAATTCATCAATAATACTTAGTAATTATGATTTATTATTATTTGGTAGTCATATTCTTTCATAACGGTTGCCCATCGCATTTGACATGACCCAAGTGGGATTTTTGTTTCACGTGTTTAGATCAAAATTAATTCACACTGAAAGCAATGCGAATGCAAGAAAAACCTTAATGATTTTCTAGACTATCAAATAGGTAAAAAATTTTGTGCCCCACTCCTTTTGCAGACCACCGGCCGCCACTGCAGGCATGCAAGTAGCACATGGAAGTGGCAGACCGCCACCCCCACCGCCTTAAATCGAAATGATGAAAGCTTGTTCTGGGGAAAGCTTTAAATCGTAGATTTCTCAATTTAAACCAGAAACAACAACACATCAACAGAAACAATTTTATCCTGCTTTTACTGTGTATTGATATATCATCATGTAGGTGAAGGGACCTCCTGCCTATTTTCGTGTGTTACATCAACCACCAGAGCGGCTACGGCTCGACTCCCACAGCCGGCACTTCTACTTCCCCGTTCCGCCGGATTGATGGCACCTCGTGAACCCCCGAGACCGCAGGACGCAGTGAAGTCATATGGAGGCGGCACCGCTCGGCACGGGAGCGCGCCGTCCAACGACTAGCTATTAGGTCGCTGCCGACGTCCGACAGATGGAGCGGTCGTCGGGGGCCTCGACCGCAGAGGGACGGCCGTTATTTATCTGGCCGCCTCCACCTTTCCGACCCCCCCTCAACCTCCGGGTATTCATCAAGGCGCCGGCTGCTTAACACGGGAACAAGTTGAAGGAATATTTCATCCCAACAACTCTGACTGTTCAGGCTTGAAAGCCCCCTTCTTGCCACACAACTCCTTTCTTGAGCGGAAGAACATTGATTTATACGCAAGGATCATCTATCATAAATCATCAATCACAAATCATCTAGGTATCACTAATAATCTATCACAAATCATAAGAGCATCTATCTGAGAGATGATCGAATGAGCGAATTTCCGAATGTCTCCCCCATCCTCTCAGTTTTCACACAAATCATATACATATATGAATCATTACCATATGAGAGAATTTCCGTGTATCTCCCCCAACCTGTGTAAATAAATTACATTTGCACATAAGGTACTACTATACTAGGTACTATAACAAACACAGAACTTTAAAAGGAATGGGCGATTTCACCTATTTTATTTCATTCCATCAGCTATAAGATCTTGACAGGAATCTTCCGAAAAGTTGTGATATAGAGGGTATCAGATTATTTTACGTGCATGAAACAGCGGTGTAAAGAAAAACTGAGAGATATTGCAGGGAAATTACCGCTCACCTCTCTCCTCCTGTGGGCATATTGGTGGGGGGGGGGGGGGGGGGGTGAAACTCAGATCCCAGCCGCACAGTGGGGCAAATTCCTTTGAGCAAATTTTCATGAATTATCGTAATATATAATATCGGGGAGCAGAGCCAGTTCATAGCTCTTTCATTAACTAATAACTCGCATTATTAATTATTTATTAATTAATACGCCACAGTATTTAATTAACAAATAATTAATAATGCTTGCGGGACTTTTCTTTCAGCTTCCATCTTATGTTGGTAGTACTGGGAACGAATGAGGCAACCCTGAAAGCTAGTTTCTTATAAACATTCAAACCCCTTGTTACATGCTCATAATAAAACTCGAATTCTATATTTTTCATAAAATTATTATTGTTTAATACCCGCTTCTCGATATTATAGACATATCTATTTTACTGTATATATAAAATATACATATATATATATATATATATATATATATATATATATATATATATATATATATATATATATATATATATATATATATATATATATATATATATATATATATATATATATATATATATATATATATATATATATATATATATATATATATAAATTTGACACAATGAAATTGTTAACTATTAATATTATGAAGGGAAAAAACTAATCCTAATTAATATTATGCTATTCAAAGGAAGATTTCGAATGTTCAGTTATTTTTGCAGTTTTTATAAATCGTTTGATGTGGCACATACTTACCTTCCTTGTATCCACAATGAGTTTCTAAAGATCATAGAAATGTTATATTATTATAATATTAATATATTATTAATATTATTATATTTTAATATAATAATAATAATAATATTAAATATTAAAATATTTTATTTATATTGAATCCTAAAAAATTAAGTGTTAAGTCCCCAAAATGGGGAATTTTCATATTTATTTTTATTTCCTCAGTAGAAAGATGTGAACGAGAGCTTTCTAAAAAGGTGATATTTGATGGGTATCTGACCAGTAATGCTGCTCTTGAAATTCATTTACAAGATGACGTCACGGCCCCTGCACGCCTGGGGGGAACCTTCTTTTCACTAGTAGAAACGTCGCGCGTGATCTCCCTTACCGTTTATTCCCCAAAATAAACGGTCTTTTGAACTAAAAATTGGTATTTGGGGGTTTTTCAGGGCGCTGAATCCGAATCTGAGGTGAAAAGTGTTGAACTCCTACACATGAAAGTTCCCCATTCAAACGCAATGTATTAAAAACATTAAAAGCCAAGCTAGTCACAAGAATTTGAGGTTTACTCATGCGCAGCATCTATTAATGACACAAAGTCGTAGTGACCATCTCACATCCCTCTGAGTCAAATCTAGCAGGGTGTCCCTTGTTATTGCCTATATAACCTATCTTCAGAGGGACGCCCTAAAAGTTCATTTTCTATCACTGTGGCAAAGAAGTCCCAGTGAAGTATACAATTTATGCACAAAATCGGACTAATATTTCTTTTTGATATGTGCTTAAAAATCTATAGGAACTGGAAGAAAAAAAACGTTGAAATCTTCTTTTGAACAAAAGAATATTATTTAGAACTAGTTTTTTTCCATAACATTGTTTACAGTTTCATTGCACTCAAAGTGCTCAAGTTTCACTTATTGGTATATTTTAACGAAAATTCGATCATACAATCATGCTGCTTCACTGGGACTTTTTTTTCCATTTTCGAGCAAATTTTTATTGAAAAAGTCACTGTTTTTTGTGCATAGAACTGTTTAAATAACCTGTCGGCTTTAAGTATCAAAATTCTAATGTTGAAACCATGGTTTCACAGATGCGCTGTGCTTACTTCTATTTCCTTACAACGGACAACTTTTTCGTTGAGGAGACACAAGATTGAAACTCCCCAGTCACTGCTTCTATTCCATCTCCAGTTTCCAACCTTCCGAAGTGAATGATGGTTGGCAAACTAACAGTTACGCCCAGCTCATTCAAAAGCGTTTCTCGACCCGAATTCCTCTTCTTGCCGGAAAAACAATACAGCATTATTTATCGCTACAAGAACCACTATCTAAAGCGTGTTACAGACGAAAAGGGAGGACTAACAAAACCCGCTCCACTGAAGACGGGGTTTCGTAACTGTTTCAGCCGATCCGCTCGGCAAAACAACGTCGGGTGGCCAGAACAAAGTTTGCCGGTGGTACATTATGTGGGCATTTGCATATAACTGAATGAATGTTTCAGCGAAATAGTGTTGATCTCGTCTGGCAAGTCCTTTCCGCCCCGAAGTTGTCGAATATTGTTGAATTGAATTAAGTTGATTTCGTTAGGCACAATGGACTTTTTTCTGGCGTAATGGGTGTGATACTTAAGAGTTTTTGTTCTTCCCGTAATGTTATTTATTTATATATTTGGCACATCACAAAATTTCACATAAGAATCATGAGAAGAAGATAAATTACAAAACATCTGCGAAAATTAATCTTAACATCCTCAATACATTAATAATGTGCCCACGGAAAGCTAAGTTCTCAAATCACTAAAACTAACATTATTTTCATAGAAAAAATTCAGAGCAACAACATAAGCGCTTCTTCTATATAATTCAATATTTATCTTATAGGTAGTCTTATATTAGACCTTTCTACAGTTCTCATGACGTATGTGCCTGTACATATCTTCCACATCCACTCCGGTTTTAATACAAAAGTACAGGCCTCTCGAAAATAAATCAGGAATACACAATGTGTCGAATTCTCTATACAACCAACTTGTATGGTATCTGGAGGGCTTCCTTGATATAATTTTAAGGATAATATTTTGAACTGTCTGGAGGACCCTTAACCGCGTTTTCGTAGCACCCCCCCCCCCCCCCCCCCCCCCCCCCCCACCAAACAAATATACCATACTTCAATAAGGAAGAAACAAGGCCATAATATACCATTTTTAAATAAAAAGACTTCAGAAAACCACCCAAAGATTCAAAAACATAAAAACGTTTACGCAGCTTTTTGGCTGATGAAGTAATATGAAAGTCAAAAGTCAATTTGGAATAAAAAAATACACCAAGATACTTACAACTTTGAGAAAATTAATGGGTGGGCACCCACACAGATCATTCCCATGGCAGCTGAAAGAATGAAGTTTAATTACTTCATCCAATGAAAATTCTTTTCGTGAGTTCCCTGTGAATCTAACAACTGAAGCTTTTTCTGCTCGTGTACGCATCAGAACTAAAATACCAACTGCGCATGCACAAATTTTTGCACCGACCGAGGGAAAGAGGCCTATCTACGCGTGAGCGGGAAAAATGCTTTCGTTGGAATCCCGTCCTACGCGTAATCCACAGTTTTACGAGTATTATTATTATTATTATTAGTCTTGAAGAGTATCGGTTCTCCCTCTGACTGCCGACTAATAACTTTTTCCATTTAATGTTAAACCTACAATAAATATAATTGTCCTAATAAATCAAATTCCGTTGATTACGTCAACAAAGTACCTACATTGTCCAACAGCCAGATATCTTGTTCACCTATTTGGGAGTGAATGCAGTTGTCGATACTTTCCTGATTTTAAAGTAGGTACCTACCTACGTGGTTTTTGTAGGTATCTGCATTTACATTTGTACGACTACGATGTATCTGCTAAAATAAAGATTCAGACAATTAGCAGGTTTGTGTTTAAATAATATGATTTTATATAAAAGGGAGTGAATGCAGTAGTCGATACTTTCCTGTTTTTAAAGTAGGTACCTACGTGTTTTTTGTAAGTATCTTCATTTACATTTTGTACGACTAAGACGTATCTGCTAAAATAGATATTCAGACAATTAGCAGGTTTGTGTTTAAATAATACGATTTTATATAAAAGGGAGTGAATGCAGTTTTCGATACTTTTCTGGTTTTAAAGTAGGTACCTACGTGTTTTTTGTAGGTATCTGCATTTACATTTTGTACGATTAAGATGTATCTGCTAAAATAAAGATTCAGACAATGAGCAGGTTTGTGTTTAAATAATACGATTTTGTATAAAAGCTAGTTCCAGTTGAATATAACAGGTCGAGTAGGTTGGTAGTTGGATTTGTGCTAGATACCCACTCGGACCATGGAAACGACGATAATTGATAAAGCAGGGAAGGCACTCAAACGAACTATTCCACAAGGCCTGATTAAGTAAGCTTGATGGAGATAGATGAAAAACTGAATTATGCGACAAAAAATAAAACTGATGACGAAATTGCGGCGCTCCCGCACGGTCACCCATCCAGGTACCTAATAATAATAACAAGCCCGACGTTGCTTAACTTCGGTGATCCGATGAGAACCCATGTATTCAACGAGATAAGGGCGTTGGTGTATACAATTTTTTATTACGTTGTAGGTCTGTTAATTACCCGTAGGTAACTAGCTATTGGGTGCCTGTGAGTATTGCTGATAAAACAGAGTGTAAATTTAGAATGAATTAAATCTTCTTCAACTCGATCTCGAATTCAAGAGAATCGTTGACATTTAAATACTATAGAGATTTTAGTGTTTGGTTACTTTTCATACGTGTAGAAATACGCGAAGACGTAGCATCTGCAGTTGCTTGCTCTAGACGCCGTTTCAAGCGTTTACGGCGGAAAATCGAACGGGAAGACCTACTTGCATAAATATGGTTATACTGAGATCAGGGGGACTAGTGAAATGTAGATGTTTTAATTGATTGCATTAATTTTCCCTCTGCAGGCCCCCCATATCCACGCAGGCGTATTGAACCTACGAATCTGCAATTTGAAATGGACCTCCTTTGCAATATTAAGTATTTAATATCAGTGCGCACTGATGAGCTGTTGGGCCTATGAGCCTAAATTGTTTTTTATCGGCTTATGATACTGAAACCTGAAATGCAGGTCCTTTTTGGTGCAACTCTTTGTGCTGTTATTTAGATGGAGCTCCTTTGGGACTCCTCGGAAACAATTATGAGGTATGGAGGCGCACTGATCAGTAGAGTGGACTCTGAACCTATGATCTTTCCTTACCAATCGACTTTTTTTTTTCGAAAATTTACTAAGAAGCGTAAAATGGCGGGGTTTAGGAAATGTAAAGGTGTTAACCCTTTTGGGAGGTACGATGCGCCATGTTCTGATCATATATTACATACGAGGTTTAATCATTATTGACCAATGATCTGCGTAGAAGGGCTATCTAACATATAAATAATAAACCATTGTGCAATAATATGCATAATGTAATCTAAGTAATGTATTCCAAAAGTGGTAATTAGGGATCCTGTCTAACCGGAAAGAGGGGAAGATCAAAAGTTAGTTCCCTTCGAAAAATAATAGAAAAAAGGAGATGCAGTCCTTCCCGACACTGGGGATCAAAATAATGTGGAATGTTCTCACATCGGCAACGATATTGAAATGTTCTCCAGCACTTCAATATCTCAGAGGGTAGATGCCATGAGGAAAATGATGGAAACAATCAATAAACTGAGATCCCATGGGGTCAGATTGGCACAATCGCGAGGTGGACTACAAAAAAGTCTTCATTGTCTTGGATTGCAGTTCAAGTGTCTAATATCTTAATTTCCTGACCGTGAAATCTTCGACACTTTGGAGTTCATCAAAAGTGATACCGATGTTATTGGCACATGCCCGGCCGATGTATGATTTTTGAGCCGTATTTCGTAAGGTTTGGTCCTGTAGTTTCGGAAAAAACTTCATACGGCGGACTGACTGTGTTTTATTCGATTTTTCACTGGTTACCTTTCCGCTTTTCAATCGCCAATGACATCTGGATTAAATGAATGACGCTGATGGAAGAGTATTATTATGATGATCAGAGACATTGGGCGGCCAAACGGTTGCTCTTACGCTACACTTATAAACCAAACGACATGCTATAACCATAATGGCATGGACCATGTACGCCACCAATAATAGATAGGCGTTACAGCTCTGTTAAGCCTGAATTGTGCACCAGTGCGCAACAATCAGGACTGCCCTCCCCAGTTATTTAAAGTAAGTACCTATCCCCAATCACAGCATCCAAAAGACTCGAGAGTAGTGCTCAATCTTGCGGTAAGCGCATTCTGTTTCTAACTCTAACTCTGGATGGATGGAGAGGGAGGGATTAATCTGGATCAAATCAACTTCATCAGAATATTCTAAATCGGAAAAGCTGTAGCCCAATTTGATAAAAAATGGTTACACGGAAAATTGTGCCACGCGAGGTTTTTCGTTGGAATCGATTTCTGGCTGAACCGTATGGAAAACTTTTGAGTTGCCGTAAAGATGTAGGAGATGGTTTGATATGTATTTGAATTGTATTTGAATTTTTTCTGTACTTAAAAGTTCAAGCACTGGCCTTGGATGATGAAAAATTAGTTTGCCTAGCTTCATATTTCTCCACTTTTGTGATGTTTGTCCCCAACGATTCAAATAGAAGAATCCGTAATATTCAAGCGACATACCGTGAATTTCCTGAAGATTTTTCATTGCTCCCATTGTGAATAGTAGGTACCTGAAAGGAATTCATTATCATCCCTTAGTCTTCTAGACTAGATCTCCTTCTCTTATAAAACCCAGGAGCAAGGGAGCAAGGCGGAAGAATCTTATCTCTGAGGCTTCGCTGGAAGGTGGATTGGGTGAACTAAGGCGGATCGCTAATCTGAACTTTATCTCTGAGCGTAATAAATCTCTGTTGAGAGTCGTTTTATCGAGAGAGAAAGAGCGGACCTTTTTTCCAACGAGAAGTAACGTAACGTAAGCTTTAATTGTTCTTTATCAGTTCGCCTCGTGATATTCAATACTTGTGCAATGAGTTTTTAACTTTTTGTTTATATTATGAGTCCACAATTGGCTAGTACAGTAAAAGTCGACTTTGGTGATTCCTCCGATACAGAAAAAACTATGAACTGGAGAGTAATAACTTTAGGAGACTAATATATATGGAAAAGTAAGAGGAAAACGTATATTTTGTAAAAATACTTCTAATATGTAATTCATTATGAAGAATTAACGTCAATAAAGCACAAGATGCTGGGTAGGTAAATAAATCATTACAACATTCATGTTGCATTAATATTTTTGACATTTTATGTCTTTACTATGTGTGACGTTATGGTGTGACGAAGAAATATCTTATTCACATTCAATATCTTATTGACTTTACTGACATATATATTTGCTTCATCTTCTACCTCCGTAAGGCACCCTGGACCCTGCCCTGGCATTATTTTCCTTGGTATGTACCCATCGGACTCTTGTTTTCTAAACTGCGTTCTGCACATTGTCTATCGCTAGCCAAGCAATTCTCTTCCTGTACCTTGGCCTGGTGCCTTTCGATCAAATTAAAACGCTCTTTTTGGGTAACGGGTTTGTGACATCCTGGTTACATGGCCAAGCTAGCGTAGATGAGCATTTTTGGTCATCTTGTCTTTCTTGCCTTTATTCTCAGATCTTTCATTTCAGGGGCCAGGAGATGAACGCAGTCCTTCCGGTTTAATATTTTCAACAGTGAACCTTTGAATCCACCAAGAAATAGTTCCAATCATGCAGCATGATCTTATGAGCGAATTTTCTTAAATTACCTATCGTATTACGTTAAATTGTATTGAAATTTGAGCGATTTCAGTAGAAAGAAATTGTTAAAACCAATTCTATGACAAAAAAACTCATACTAAATGAATTTTCGGGGATTCAGAAAAAAAACTTTATTCGCCCTATTCGTATTGTTAGTTGGATATGTTGCTATTTATGTTGGATGTGTTATTGTAAATATTTAATTTATCGTTCACTCTGTTCAAATTTGACTAGGAAAAGAGAGGTGCAGCATGGTCCCATGACATTATACGAGAACTAGCCTAATCATTATTATTGTATCGATGCGTGATACTTAGCGGGAGAAGCATTGTTTGTCGAACACATTTTATCAATTCAATAAAAAAACAAAGTGCACTACATGCTGTTACATCGGTACATGGGTATGTCTTATTTTTCTCCCTGTGAAATGTGTTTTTTGTGTCTCAAATAAATCTATACAACGATAATCATCAGAAATGTTTGCATACGAGTCTGCAACACATTGGGACATTTTATGTCTTTAGTTGCAGACTCGTATGCAAGCTCTAAGAGCACTCATCTGATCCGGACCCTGGGCATACTCAATTAAATGTCTTAAAGAGACTACATACAAAATTACAGCTTCCTAGAGTGTGAAGTATAGAAATACCTATTAAAATGATTTAACCACTGCTTCACAAATCAAACCGTTCTCGCAATATTCGGATCACCTGCTATGAATCAAATCATCGAAACACCAGCTCAATGAAATCATCAAAAATTAACAAGCGGTTGCAATCATGTTCACAATATCAATTATTGAGAATGATCACCTGTGTGTAAAAAATTATTTAACCAATCACGATCATACCGCAGCTTGACGGCCATGCACTCCGCAGTGGTTAACGTAATATGGTTAGGTAAATCGAGAGCTATCCAACGAGTGGTGAACGATTTTTGTACGATGATAACTGGCGAAGTTAATGTTCCGTAGCAACGAATCGGTTGTACGTGAAAATCATTAGAAATTTATCATAACGCTTTCTTCGTCACACCATAACGTCACACTTTTTGAGTTATGTGGCTTAGTAAAGACATAAAATGTCAAAAAATCCGTCCGTCCACCGTTGGCCGTCCAGAGCTTTTTTCTAAAACTAGTGGACTGATGTTTATGAAATTGGGCTCAAAAATCATATATCAGCCGGGAAAGAGCCAGTAACATCGGCATCAAATTTGTTTAACCCTAAAGAGTTAACATATTCGAAAATCGAAAAAAAGTTAAAAGATAAAAAAATATTAAAGGGCCAACATTTTAAAAAACTGAGATCACAAAAAGTTTCAAGGTAGCAGTGATGATTTTTTGCTTTTAAATTATGCATATAACCCCAAAGAATCGATCCAACCGTTCGTTTTCTATAAGGGCTAGAACTTTGAAAAAACCTTCGGATTTCCTGGCTCGAGAACATAGAGAAATTATGCCTAAAGGCTAGGAACGAAAGAAAACCTTCGGATTTCCTACCGTGAAAAAATCGAGAAATGATGCGTCGTCCAGTATTGTTTCGGTGATGCACCATAGACTCAGTTTGATAGATAATTTTTGATGGCCAGTGTTCTGCGCAGGAGAACAACCTGATGGAGAAATAATCAACCTTTGTGTGATAATTTGCAGCATTTTAATTTAGAGCTCATAAGTCGGCACCGTTTGTCAGTATGGGAGTGCTGTATGTTCCGAACTTCGTTCTAGGCGTCACTTCACCCTTACTTAGAAACTTGTACTTTGTGGCATAGAACGGCCAACTGCTAACGATTCGGGTGCGAAACTCATCCTTTATTTTATTTTTTCACCGAGAATTACTCTCAACTATGGGAATGTTCGAACTTGTTCTATTGGTCGCCATCGCAACGTAATATAAGTCCATGGCCGGATAACTCTCCTGGGAAACTAGCATGCCCTGCCTTTGCGAGCATCGAATTTGCAGTACTCTTCCCTTAACCCTCTAACCAATAATTGTTACTTGTTACTCTTCACTGCGTATCGTCCCAATTTCCTGACCAGAGTGTACTGTGGGTCACTGTGACCCACAAAAAACTCTTCCCTGTTCTTTTCAAACCATGGGCAAGCTGGTAATATAGGTATATATTACTTTTAATACCTATTTTCCGAAACAGAAAATTTTTCGTCATTCTCATTTGGAATGAATTTTTTCACATATTTTTAATTTTAAATGTAATTAGAACCTTTACCTTTTTTCTTCCTCACTACAGAAGGCATAGAAGATTCTTGTTCGTGATTGAAGTCGAAAGAATTGTTTTGTCCTCCAAAATCAAAATTTCCACTTGCTTTTTGCGTTTCAGAGCTTGCTGATCAATTTTGGTTCCGTGTCTATGAGTCTGACGTCTGCCTGTGTGGTAAATCCTTCTCACGCCCAAAACTATACTAAGTTTCAGTCCGATTTCGATGAAATTTGCAGGGGTTATGAGGGTTAGCTCTTAGATGGTCCCCTATAATTTTCAATGCCGTCAAATCAACAGTTATTCTGTGCACATGCGGCTTGTGGGCATAACTCATAAGCAATTGTGGTGAAATATTTGGTTGCTCTCTTCTCATTCAGAAACTTCAACTATATCGACTAAGTGAATAAGATATACTCATCACATGAGTTGGTTTCCACGCGAGAGGTAACATGCTGGTCTAAGCAGTAGAATACAATTTATGATGCTTTTTCGAAAGATGCTGTTTGCTATAGGGCTTCACCAACAAGACTTATAAAAAGGGCAATCACTAAAAATTGAAAAGGTAAAGAACAATGAACCTTTGAGGGTCACTTGGACTGAATACAACATTTACCTAGTTTTTCGATATTAGATAAGCAGTTATTTTATTTACTTATTTCCGAGCTTGTTTTTAATCTCTCCTGTAGGTTAGGCTCATTTATTTCTATACGTAAATGGCGAAAATTCAGGGCGAGTCACCCCAATACTCACCGTCTACTTTGCCTGCCCCGCTTCTGGGTACACAACGGCAACAATATCAATTCTCAATAACGATGGAACAATAGGGCAGTAACAATACGATAAACCGCATCAACCATTGGGTGAACACGATTAGGTGCGGGACGTTGATTCAATCACGAGAACGTAACCATTTACCTGAAGTAATGCCATAGTCCCGTGAAGCTCCATTAGAAAAGCCGAGAGAATCAGCTAAATTACACGGAACCTTCTTTTCAAGGAAAAGCTTTGGCTGACGTCGAAGGAAGAAAACGGGTAGTTGAACGGGAAGTTGGAATTAATCTTCATCGAAGGATTCGAAAAGCGGCCAAGGGAAGTAACGCGAAAAGGTTTTTTCACTCCCCTCTCCTTCCACCGCCCGACATCCATTCTTCCACCACGTTTTTCTCTTGTTGGGGAGGAGCAGGGTGCCCTAGCTACACTTTTGCCGACTGGTAAGAATGATGGGGTAGCAGGCGAAAAGGCATTGGAAGTCTTTCGTTGTCGGCTCGCAAAGTCTTGGGAGCTATCCAAAGGTGCCGGTTCTGACTGAGGTGCTTCCTCTATACATCAAGATACGCTTCCAGCTTGTTTGGGTAGAAAAATCTTTATAGATCCATTCTAAGCCTATTTCGTTAAGGTTTAAATTGGAAATGATAGATATCACGTCTTGGACAAACAGCAGAACTATTCTCTCCGTATTATGTTATGTTGGGTCTTGATAAAACAGTTCGTTATAAATCTATTGTTATCACATCCTCTCGACCAAGAGCTGCAGCCCTTATTTGTTTGTAATTTTTTGAACTGGAATCAGAAGATAAATGTTTGGGGTCGGCTATCATGATGAACGAAAAATAGTGCCATTCGCTAGGTTTACTGACTAAATTCCACCTGATTCACATTTGCCAACGACGATTAAGCGATCATATTAGACCATCCCGCGTCGAATTCAATCAGATATTAACTCTAGTATATCCACCAGGAAACCAGGTGATGTTTTATACAGGCTGCTTTTGTATTTCATCTCTTCATTTGCTCATTCCCGTCGTTTCGCAATGATGGGACATTGTATCATCAGGGGATCTGAGGACAACGAACGGGTAATCAATGTCTGAAGTATCAATTCAAAGCCAGAACATCTCAGTACCTGCCTAATTTGAAATTAATATATTCACAGACATTCGGAAAATTAAATAATCCACGTCAAACATTTCAGGAAGGTGGGTATCATTGACCACTGCAGTCATCAAAAGGTAAAATTGAGATTCTCCTAGTTCAGATATTGATTACCTGTTTGTTGACCTCATGTCCCCTGATGTCCCATCATTGCAAAACGCCGGAAATGAGTAAATAAAGATATTGATGAATCCAGAAATCATTTCAAGAAGCCTCATATCGGAACAATGAGGAAAATTTTTGTTTTTAGCTTGAATAATTGTGTATGTTGGTACTTCATTGAATGATGGATTGAATTGAATGAGTTTTACAGAATCGTTAAACTAATAATATTATTGTAGCATATACAATACACAATCACTATACATACTCGTAGTATATACACAGCAACAAACTCTCATATATTTGGCATTGTGAACTTAATCAGTTGTTAGAAAATGTCTTGGAGAAGCACCTCACGGTTATGAGACTGTTTGAATAGGTCATTCCAACTGTAAAACGAGGTAACTAATATCAAACTCATGAAGCGGTCAGTAATTAAGAATTCTTTCTAAAAATCTTGGGTTCTGCCTCAAATTGCGCCGTCCGAAATCTTTCTGCGAAACCAATTTGGACCAATTTTTACGAAATTTGGCTCAACAGTTGGCTTGATATGAGTCTTAATTTACATCATCAATTGTGTTCTGTGAAATCCAAAGTGTAAAATTTAAGGGTTAAAATTCATTATTGAATTCATTAGGTATGCTAACCTAATTCTAAAGGTAAACTTTTAGAATAGTAACAATAGAATGCACTTGAACGAATTGAATGAGACCAATCAGAACTTGCACTACCAATTGTGTTAGGTTCCATATAGTGTAGGTTCATATGTAGGAATAAAATTAAAAAATTAGCTACTTACACGTCTGTGAATTGCAAGAGGACTTTCGCGTGAGAGCGTCATTCATAATAAAAAACTTCATCCTATTTGATATACGAATACGGAAAACTAATTTTATCTTGGATTTTGGAAGAGAGAAAATATTTTGCCGTGGCTTAATAATTATATTTCATAAATTATACGGCAAAATTTCATGGCAAACATGAGAGTATATTATAGGACGCAATCGAGCTGGGCACCTGCCAGAAAGGGTTCACTAATACTTACCTGATCTGGGCACCGGGCCTACGCTAGGTAGTGGTCCGATGGCAAGCTCCGGGTCCGATGGAATCCCGGTAGGGTTTCTAATCTCCTACTCCTTCAATCTCTACTCGCCGACGTATGCCCTATGGTAAATTATGCACGGTTGATCACACCTTTTAGAATGATGTGTATAGTTTGGTGGTCTGTATGCTCACAAGCTCGCATCTCAAAAATACATAACATCAAGTAGTCAATCCCTCAGTAAAACTTCAGATTAGTTGGACGTGGAGGTCAGAATGATGTGTATAGTCGGTAGTCTGGGTGCTCGCAAGCTCGCATTTCAAAAATACATAACATCCAGTAGTCAATCCATTAGTAAATACACTGCCAAAGACATGGCACAGAAGCTTCCTCGTGGCTTCAACGTGACTTCAACAAGAAAATTACGTTCACGCATGCGCTGGGCGTACGGCTGATTCAATCATGATGGAACTGATAGGGGACCATCTAGGGCTGAATCCACACTATTCCTGAAAATTTTATTTAAATCCGATCAAAATTGTGGATGTTATGGCTGGGGCAAGGAAATATTGAAAGACAAATTCTAGCGTAACCGCACAGCGTACCGCTGATTCAATCATGATGCATGTCGTGAAGAACTTCAAGAGATCTTTTCGACATCATCCCTGAAAACAGGATTAAAATCTGCTCAACATACACGGACTTATGTATCACAGAAAAATTACGTTCACGCATGCGCAGGGCGTTCCGCTGATCCAATCACGATGAAACTAATAGGGGACCATCTAAAGCTAAACTCACACTATTCCTTCCAATTTTGTTAAAATCTATTCGAAAATTCATGGGAACTCCCTCTGAACTCTTAGTAGATTTGTTGGGCATAATCTCTTCTCCCTGTAAAGGTAACACATTTATTCACTGTGCGATCTAGCAAGGACCTAAGGCTTTTCCCATGCTGTTGGCGTGACTGTTTACTTGCACTTCGACGAAAAAAAATTTTCTTTCGATTTTTGCACTTAACTGCTTTTCCATATCAGCTCCTCAATTATGGAAATTATGGCTGTGGTAAGGAAATATAGACAGATAAACGCTCACGCATGGGCACAGCGTACCGCTGATTCAATCAGAATAAATGTCATAAGAAGACCTTAAGGGACCATCCCCGCGTCGTCCATGAAATCTGACCAAACTCTCTACAACATTGACGGACTTATGACTGTAACAAGAAAATTACGTTCCCGCATCCCAGAGCGTAAGGCCAATTAGATCATGATGTAACTGATCATGATATAAGGCTAAACTCACACTACTCCTAAAAATTTCAATAAAATCCAATCGAAATTGTGGAGGTTATGACTATGGCAAGGAAATGTGGACAGACATACGGATGGACAGACAGAAGGACGGACAGACAGACACGAAACCAAATTTGTTCAGGAGGTCATGAAACGCAAAATGCTAGTGGAAATGTTGATTTTGGAACACAAAAATATTTTCCATTTTGAAAGTGAAAACAAAGCTTCCGCTGCCTTGCAGTCTCGAAAGCGAAATTCAGATACGTTGGACATATTATAGGTCAGAATGATGTTTATAGTTTGGTGGTCTGGATGATCGCAAGTTCGCATGTCAAAAATACATAACATCAAGTAGTAAATTCCTTAGTAAACATTCTGGAGCAGACCCTGCCTACTTTAGACTTGGAACGTGCCCAGTTAAGGTGGCTTAGTTGTCACTGGAGTCCAGTTCAGGTTAGCCCTTATATTGACAGTATGCACTACAATATTAATTTATATTTACAATGTACAGTAAATTTATTATTTATATATAAAATCATGTTTAAATTTAGAGCTTTTTATTCTCAAAATTAAGTAGCTTGGTTCTCTCTCTCTCTCT
The DNA here is from genome assembly GCA_030762985.1 of Adelphocoris suturalis. Lineage (NCBI taxonomy): Eukaryota > Metazoa > Arthropoda > Insecta > Hemiptera > Miridae > Adelphocoris > Adelphocoris suturalis. Next base: position 91,744,440 of record CM061044.1, read on the forward strand.
CTCACTCTCTCTTTCTCTCCTCCCTCTCTCCCGTCCCTCACACTATCATTTTTTCTCTTTCTAATACTGGTATAGCATTAACCAGTCCCTTGTTTTAACTACTCAGAACTCATAAATTTACAGAGTAGATACTATCACCATTCATGAAGCTAATTACTTCATGATATACCATAATTGGTAACCTTTGAAAAAACAGCTAGTTGTGATGCAATTCCATTACCCCGAGGTGCGCTCCTGAAATCCAATCCCTTCGTCTTGACCCTGATATGAAAATGATGTCTGGCACTTTAAAGTTGGGGTGATCCGGCTCCCTGCAGGGAGCCAACACCTAACGCCCCTCAGTCACGTCACATCACGTGACTAACCTTTATCTTGTGTTACGTTAGTCGAGATAATGTTCTCTGACCGACGGTCTTCTATCTAATGTTAGCTAGTAAGTCGTTGGACAAATCACCGCCTATTTTTTACTCGGAATAAGCTTAGATGATTCCTTCTTCAGGTTCTTGGGATGTTTATATTTTGACTCGGTATATTTTAACAATACTGTGAAATTAGTGGTAATAATATTTCTTACTAGTAATGATTCAAGTGAGGTAAGTATTAGGTACGTAACATAGTTCATTTTGGATGTGCCTTTTCCTCCGCTGCAAAAAGGGGCAGATGACCAGGAAAGTTGACAAAGACATTCTAGCTTCAAGTTGTTTGGTATGCTGAATGAAAGAAAAATAAATTGAATCAAAATGCTCAATTATTGTTGACTTCCATGTTTCTTACATTTTAAACATCCGCACGCGGTCTCTGAAAACCATAAGTAAGTAAGTAGATATTTTACAAATTTTGAATTTTCGTCTCCCTGAAGAAGCCCCAGTTCCTTGGTAGAAACGTTGGAGTTTAATTTTTTTAAAAATAAGGACAGAAGGGCCTGTTTTGTGAAGTCTTGTTAAAATGTGAACTGTCCAAATAAAGAAACGTTATTGGGTGTTAGTTCGAAATTTGTTCAAATTACTCAAAAAACAATTAGCAAGAGAACCTTCATAAATAGCTGCCTCGGAGTAAACACCTTTACTTCTTCATGAACACAAATAGTAGAATAATATAGCGAGTTTACTCAATAATAATTTTAATGACCCCTCTTTGTGAGCTATCTATAAATCCTTTACTTTAGCGTTCGATCGACAGGAAGGAGTGAGGTTTACTGAGCATGCGCATCGGGCTTTATGATGTCACGACCGTCGCCGTCAGTGCTCATCATCCCGGAATATCAGATATTTCATTACCTCCGGTCATCAAATCCGAGAGACATTGTTCGGACAGAGACCACCTCAGCGACGGGGGATCGGATTCGCTCGACTAATTTCAGCTGGGCGATCATCGGGCACAATGGAGCTTACTCGAGATCCGATATCTCTGTAAGGGAAGCTTAGGAGCAGCCGGTGATTTTGCATCGTGCATAATTATATTCGAGCTTCATTAATATCGTCGGGTGAATCCAAACATTGGTTATTGTTTGACTCACGATTTAGCTAGACACATGTCAACTCAATTTTTACTCTAGAACGATACACTTACTTCACCTTCAGTCCACAATGTAAAAGCTCAGGGACATGTATCACAACAGCATGTTGGGACTACCCAGTTGAGTTTTCTGAAGCTTCATTAAAAGCATCAGAGGAATCCGAACATTGGTTATTGTGTGACTAATGTTCCCGCTAAGAACATGTCAGCTCAGTATTAACTCTAGGATGTCATATTTATTTACCTTCAGCCCACACTGTAAAACTCAGGGACTTGTATCACACCAACATATAGGGACTCCTCTGCTGTGACTTCTCCCCCAGCATCTGATGGTACGATCTTCGGCTGCTGCAACAGCTCACAGACCACTGGCCGTGGATGCATGGAAGATAATGGACTCCATAACACATGCAAGTGGGATCTAGCGGTCTTGGGATATTCTATATATTATGAGATGTGATCTTACTATTCCGGTTCATGACTTCAACCACTGCTTCAAAGTGAAAATTACTAGAAGTGATGAATGGACAGAAGCCAGGAATGTGGTTATGAACGCAGACGGTTCCAGAGTGAAGGGTAGGTGGGGGTGGGAGGCTGGTATGTTTGCTGGAGGCATAGTTTTCTCTTGGTAACTACACCGTTATATTCCAGGCAGATCTCTTGGCAATAAAGAAATGGGTGGCTGAGAATTTAAGGCGGAAAACATAAGGGAGAAACATACTAATTTTCTCGAAAAGATCTTCGAGCACTTGCAGCCCCCTAGACCAGATCAAAACTGATTAGGGAATGTTAAAAAGCACAGAATATCTAGGGGAAAACAACAAGGTTACATTGGAGTGGGTCCCAGGGTACACAGGAGTGGCAATAGTGAACAAGCATACCTGCTTGCAAGAAAGGCGATAAAAAACTTTTATTAGACGGAACCGGTATTTCAGGCTTAGCAAGATGCACGGTAAAAGCCGCTTTGTGAAATTGGATAAGGTAGGTACACAAATGGCACTGGGAAAACAACCAGAAATATGGAAAGCTGGAAACGAAAGCTCGCTGCCATCGCACTAGCACAACAGCTCAAGGAGGGAAATGAGACTTTCAGAGAGGAAGCTGACCGAATATGGGTTCTTCAAGAAGTATCTGAACAAGGCTGCAGCCTACACAGGCAATCCAGTGTGCAGATTGTGCAAAGAGAAGGATGAAACGGCCTCCCAACTGCACTTTAAGTGCCCGCACAGTTCTCTATATTAAGAGCAGGTTCCGTGCGACCAAGATGTGCCAGAAAGAACACGAGAAGTTTCGGATTAGATACTAAAGCATCAATGGGACCCGCGATGGAGGATGGAGCACCTTTGCCACTTCTCTGCGTGCAAGAAAATAAAACATAGTCTTCTTTTATGTAAATTTTGTTGAATCGATTATGTCAAAATTTTATTCTGTTTTCAATGACGTTTTTTATAAATTATTGTGCGAATATATTTTGGAAAATTACCAATGATCATTAACAACACTGAATCATTGGAAATTAATGTTGTTAAGTTTTACTCAGTGATAATGGGAATGATTGAATTCTATTTTGTGTTGGTCTTAACGAATTAGGTCAAATGTACAAAAATATCAGTGTCCATTATTTATTTTATTTTTAAGTTATTATATAATGAAATGGTCAAAAGAAGTCTGATATATTCGTGAAGGTATGTTGATTTTCATCGACGATGTTTGATCGTGTCTATTCTTGACTTTTTTCGCAAATACCATGATCTCCTCTAGTGGTATCTAGAAAAGAGATAATTTTTCAATTAAAACAGGCATATTGAGTAACATTTAACAAGAATCAAATTACAAAAGTAAAACAAGAAAATTTTGAATCGAAAACTTTGTAAACTGGATCATGTAGCCTCTGCTATAAATCCCTAATGGTTTAAATTTATAAAACACAGACGAAAACCAAATAATATGGAATCCATATTAGAAACGATAGTTTTAATGCGTTGACAATAGATAAAATATGCAATCAATGTCACACTTGGGGCTTACTATAGACTTGATCTTAAGCCATTTTGTGGCGCCAACAGTAAAGATTCTAACGCTTATAACTGTACATTTCACTTGTAATGTTTGTAATAGTTTGCACATTGCCATTGTGCTTTCCGAACTCATTGTCATTTGCATCACAAGCGTTAAAAACGTCCCAACCAAGAATATCTTTATGGTGGGGGTATATGATACTATTGAAATGATAAATGGAAGGAGCGAAGCCTTACTTGTAACGATCTTTTGTATCCAGTCATACCAGTAGGCCGTGTTGGTTCCGACGTAGAATCTACCATCGCACTCTCCATACCCGTAAGAAACCAGTGCTATTTGAGTGTAGCGGTTTGTCTCAGGGTCAAGGTGGACGTATGGGCCGCCAGAATCTCCCTGTAACAGAAACTGATTCAAGGAACATCGGCATTTCCCGGATAATAGAAGTCTTCCAAGCGTATGAACCTTGTCAACCTTATCAATTGTGTCAATAACTATAACTAGTTTTCGATTAGGTACTATAACTAGCTATCACAAGCAAAGCCAAAATATGGTCTTAAAGTAAATCAGGCATTAATGGTATTTTATAATTATATACCAGTTAATGATATAAGTGACACATGACTTCCTAAAATAACATAATCGGTCGTTTTTTGTTAAAACGACATAAATGACCTAAATACCGTATATATGGCATAAAAAAGATATTTGCAAGCTTTTTTTTCTCTTCATCTGGTTAATTTATCAATCTCAAAGTTCCTCTTGCCATTTTTTACTTATTTTTGATCTCGAAAGTTCATCTACCTCAGCAGTTTTTTATACAGTTGACTCTTCAAAAGTCTTGCGTCCTCCTTTCAGTTCACCTCCACATAACTACCCCATCACTGGTCAACGCTTCTAGACGCTACGTTAGTAACGTTGGACTCGGCCCATCGTGGAATGGTCCAGAGATCCGAATTAGAAAGTCCCCGGACTTTGATGCTCTCTCCTGTATAATACTGATCTCCTCACCTATCATCTTCTTGTATTGTACGGTTCCTTCCTTAGTTACCTCCCTAAGTATTTTTAGCGACTCCTACTCATCCTGTAATGGAACCCTTCATTTCAATTTTTAAAACCTTGGTACCCATTCTATTTTCGGATTATTACTTGGTGAATGAGGTTAAGTATTATTCCAATTATTTTGTGCCTTAAGTCATTATGCCAAAAACTTAGTCTTCTTAGAATAATTTTTTTTAATGCGAAACTTGGTAAATGTAAATGTAATTGCACAATTTTTTTAGAGTGCCATTAAATATATATCAGCTTGTTTAGAAATTGCTTTCGAGTCTCTCTGCATTTTTTCAAAATTTTAGAAGGTTTTGAACTATACTGAAAGTGCTATTGAAGACAGTTCATATTACTTCCACTGTTGATTTTTCTTTATCAGGACCACTACTCATCATAACCCAGACCCCATTCTGCTAAAACCTTCTCAATGAACTAGCACTGGTGACGCCTGTCTAATACCTACTTATATACTGACATTCTTGTGACAAACTAAAGATGAATCACTATCAAGAACACACCTTCTCTTTGTTAGTTCTCTTTCAGGTTTCAACATCAACCAACACAAATAAGAACACCGACCAGCTCTTGAGCTTAACAGTACTAAAACACGTTAAAAACGGTAGCTGAGAGCGACTATTGGAAACGATCCTGATAAACATTGCATTGAAGAATACTTACGTAACAAGAAGAGCTTGGACCTCGTTGGAAGCACACTTCTTTCGGGTTGTTGTTGCACTTTTTGTGGCTCAGAACAAGGGAATTGGTTTCTCTTAAAATTTCAGGATTGCCTTCTTCAGTTTTTCCCCATCCTGGAACAATCCAATCGTACCATGCGTTATTAGAGGTTGGTGGAAGGTTTTTCAATTTTATTCTGAAATAGCAGAAAACTCTACATCGTTCAATTAAAAGCGGAAGGTTGAGGGTGGAGATTTCTCAAGGACCTGTCAGGTTAGTAGTTGATTGGTTTCCTTAAGTTGGCTAACCTTTGAAATGTTAGTATTTCAGATTAAATGAGGGAATCCATGCAATCTATGGAGGAATTTACCATGGGATTCTAGAGAGGTTATATGCTTTTAGATTCTAATTACAAAATAAGTACATTACCCATCAGCTTGACGTATTTGTCAACTACATCCGGTTGAGTTTTGGTTAGACAAACTGGACTAACCCATTTGCTATACCTCATAGGTTCCTCCAACACTAGAATTGCTATATCTCCAGCCAAACTCCCTTTACGTTCAAACCATTCATCTGCAATGTGAATCTCTTTGACCTTCAGTTTTTGAGTTTCACCATGAGAAGCATCTGCAAAAGCGATCGTTTTAGCATTACAATATATCTGCACGGCAGAAAACCTCTTGAAAACAATTCTACAGGTATATATGCAACTGTATATGCGTCTAACCTTTCCAAGTACTGTGAGCTCCGACAACGGGGAATACGTCTTCGGGTTCTGGCTGGCTCTTAGTCCACCGGTCGCTGACGCAGTGAGCAGCAGTGAGAATGTGGATGGGGGAGATTATAGAGGCTCCACAAAAATGTATTCCACTTGGCCAGCGAAGACTGACCATGAAAGGATATTTGCTCTCATTCTCAACTTGAGTTCCATTGATGATTCTCCCAGAAACCTAACGACGTTAAAGAATAAATGCATTGTCAAGATACTGATCGCATCTATAACTATATGCTGCTCTCTAACTTTCCTCTTCGATATCCTTCACAAGTGAGACGTGGTTAGTTCTTCGCTTTTCTAAATTCGGTCATTCCTAAATCTAAAGTCGTAAGTATTATGCTGATTTCAGAATGGGAGCCTTGACACTAAAAAAATCTTCATCTCAGATCGACTATTGGAATAATAACAATTTAATAAATATTGCGTGTAACTCATGCTACAGAGACCTTTAATCACAAAAAACTTGTCTCCCGTGAAAATTTTAAAAACGCTTCCGACAACAAAGATAGGCTGGGATGCAATAATCACGATTAAAATTAAGGCCTGGCCTGTATAGATTTATTAAACATCGGCAAATCGTACACCGTTTAAAAGAAACTGACATATTTGGATTTTAACTCCATAATCCTGCAGTCCAAATGTAAGATTTCGAATACCTACCGAAAACGAACCTAGTGCACAAAAAACAACCACCCGAATCAATGGATTCACGCGGTTGTTCAAGGATTGTGTTGATATTTCACAAATTCATTATTAATTATCGTATTGTATCATGTTAAATTGTTTTGAAATGTAAGCTTTTTGACTGCAAGGAAGTTATAAACTATTACTTTTATGGCAAAAAACGTATTCTAAATAATAATCTACAGTAAATTCGTAAAGAGGTTTTGGATTTTTTACCTTTTTTTGCAGTTTTTATCGATTTTTTAAAAAGCAATTTTGAATGAAATTCAAGTACATTTTTCAGCATCATTTTGTACATACATTTTTCAATGGCCTGTTTCATAGTTAATAAACTTTATTTTAGCAATATTCTGCTGAAAAATATAAAATAATTTTTAGCCATATCAAGTAATTTTTTTAGCACATCTTTTGAAATGTTACCAATTTAATGTGCTCAAAGAGTGCTGGCCAACAAACTCATCCTTTCGTTTTGAAAGCTTGATTCTTTGTCGGGAAAATGGATTTTTTTATCTCAATCCTAATAAGAGTTATCGTTTGGAATGACACACACATAGGTAAATATAAATAGGTATATGTTTATATATGTCACAAGCACATTGCGAAACTGGGCACTTCACGAAGTGTCTAGGCAGATGGCGAAGTTGAAAAATAAATTAAGTCAATAATTTGGTGGTCTGGATGCTCGTAAGCTCGCATCTCAAAAATAAAAAAATATCCTAAATCAATCCTTTTAGTCAAATACAGATTGGTTGGGCAAATAGATTAGAATGATGTGTATAGTTCTATCAATGAGAAAATGTGAGGACTTTGCTATCTGCCTAGACTTCGTGAAGTGCCTCGTTCCGCAATGTGCCTGCGACTTATATAATACACGTAAATATATAATATGTACATACACGAAAACATAATGAAAAATGATTAAAAACCTATCCAAACTCGTAAACGAGTTCCACTATCTGCTTTACAAGCAGATACCATGTTACATGGATATGTCTTTGATTGGGGATTCCATAACGGTTGTACTCGAAAGTTGTAAACAAATCCTTTAACTTTAAACAAATCCCTGGGCCGCATCCCGACTAATTCCAACAAAACAACGGTTTACTTAAAGAAATGTTGAAAATAACTGTGGAGAGAAGCCACTACAATGAGTTGTTGTTAACAGTCGACTGTTGTCAAGAAGATGAAAATGTTTCCTATGGAGTGGAGTAAATGATGCTATTGCTTTACGTTAAGAATACTGTAACCGGCTTATTAAAATTGTTTATAGTCCAATCAACTTAGTTTAGGAATGTAGCCAGATACGTAAGGAGGGGGAAATTGGTAGCTTGAGATGTGAACATTTATCACATAAATCAAGCGCTTTCCAACGAGTGGCGAACGATTTCTGTGCGATGAAAACTGCGGAAGTTCCATTCCCCTAGCAACGGCTGGGTTGTACGTGAAAAACACTGAAATTGTGACACAAATTTTGCGTCACGGAAATTTTTGGTTGACCCCCAGAGCAAAGACATATCCATGTCAAAAGTGTTAAACTCTATGATTCGTTTCAGAATGCCTCAAAACGGATTTAAATGAAGAAATTTTTCCAAAATTTTGATTTAAAAGTTTTCCCAGCCATTGCAATAGCTTCATTTTCTATGGAAATTCGCTAAAATGGCGAGTGCCCAAGTGTGTAATGCGTGATTTTGTTATTTTAGATATTTTACAAAAAACATTAAAATTGAAAAAAAGAGTTAAATACCTACCCGTAAATAGTGATTTTAGCAGAAAGCATAAAGAACGTTTTTGGGGACACCCTGTGCAATATTATTCCCTCCAGGCTCGTCGCCTTCTCTCCAGGGTCATACCTCCTACTCTGTTGCTCGTCTTTGCGCTTAGGACTCATCCTCATGAATTTATTTTAAATGAACTACAACTGTTAGGTTCGGCACAACAGTAAAAATTCTACAAATACGACAAAAAAAATAGTCTGACACGAGAATATTCATGATAATGTAACGCAACTTACTCGGTTCGCTTTTCCGCAGGGGCAGGTCGTGCTTTTAAGACCAGGAGAAACTCCGTCCTCGTCAGAAACCCCCTCCGGGAGCTCCTCGTTGTCAGGTTCAGTTGGTTTCGGAACTTCAGCGTCTCCGCTCTGAGCGATGCAGTCAATGTGCCCTTCAGTTTCAGGGAAGGTTTCAATTCTCAGTGTAATTTCTCCCTCAGACGTTACAGTTATGGGTTCATAGCCACAAGAAACTACAGGACCACTTCCAGTATCGACAGTCAAAACATCTCTCACGCAAACACCAGTATCCTGCGTTTTTTCAGTTGGAAAAAATTATGATCGGTTATAATGTTTATCTTGTTCTAATCAAAACCATCGGTGCTAGTTCGGTGTGCGTTCTATAAACCGGCTGCGATCTAAGGATCCCGTCGCGCTCTGACTTAGGCCAGCATCTGTTGGGTGCAAAAGTCAAAGTTGACAATGCAATGCGATTTATCAACGCGTCCATCGAAGGTACCAATAAATGTTCTCGTTACCTTTACATAGTATTCGTGCCTATATAGTTACCTCGTATTGATGTTTGTTTGACCTCTGTACCTAATTCGTGTGTTGTCTCGGCAGATCGTAAGAACCGTGTTGAGCAAGATTTTTGAATGTAACGTCAACGTTCGACATTTGAAAGGGAGATAATTTTTGAGCTATTAACAAGCACGAATTTGACATCAAAAAGTTTTATTTTGAAATTTTTTGTAGCATTTGTGCTATAAGAAATTTAGTTTGAAAATTTTGCTTTGAAACTGACCTACACCTGGGTGGGAAACAATTAAGCAACGAGAAGGAATCGCCGATTGCATGGAGGAAGGAATTCAGAAACCGAAGGAATTGCCATCACTTTAAGGGGAAATAGTCGTTATACTTTTTGGAGGTCGGTCCCCTACGTAAGCAGTTTCGGGTTTGTGCACAAGACAGTAAACCACCAGGAAGCATAAGTGGATCCAGCATCTAGGGCTCACACCCGAAGCATAGAGAGGTCGTGGTTAGACGCCAAAGGTAAAATAATAAAGAAAATGAGGTAGCATAAGGTAAGATCACTTATGATGATTTTTTGTCATTTACATTGAATTCTTGGGCTTAGAACGCACACCAGACCACAATCCATACATAAAACGCACACCGAACTTGAAGCTGGGCGATAGAACGCACGCCAAACTATAAACGCAACGGTAGAACGCACACCAAACTAGCACCGAACCGTCAACAAGCACAATAAAACATGAATTCAATTTAGTTTTATGTCAGAACTTATCACGCCAACTTACGGCATTACTTATAAATTTAATGTCATCTTACATTAAGTTTGCAGACACGATATAGGCCGTGAGAGTTATTTAACCTTGAGTCAGATGACGAACGGAAGACATAAATCGGAACAATAAAGAGGTCTGTGAGTGATTTTATAGGAAAAACCAGGATAGGTGGGGGGGGGGGGGGGGGGGGGGGGGGGAGTACGCACTCAAAGTCAGCCCAGTCGTCTATTGTTTGGGCCGATTTTAATTATGTCTTTCTGGTCGAATTGGTTTGTTTTTGCTTACGGACTACTTAGCATTGGTTTGACGCACGCTTCAGAAATTATAGGAGGGAAATTGAAAATGTTCGATTTTAGCCATCTTTATGGTTACCATCATATATTCAAACTGTTTTGAGATTTGGAGATTTGAGAGCGAGGTATACATCAGGTTCGTAAATGTTAAATACATTAAAAAATCAGTCTTGATTTCGCTTAAAGGATTATGGCCTATGAGGAAAATAGAAGTTAATGAAGAACGTTGTTCATTTTCACGAAGAATAAAGAGTTAAAATGTCAATTCAATTTGACGACTAGATTGTCATCAGTAACAAATAAGTGATGATAATCTAACTGATGATAATATAACAAATTTTTTCACTTCTAACACTCAAACTTTTCTGGAGCGCGATCAGTTGGTCGTGGAACGATCCGAGCCTTGTTTGATTCAGTAAATTTAGTTCTCCCTAAATTAAACGGGGAAATGTATACCTATTTTATTTCAAAAGTTAACAAGAAATCGATTTTAAAATATTTCAACCCTTACGATTCACCCCTTGGACTTGGTCAAAAGTGATGTCGAGATCACAGGCACATTTCCGGCTAATGGATCATTTTTGAGCCGAATTTCAAAAGATGTTTGTTCAATAGTGTCAGAAAAAAGGTTCGGACAGCGCAGCATACGGCGAATAGACAGATTTAGGTATCCATTTTTTTTTTCTTTTTCAATTTATCGAATTTACGTAGGTATCTTGAAACAGAAACCAAGCAAGTTTTGAATAGAGCGCTGGGGAGGTGGAGGAGGGGGTTAACATTTCGGTTTCTTGGTCGATTATTAAGGTTTAATATATTGAAAATAATAAACACTAAAATTATTAATTTTAGAGTGATTAAAAAAAATAAAAAATAAAAATTGGTCTAAAACCACATTTGAGCAAACAATCCAACCCCCCCCCCCCCCCCCCCCCCCGCCCCACCGGCCCCCCTTTCATATCTAATCCCAAGGACTCTATTTAAAATAGTGTCTTTCTCATGGATCCACAACGCCAAAGTTTAATGAGCTGAAAACACCTGAAAACATTGAAAAATTAAAAACGGTCAAAATTCCTCAGACTGGTTATTGTTTTGTTTTATTATATTTTATTATTATTAATTTTTTTCTCCCCTAATTTATTTACGTTGCTGAAATGAAATGGAGCCTTTTTAGGACATCTAAATAGACAAGAATTATTAGGTAGAGAGGCAACTAAGTGATCAGCTGTGTGGCTGAAAACTCCTTAGGCTAATTTATTTATACTTTTCAATTTTTATTTTTTATATTTTTCTCCTCAGCGATGTAAAATGGAGCCTGAATATAAAAGGGGGTCCCTTCAAAACACCTAGAAAACAATAGACACACCAATCAGCCAAGGGACCCGAATTGCTCCTTTGGTCTACTAAACTAATTCAAAAGTAGGGAAACTACTTACCTAATTAGCTTATAAATTTAAAAGTATGGAAAATAGTTAAATTTCATAAAATTTTGAATATTTACTCACCAATGGTCCTTCCATTCTCCTTTCACACTGCAGCGAAATTTTCTCGCCTGTGGCGGATTTCAACTTCCACGCTTTGTCATTGTCTTCGCCGAGTGAATCGGGGAAACTGATCTTTTGAATTCCAGTTTTCGGAATTTCAATAATTTCGTAGCTTTTGGGCTCGTGAACAGCCTTCGCCACGCATTCAAGATAAGCTCCACCGATCTTATTGGTAACGAAATCAATAACAAGAGAAGAAGAGTTTCCAAGAACTACTAAGTCGTACTGAGTGCCACAGTAAGTTGCTGTAGATATACCGTCGTTAAACACCAATTTTCCAAAAGCGCACGTTTCCTGAAATAAAAATTTGTTTCTTAAGATTTCATTAAATACGTCCTTTATAATATATTTTTCTCAAAAATGTCCAACCCTACTTCATAGACGAATGGAATATTCAATTTATATTAATGTATTTAACGTAGTCATCTTTTCGTATTCGATTGAAAGGGGATTCTCTATGAACTCTCACCTCATCAGTTGCTCCAGGTCGAGTTCTGAAATCAGTACAGAATACTTTGATCTTGCTACCAGAGTCAGCAGTGAGACTCCACGTGGTGTTTTCAAGCCACAACTTGTCTTCGGAGGTGTTCTCAATCACTGGAGCCCACTTGTCTTCCACTTTTAATTCCTTTTGGTCAGCAGCCACCAATGTGGTGAGCGAAACCACCACACATATTGTCAAAGACAGCATCTAAAAAACACACGAAGGATGTTACAATATTCGTGATGGACCTTGATGAAGATTATAAATAGGGTTTTTGAGAAGTATCAGATACCTCTGCAATAACTCGATCTGGAACTGAGCATCTTTAGTTAAAATCTACCAATAATGCTATAAAACTTCACTGGCACCATGACTTCAATTTGTCTGGAGAGGGCTTATGAAAGATTTGTTCTGGATTATGGTCATAGATCGCAGTGTGAAATGTGTGTATGTGAGATCAGGGGTAGGCTTGAAACTAATCCAATTCCAAAAACTGGAATGGCTTCTCTACGATCTTCTGGGGAAAAAATTAACGCTATTTATGTAGTCTTAGGGATAAGGAAGATGCTGTAAATACGTTTTTTGGCGAATTTCCAGTACCTACCTACTAAGCGAATTTAGGACCATGGTTCTCCGAAAATCGAGGCACACGTAATTTACATGTTAAACAATACAATTGATAGGCCTCTGCTAGTGAATTAAACGCAATTAGCTTTCAGATATAGAAATTTTCTTGTAGCAGGATTTAATTAAGTGTATCCAAAATCCTTCTGGTATTGAACTCCTCTAAATTTAGGCAACTTTAGTCAAATGGGACAATCTTCAAACTGGAGTAAATGCTATGTTGGTGTTTTGAATATTTTCAATTGTTTTTGTTTATGAAGTAAGATTTCAATGTATTTCTACTTTCGTAATCAAAAGATGACTTACATTGAATTAAGAGCATTAAATTACCAGTTATGCGAACCTGGGGCAGAAAAACCATTATTTCCTTGCCCTAAATGCTTTGAAAAAATGGAATTTTCAGGAGACAACGGAGTTCGTAAGGATTCATGTGGTCATTTCAAATTGTGTCTGATTGAGGAGAGTTTATACTGTGTCATTCAAGCATTTTCCGGGAGCATGAAACAAATATTTCACATTATCAAACTCGAAAATGGCAACAATTTGAACAATCATTTCACTGAATGTAATCTATGTGACGGACGTTCTCAAAATCGTCTTGAAACATCGGATCTAAGACAAGAAATATTCACAGTGAAAAGTGATAAAAGAGTTTTTCAACTTCATTAGGCTCAATATTTATCACCATCAGCGTTTTGTTAAATCTTGAGGGATGGGAGATAACTCGTGACAGAAGGACGGGTGGCGCCAGAAGTTTCACTATTTTAGGATCAAATGTAGCCAACCATTCTAGCACATTAAAATAGTCATGGGTGATTAATTCAAATTGCATCAGAAATCATTTCAAATTGATTGAATTTGTTCAATTGAAACTGAATACACGGAACTTTCCATAAACCAGGAAGAAAAAAATCTTAGTGATCAATTGCTGCAATTAGCAACAATTATTGCAAATAAATTTAATTGATTACCTTCGTAAAATTTTCCATAAAACTTACAAAAGGTAAAAAAAGGAACATAGGAAAGGTAAGTAACACATGCAATACAGAGACATCTCCAGTATATAATTTTTATGAGAATTAAAGTACGAGAAAAAGTTCCAGGCTTGCAGCATGGTCAATGGCACCTTTCAGAAGGATGTGTGTGGTTTGATGGACTGGATGCTCGCAAGCTCGCATCTCAAAACTGCATAACATCAAGTAGTCAATCCCTTCGTAAAAATTCAGATTAGTTGGACGTACAGGTCAGAATGATGTGTATAGTTTGGTGGTCTGGATGCTCGCAAGCTCGCATCTCAAAAATACATAACATCAACTAGTCAACCCCTTACAAAAATTCAGAATAGTTTGACATAGGTCAGAATTATGTGTAAGTATAATTTGATGGCTCGATGCTCGTAAGCTCGCATCTCAAAAATACATAACATCATGAAGTCAATCCCTTAGTAAAAATTACGGAGTAGACTCTGCCTACCAAAGATTTGGATAGTGCCCAGTTCAGGTGGTTTAGTTGCCGCCCAGTTCAGTGCGCCCCAACGGACGAGAAAGACCGGTGTGACGCAGGGCAACAGGGTGCCGCATGCGTTGAAATTTTAGGTTCGCAGGCACTGAAACAGTCAGCGTTCCGTCAATTTGACTGGGCAAAGGCCAGTTCAAACAGCAAACCAAAAGTACTGCTTACTTCGAACCCCGTCATGCAGGGGTTCTGAAAACCCCGATTACTCCAGTACCCACCGTTCGCTGAATTCTCTTTGATGTACGGTTCCATAGATGTAGTTCAATGGTACCGAATCGCGAATGATGGGGCACGGCACGCCTAGAGCGGTTTGGAATCGCGCCCACACCTGAGCGTATGCCTCGCACGAGTGTGAACAGGGCTTGAGTTCCAAAAATTAGTCCGTTCAATCAAAAACCTTAACCCTAATTTAAAACGGCTAAACTGTTTCTGTCTTATGTAAAAACCTTACCTTATCAACCTTTTCCCCGAAGGTGGAATGTAATGGTAGTGCACCTCCTATAATAGTAGTCAAGACCACAACCTTGATGCACGTTTTGAACGCTAATGAACAAATAGTACTTGTTTGTACAGCATAAAAACGTAGCCAAACATCAATATTTGATTGAATCTCCTTTCTTTAACAGGCTTCATCAAATGATTCACAACTGGATATCGTACAATGTCAAACTGAAAAATGATTACTACTAATCTCATTTTTAATCAATTGATAGACCAATATTACATTACCTACCTAATTTATTTGTTGAATATACAATACCATACATAGTTATAAAATACTTTTAGCGAATTTTTGTATACAATTTTGTTTTGCGATGGTTAAAAAAAATTAAACTAGATTTTTGCTAGAATGATGTTTTTCATGGAATTCCGTTTTGAGACATACTTGATAGTACAAAAAATATTATGATCAGAAACAAGAACACACCTGGATTTGCTTGCACTTCCCTTAACATACTGACTCTGACTTATTTCATTGGTCAGAGCATTTAATGGCTTTTGGCGAATGGCCACCACATCTTGTCTCTCGCTTTTGGATCATGAATTTAAATCTTTTCATCATTCAGATGTTGACAAGGCATCACCACTATCATCCTGACAATTAGGCTTTTTTCATTAATAGCTTCATTAATAAGATACTTCTCGTTCCCGATGCAATATTTTTAAAATGAAAAATCTCTGGAAAATGAATTTATAGATTCAGTTAAAGAATAAAATACAAATGAATGAGTCAAACGACTGAATACATAACATAATTGTAAATATGTTGAAACATGCTAACACGGAAAAGAGGGCTATCATTCATACTTGTACACGCATAAATCCAACGGCACTCACCACCTAAGTTCTCTTATACCCTGTATAATTTTTGAAACTTATGCCTGGCCAACATCGATGAAACTCCGACCCAATCGAACTAAAACTGTTTGCATTTGTTTTGGAATTGTCAACTGTGAATTTTAGTGACTTAGTACGGTTTCTAGGGATCATAAATTATTGACAGCACTTCATCATATCAGGACCATAAATATACGTAATGTTTCTAGCAAACTGTCCTTCCTGAGTTTTGCAGTACGTAAATTGAGAGATCTATCTCCGAAATCGATACTATTATTTGCTTATCACGGTCTATACGTCTCCTGAGCGACCTATGGTACCTTATTTATATTTATACCTTATTTATTATATTTGCCGTACGTAAATTGAGAGATCTATCTTCGAAATCGGCACTATTATTTGCTTATCACGGTCTATACGTCTCCTGAGCGACCTATGGTACCTTATTTTGGGACTTAGCGCGAATGTTAACGCCATATTCATAGCCAAAAAGAGAATTCTGTGCACTTTACACCGAATGCCAGCATGGGCTTCCTGCCGCGGCAGATTATTTCCAGGAAAGCGTCCTCACAATTTACGGTCACTTATTGCTGAGGCTCTACTATTCGCCAGGAGAAATTTTACATGGTTTGCATATCTGGAGTTTGAACAGGACCACTCAGTGGCGTAATTTGAGGAGGGGCAGGGTGGGCAGAGCCCCCCCCCCCCCCCCCCCCCCCCGATCACAGAGGATGTAGAAGTTCTTCTTGAAACGGATGCTGCGTGAACAATAATTAATAATTTCTCGTAACTAACGTCAGTACCAATTACGGTAAGTTCGAGAATGCAACCCGCAAAGCACGCCTGTTATATGGGTGGGTCAGTTACCTAGCAACTTAGAACGCTCCTCCAAGGCTGGTTCCAGGGAGGGCCAAACGCCGTGGATAATATAATTGCCCATCCAACAGAAGTGAAATAACTACAGTGAAAATAATGGAATGCTGGATACTATAAAGTGTGGACACTATAAGCTATGGTGAAACTATGTCGTTCCCCCTCTTAGTTTTGGGGGCTCGCCCATCCTCATTTCCCTCCGGAAGCCAAAAGTCAGTTTGCCCCTATCTCACTGCCCCTAACTTCTCCACCTTTACAGCCCTAAGATTCACGTTTGATTGATCGATTCAATGCAGTAGCATCGATTGCGTCCTTCTTTCCATCAATAAGTTTTTCAACTCATAAAAGTCTTCAATATTGCCCCTGATTTTTGGTATGAGTCTCAGTAGAAGTAAGTAACGATAAAATAACATTAATAGAATCTTACACGGACTAAAACATGTCTGTGCTGTTTTGATTGAAATATCCATAGTCGAATGGAAACGATTGAAACAATCGATATCTGAACCAACCGATAAATGATTGTACCATAACCTTCAAGCCGGCTTCGGTTTGTTTACCTTTTGTGATTCTCTCGTCGATGTTCAATGCCCTGTATCCTGTATTTTATTTCGTGGTAATTGGTGTACAATGTGTAACATAAAAGAAATCGTAATCAGTGTAAAAGTGAGTGCTAAAGTTACGAGTTATGAACCCCTTGGAGAGATACATCCTCATAGGTATACAAACACGATTGGATTGGAAGCGGTAAGTCAATGATAAGCCTAGTGCTCCCAAGTTCATGAGCATTTTCATATAGCAAGACAGATTTAGTTTGGTAAGAATGTTTTTTTTTTTTTTTTTTTTTTTTTTTTTTTTTTTTTTTTTTTTTTTTTTTTTTTTTTTGTCCACCAAGAGAAGGGTTAATTACCTTAATTTTTAGATTGTAAGGTTATGCTGTAAGAATAATACAGCATATTTCCCTATATGATTACGTTCATTTTCTCTCGGTAGATAGGTATAATACATAGGAGTAGATAGATAGGTCGGTACATAGGACTCAAATTCAAATTAATTCTAAAGTGATTGTTTTCGCTCTTTCATTTTTCAATAATGAACCTTTGTAATCGACTAACCTTGTAACCTTTAAGTGGGACACCCTTTATAGGTGCTACAATGCCCTCTTTGTGACTAGTAGTACCCACCATAGGTACATATACGATAGTTACATATATATATAATTTTTTACTGTTGTTGTTGCCCCTCCATGATAAACGGCTTTGCTACGCCACTGGGACTACTACACCTGATGTGGAAGCCAACTGCTGATGGGTCCCTCACATTGCCTTCGTTTTTATGAGAAGACAGCATTCAGCAAGCAGCATACAGCATTCCAGGCAGTATTAGAGTACAAAACTGTGTCAAAAACCGTCAGAGTATGTGCTGTGTTAGTGAACTAGTTTATACGTTCAAAAGAAGAGTGAAAGGCTTTTTAAATAATAAATAAATATTCCCCGTGGCAGGCTATTACATGTGCGAGTCAATCCCTAATTAATGCACTACAGTTGTGCATAAAGCTGCAGCTGCTAAGTTTTATTGTGTAAGCTCGCTGAATTCCTAACTAAATAATTTAGAAATAATCAAGTAAAACTTTCTGCTTTGATGAGCAATGGGGCAATAAGGTGATTTTGATTTCATACCTTATAACAACCAACGTGAGTGTTAACCTGCATAATCTCTAAACATTACATAAAACATTATTGAAGTTATTAAAGTGTCTATAAGTCCCGTCAACCTCGGCTACGCTGTACTAGACGGTAGTTGAAAAGCTTGGGAGGGGAAGACGAACCTGTCCTGTGCAATGATTAAAAAACCAAAGCATTGCCAAGCCAGGGGAAATAAATGAAACCTGATAATCATTTGCAGAACATGAAGCAAAATGAATCAATAAATGTATTTTCGAATTAAAAAAAAATATATATTATATAATTATTGCAGTACGTAATAACGCTTATTTGCAACATCTTTTTGACAATGGATAATCAGTCACTGAATTGAGACTGTGATACATAACCCATCTCTTTACTAGGCATTTTCAGCTGAGATTCACAGGAGCATAGCGCTGACAGAACCAATTTTTCATGAAAACACCACTCCCTGCTGGAACTATCGTAAGCGAAATTATCAATTAGAAACAAACAGCAGTGTTTCGCCAATCATTTGGATATCCTTTGATGCTCAATATGTTTTCAATTGATTAATG
This sequence comes from Adelphocoris suturalis, assembly GCA_030762985.1. Classification (NCBI taxonomy): domain Eukaryota; kingdom Metazoa; phylum Arthropoda; class Insecta; order Hemiptera; family Miridae; genus Adelphocoris; species Adelphocoris suturalis. Next base: position 91,763,368 of record CM061044.1, read on the forward strand.
TTTGTTGATTAAATCATCATTATAATCTTTTCTGAAATCCTTACCGATGGCGTGAAAACCTCACCTTAACAATGAGTGGAATGTTGATAGTGTTACACTTCCTGTAATAATATTATAACCTTGGTGCACTTTTTTAAAGGCTAATGAACAAATATTACCTACTTGTTTGAACAGTACATATAACAAACATCAAACATCAATATTTGAAGGTAACATCCTTTTTTAGACTTCATCAAATAATTCATAACCAAACACAGTAGGTACAATGTCAGAGTAGGAATATTGATCATCAGATTTTCGCTTACAAATACTCTCCATATCACGCATAGGTTTCATTGTTCCCGCGACCCTTAAGTGGCGAATTCAGGGCTTTTCTGGGCTGGGTGACTTACCACCAGGTATTCTTGTCGGGTGGCCATATCATCATTTCACAGTCTTCTAATCAAGGTGGTCAGCTACTCCTTTTGGCTGTTCCATCTTAGTTCTGATCCCTTTTGTTTGGGCTCACCGAACGTGATCAGTTTTCACAGTACACGATTTGTCACTATATCAACGACATATAGTTAGACCCATGATATTATTTTTGCCCAATAAATTTATTCTGTACCCCACAACACTCCATTCAGAGATCTAACAGCGACACCTGCTTGGTGGATGGACCTGTCAATGCCTAGGTACTTAAGATGACTCCTTAACTGATATTTGATCTTGTTGACGTACTTTACCTCATCTACATCTGGAACTATGCGTCCCGTCCATATCCACCAATTACCAAATACTCTATCTTCTGGACTTAATTTTCAGACCAGCCGATTCAAATGCCTCATTTAGTTTTCTCATCTCAGAATTTTATTGTACTGGATAACAAGCAGGCCTTCTGAAAAACAGTCTAACTAAAAAGTGCTTTTTTTTCTGGAAATTGAATACTCAAAAGGACGAAAATGCCTAATAACTCCAAAGATATGCATTCTAAAATTTGTTGCATGGAACGTTAAACTTTGGTTATTGTTCTGTGTAGTGAGTCGGATATTGCAGAGCCGGTCCTAGGAGCATGCGAACCATGCCCCCGGCAAAGCAAATTGAATAAATTGTTTTATTTTTTGTGTTAATTATTTTTGTGTTAATTATGTTAATGAATTGAATTTATTTACTTCAAATTTCCATATTTATTAAGTCATTTTTATTTTTACACTTGCCCTTTGTTGGCTTTCAATCCAATATTTGGTGGGGGGGGGACCAGCCATTCCGCATGGGTAACAAAAATGGCTCGGGCCGGATGAGGGAGATTGTGAAATAAGAAGATTTTGAGTTCAAATGTGAGTCTGATATCTTTGGTGGCTTTTCCTGCCTTTTTATGAAAAAGGCTTGGGGGAAGGGGGGATCCAGATGTTTTCAGCCAGCCGTTTCCAGCTTTTATCTTCATATTGTTCTGGTGTGGTGTAGTTGGTGTATTATTAGTTGCTACCTCAGTCGGTCTCCCCAGGCTGCAGGACAGCATCATCCTTCAAGCCCAAACATCGAGCGGATCGTCTTGTATCCCCGATTATTGTCGGTACTAATCCAGTGATACCGAACTGCACAGTGTCTTTCGTCCAAGCGGCACCTGGTGAATATGGCCTTTTCAACTTCACGGCTAATACTCATACCATTTGTCTTAGAAACTGTAAAGTTCTCTATTCAGTGACACATCATTGGCACAAAAAATGGGGTGAAAGATAGTAGTTCATACTTCTCATGCTTGGAATTTGCAGCGATCTAGGTATTGATTGGCCGTTTGATGTGGACATAAGAAGCAGTGTCTACGATTACTACCCGGTTTTCAAAAAACCTTAGCCTTTCCCAGGCTAGCCCGTTTAAATAGTTCCCTATGGACTCATTGGTCGATTCCAACTTTCAAAATATCTTACTTTTTTACGTGAGTTATATCTGGGCAGTTACATTTTTACACTTTTGACAAGTATTTTGAAAGGGAGTCAATGTATAAATTTCGTGAGAATTTTTCCACACAAAAAAAAAAAAAAAAAAAAATAATAATAATAACATTCAAATTGATATACAGAAAAAGAAGTTGGCAGCGTAAGATGTAGTGAGTGTGAGGAAAATCGAGAGCTTTCCAACAAGTGGACGACGATTTTTGCAGATGAAAAACCGACAGAGTTACATTAAATTGCCTTCCTTCAACCTTCTCCCTCAAAAATGCATGTATGGTAATCAAAACCATAATATTCCACAGTAACGTTCCTTGAGTGATTTCACACTCACATAGTGTTCTCAGACATTATCAATTTGTACAATAATTACTTACCTACTTCTAATACCCACTTTGACATCCTATGAGTCCTGAACTCTTTTCCGTACATATTAAAATGACTGGATATTGATAATGAAACTCTCTTTCAATAGAAAAGTACAATGTATGTGTAACACATGAGGGTTGTAGACGTAAAAAAATAATAGCATTCATAATTACTTCTGAACTTCTTTATTCATTGGTAAAAGGGACATATCCAGTCTGATTTATTTTGTGTAGGTACATCAATTCTCGAGGCCAACGTGCGATTAAACCTTATGGCAAACTTGTTGTTCTCCACCAGAAGTATCTAAAAAATAAAAACATGAGTGAGCAATTAAAACAATCATATTGCGTGACAAAAGTTGTCTCAAATTAATTACTTATTTACTTACATGAAATATATAAATTCACTTTTTTGTGTGCTTTCAAGGTTTTTTTGGGTGTCGATAATTGACATATCCTAACTGTTGAACACATCAGCTGTTGGATTTATCAACGGGAATTAGTGTAATCGACTCAATGTCCATTTCATTCATGCATTTTTTCTCGTTCCACTTGCAAGATTTAAAAATAAACAAATGCTCACCAACATCTCGCATTACGCCAGTTGGAATCTTACTTCACCGAGGAAAAAAAAAAAAAAAAACTCGGCGCTCCGCGCCTCGCCAGGGGGCAAGCCCCCTGGACCCCCGGTTACCTCTATTTACATACTTCGGACGAAATTATTGAAACACAGAATGTGTTTGCGTTGTCGCGCAACCAAGTGACAACCAAACAAGCTTCATTGTTTACTATTCATTTATAACATCAATTTATATAGTTATAGTATGAAACTACGAAAAAAAAAAACGAAATAAATCAGTGATAAATCAAGAGCGATTTATCAAGTAAATGTCCTAAAGAGGCTACATACGAAATTACAGCTTCCTAGAGTGTAAAGCATAGAAATTAGCTTTAAGAGCCACACCACATCTGATCCGGACCCTGAGCATCGTCAAGTAAATGTCCTAAAGAGGCTACATACGAAATTACAGCTTCCTAGAGTGTAAAGCATAGAAATTAGCTTTAAGAGCCACACATCTGATCCGGACCCTGAGCATCGTCAAGTAAATGTCCTAAAGAGGCTACAAACGAAATTACAGCTTCCTTGAGTGTAAAGTATAGAAATTACCTATTCAAATTATTTAACCTCCGCTTCACAAATCAAACCGTTTTCGTAATACTCAGATCACCTGCTATGAATCAAATCATCGAAACACAAGCTCAATGAAATCATCAGAAATTAACAAGCGGTTGCAATCATGTTCACAATATCAATTATTGAGAATGATCACCTGTGTGTAAACAATTATTTATATAACCATGCTCATAACTCAGTTTGTTGGACACGCACTTCGCAGTAGTTAACATAATATTGTTGGATAAATCGAGAGCTTTCGAACGAATGGTCAACGAATTTTGTGGGATGAAAAACGACGAAGTACCATTTCCCTAGCAACGACTCGGTTGTACGTGAAAATCATCCGTCACACATTTCGTTACCATCCCGCGTTCCATTTTCGATTAGTTAGTCCATGGCTAAAACACATTCTGTGTTTAAAAAAAAGACACCCTAACCGATAGGAAGGCATCAAGAGTTCCCAATAGAAATCCAAACGGATGTCCGTCGATTCAAGCGGGTGTGTAGTTCTCCAAGCGGGTATAGTCGTTTTCCAAGCGGGTATCGAGCGTTTTTTTATTGGGTGGACCAATTCCAAGCGGGTCTTTCAAAATGCCAACTTGAAAAACGGGTGAGCCATAAAAATTTATCGCGAAATCGGTGACTCCAAGCAGGTACAGTGTCCGTTCTAGGCCTTCTTGAAAACAATCGGGTCATGAAAATTCCAAACGGGGAAAAGTTAAAAACAATCGGGTTACCACTTCAAATCTTATCGGGAACTCTAGTATTTAATCGGCTTTTTCCTTGACCCGATAGAAAATCAAACGGGTCTCTCAAATCACGTTTATCACACGATCAGAAATCTAGGGGGTGTTCAAATATAAAAATTAAACACACGCAATCATTTTATCAGCTTTTCGAATACCCGATAGGAAATCAAACGTGTCTCTCGAATCACGTTTATCACCGAATCAGAAGTCTAGCGGGTATTCAAATATAGAAATTAAACATCTGCCACCATTTCATCGGTTTTTTCAATACCGATAGGAAATCAAACGGGTCTCTCGAACCACGTTTTTCACCCGAACAGAAATCTAGAGGGTGTTTATTCTGTATTTGAACACCCCTTACCATTTTATTGGCTTGGTCAATTCCCAATAGGAAATCAAACGGGTCTCTAGAATCACGTTTATCACCCGATCAGAAACCTAGCGGGTGTTCAAATATAAAAATTAAACTGAACTGTCGTTGTAACATGGACCTTCGATAAGTCGTAAGCTCCGCAATATAGAATACTCATACGCTATGTGTGAAATGGAAGTCCCATACTGAAAAAAGGTAACATAGCCTTACCTTTAACAACCGTCTGAATCCAATCATACCAGTGGGCGGTGTTAGTACCAACGTAGAACCTGCCGTTGCACTCACCATATCCGTAAGAAACCAAACCTATCTGAGTGTAGCGGTTAGTCTCGGGGTCAAGATGGACGTATGGCCCACCAGAATCTCCCTGGAACAGAAATTGTTAAACATATTTTTGTCATGTTTCATGTAAATAGTTTTATCTGAATCAAAAATTAGAAAAAAAATTACAAAAAAGAAAAACTAAATAAATAACAATAAATTATTTTTGTTCAAATATATATGGTTATGGCCCCCCCCCCCCCCCCCCCCCCCGAGTTAATAAAATGTGCTGTAACGTGATGAAAAAGAATTCAATATATAGCTAGTAGAATATTCGTATTTTTCTTTTGTTATGTAGGTGTGCAAACCCAAGATATTTCTCAATAAGAAAATTTTATCATGAACACTATTTTACACATGTTTTACCCGTGTAGTGTTGAACAATCCTAACGAGAGTTATCTTCTAGAACATTTATATATACATGCACACTTAGGAATCGTTTCAGAATGCCTCAAAACGGATTACAATGAAGAAAGTGTCAACGATTTTTATTTTAAAATTATCTGAGCCTTTGCAATAGCTCAATTTTCTACGAAAATTCGCTAAAAGGAATTATTACTTATACATCGTATAGAACACAAGTATTGGTAAACAGTTCGATATTTTTTGAAAATTCCGTATTATACTTCAAATTCCTAATTACGATAGGACGATCTTTCAAATACATTTTTTCAAGTTTCTAGATAGATATTACGATCACAACTTTTAACTGAGATAGCAAACCAAACAGAGTATGATCTAATTAAGAACTATCGAATTATATTCCTAACATATCACATTATTAAACCTATTAGATTACTAATCATATCGTCAACGTATACAGGAGAATAGAATACAACAAAACGCATAGACTACTTAAGAAAAAATGAGTTTGTGGTTCCGGTCGTTACGTTTTCAAATTACACAAAAAAGCAAATAAACTCAAAACTCCGTGATTTTAACTATTTTGCACTGTTGTATTTAAAATTTTATTGATATAAATTTCATCTTTATTGTATTAGTTATTATTTTTATGGTCTCGCGTACTTTTTTTTTTTATTTGTTCAATGTGTACTACACATTTTAATAAAATTATTTTGTTGGTAATCAGGAATAACTGTAGCTCAGCCATCAACACCTGCCAATAATATTCCGTGTTATGGTTTCCCGATGAAAAATCTTCGATAGAAATTATGTTCGTCCATGAAAACGTTTTATTGAAAATACTTACAAAGCAAGAAGCGCTAGGTCCATTTCGGAAGCACACTTCCTTGACGTTATTGTTGCAGTCCTTCGGGCTGATAACAAGGGCATTAGCTTCTCTTAGAATCGAGGGATTACCGTCTTCAGTCATTCCCCATCCTGGAAAACGGCATTTGAGTCATTCGCGACAATACATGTGTTATTTTTCATTTATATGCAAGAATTATTTATTTATTATCTATATTTATACTTATTATATATTATTTATTATTTATAAGCAAGAACTAGTCCGAGAACTATCGCATTATTCAACTTTCAGTGTTAAAAAACTTTAGAGCGAAGCAATTTATAGGGGTTCATCAGGCTCTTAGGGGGAGCATTTGGCTCACTATCGATAATGTGAGAGTTTGTTCAAGATTAAACTGAAGTGAATGTTTTTGAAATTTTTCCAAGAGTAACCGAGAAGGGTCAGGCCAATAAACGTTCAGATAGATGAGGGGATTCGCTAGAATTGTGTGAAGACAGGGTGGCTGGTGGCAACCCTGGTTATATTCGAGGGACCAAAAGAAAATCGGGAACTAGAATTGATTGAAGCAAAGGAAACCAAGGTAACCAAGTGGCGTAATAAAGCGAATCATCAAAATTAACTCCTTCCAATGATTGACAGCATTATTTCTAGATAACTATAGGTACCTACTCGCTCCTATGTACAACAAGACCTAGTGGGATGTGTTTTTTCCGTAGGTCTGAGGAATGAAGACATTGAATGGGTTGTATAGTTACGATAGTCATGATAATAGTCTACAGAGCAATCGTGCAGTACTTGCTGACGCGGCATTTATGAACCTACCATTTAAACTTCAATATACAGATTACTGAGCGCTGTCTTGGCGTTTTAATGGTGAGTTGGACAAGTACCAACTTTTCGGAATTTGAGTGCAAACGCTTTTAGAAATGCAAATTCCAGCGGTACTAAACGAACAATAATGCACAATGGCGCAGAAGAGTAGTTGACCAAGCACAGGAAAACATCTTGGAATCCCTTTAACCGCTGGTTTTCTTTAGTTTGAAGCACCTTATCGAGATTTTTCAATTTTTTAAAAATCGCTCAGAATGTCAGCGATTAAATAAAATTTTGATACAAATCTATTACACCAAAAACAAGTATTGATTATCATTAACCAAAAATAAGTTACTGATTATCGGAACCCAAATTGAAGTTGAATTGAGTTCAAGATTCTCAACGCTCTGAACGGATATAAATCATTCTCTGCATACTTAATACTTGCTCAAGAACGACCCTAAGTAGCAGATTCAACTTAATTATTTTGCACTATGAGTTGAGAGCAGAATGAATGAAAAAACTCCTCTCTTAAGAAATAAACAGTAAAATTTTCTCCTTGATCATGGCAAGAATGAGATTCCTATCCGATTGAACAATTATTATCAAAGCACAGTCATTAATCGTAGATTGCGTGTGTTGGTAGCAACAGGAAAACAATAGCGATGCAACGTGTTTGGGAGGAACAAAAGGCCTCACTGCAGGTAAACATAGTTTCAGGTTTTGGTGTTTGAGCTGAGTGTGACTGGTTTGCTTGTTTTTGCTTTTATTTTTATTTTTTTTCATTTGTTGTTTAATAGTAGTGTCGTGTTATTATTTTGGATTATTTGATATATTTGCGATCCAATCGCCGGATAAGTTGATGTAAGAGAAGTCTAAGTAGATTCTAATTGATATGAAGTTGATTACCCATCATTCTGATGTATTTGTTCACAACATCTGGTTGGACATCGGTGAGACAAACTGGACTGACCCATTTGCTGTACTCCATAGGTTTTTCCAATACAAGAATTGCTATATCATCCTTCAAACTTCCTTTGACCGTAAACCATCCTTCTGCAATATGGATCTCTTTGACTTTCATTTTTTGAGTTGCGCCGTGAGAAGCATCTGGAAATCAATCGTTCAAAATATGTTATATGAGAAACTCTGTACTGCTAAGTATGAAACTAATGTTAAAAGGTAGGCCTACCTATGAAACAATGACACCCCCTTTGATATTGCTGAACACAGGACACAGATGAGCCAAGCTAAACGGGATGCAGTACAAAAGCGCAAAGAAGCCCAGAAGGTATTGTTGGATACAACACTGTGTAAGTTTTCGGGGGACAGACAGAGAGCTATCAAGCGAGCGATCCAGGATGTTTCTAAGGTGAAGTCATCAGGTTGGTTGTCAGCTGTGCCATTGGTCAAACACCATTTCGATCTTTCTGCTGATGAGTTCAGAGACGCACTTGCAGTACGGTACATGCGAATTCCGGTCGACATGCCAAGGTCTTGTGATGGTTGTGGACATGGTACTTTCTCATTGCGCCATGCACTCAGCTGTAAAACAGGAGGCCTAATCTCAAGGCGCCACAATGAATTGAGAGACATCCTTGGCGAGCTGATGAACACAGCATGGGGAAATTGCGTGAAGGAACCCATGATTCTTCCAGCCACAGCAACAAACCCGGCTTTAAGAGGGGACTTGGCTTGTCGAGGAGTGTGGGAACCGCAGAGGGAAGCGTTGTTTGACGTCCGTGTCGTAGACACAGACGCTCCCTCTTATGTTCCCCGCTCCGTACAAGCAGTCCTTAAGTCAGCTGAAGAAGAGAAGAAGAGGAAATACCTTCCCGCATGCGAACAGCGACATTGCACGTTCACTCCTCTAGTGTGTTCTGTTGACGGAGTGTTTGCACCACAAATGAACCGTTTTGTAGATGTGCTGGCAGAAAAACTGGTTGACCGATGGAAACGGCCCCATGGAGTTGTTAAGGGTTGGCTCCGGGCTCGTCTCGAATTTGCCATCCAGCGGGCATCATCAATGTGCCTAAGAGGGGCCCGACAGAAGTGGAGAAACGTAGACGAGCTTGTCGGATTTTCCGAAGGTGCGGCATTGCCCCTCGGATTTACTTGGAGCAGTGCCAGTAAAAAAAAAGACGCAGAACGAAGAACCGCTTTGGTTCTTCATCCATCTGCCCACTATTATGTGCGGACCAGAAACATAACGGAGAACCCCATTCATATGTAATTCCCTCTAAAATAAATTATCATTTATCTGTAAAAAAAAAAATAAAAATAAAAAAAAAAAAATAACGTTTTAGTGAATTTCTGTATTTACAAGAAATTGAACTACTCTAACCTTCCCAAGTGTTGTGTGCTCCAACAACGGCAACTAAGTCGGCAGGATCCGTCCGGTCTTTGGTCCAACGGTCACTGACACAATGAGCAGCAGTGAGAATGTGGATGGGGGAAATGATGGAGGCACCGCAGAAATGTCCACCATTAGGCCATTGGAGGCTGACCATGAAGGGATATTTGCTCTCATTCTTGACTTCTGTTCCGTTGATGATCCTCCCAGAGTCCTGCCAACATAACAATGAATCGTGGGAATAGTATTCGTCAGGGGTTGTTTCTTCCATAATAAAATTTTGTTTGTCTCAGCTATCACATTCCTGTGGACAACACCTTCTATTTCGACTTATGTGAGATGCGTATTTTCCCAAATATTGGATTCATTTACTAGATAGCGTAAATATCAATTTCTATTTGTAGAGCAGTGACCATATCGCTGTCCACCATTAATAAATAGCTAGCAAATTTCGAGGGTCAATTTCCGGGATCTCCTATTAATGAGTAACAATTAGATTCTCCTTCGGCGATCCGAGATGAAGCCCGAGCGATCGTCACACCTAAAAGTATCGAGATAATCCCTCAATCAGCCGTACGCCCGTGAATAGTCAAGTTCGGGGTAATACTCGTATTATGCCATGAGCAGGGTAGAATTGTTGCCTCGGTGTACATCCCTTATTTTCACACTACAAACACAATATTCACAGTTGACAAATATTTTTGCGGATAGTTTTTTTGGAAGTAGATGTGTCAAATCATTACAATTAGTATGGGGAAGTAGGCCACGCTGTTGAGAGTTGTAAGCCATATCTTAATTTTATTTACATATTATCTCAAGATGAAAGTGGTATATTCCCTCGAGTTAACCGAAAAAAGTTTGTATTGTACTTATCCTAGATCAAAATGGCCCATTTGACGCGAAATAGGTACCTACTTCTTATTTTGAAGGAGGGTCTTCCATTACTTCTGAAGAGGAAAAAGAAGAATGTTGATGGAACTCTTTCTGGATACAAATCGGATTTTAAAGAATAACGTTGTCCAATTCTACGAAAATAAAGAGTTGCAATGTTAGGAAAAAAGTTTGTATTGTACTTATCCTAGATCAAAATGTTGTCCAATTCCACGAAAATAAAGAGTTACAACGTTAGATCGATTTCGAAGATTAGGTCTTCATCAGTAATATGGAAATGGAAACAATATTGAACTCAAGGTTTTGAAACAACAGATAGTCTCATCTCTTACTCAGACTCTCATTTGTATACCTCCGAATCTGCTAATAACTAATTGTAAAGCAATGAACAGTTGTTCTTGGAAGTCGGCACCTAGGCTTGTGGGATATCATCCATAAAAATATCAATATCCCAATTTTTCCTATGCCAATAGTTCTATACAAATATGTTATCTAACATAACCAATACATCCAGTTTAAAATTATTCATGAATTCATGAGAGGACCGGTTCCCTACTGACCTTAATCTGATAACGGTTCCCTTATCTGATAACGTTTCGTAATTATATAGCATTTAAGGAATAAGACGAACATATTGATTGACCCTGAACAAATTTTAACCAGAAGTATGTAAGGATTGTCAATGAGTTTTAAGCAGAAGATGTTTGGTGATCCGATAATGGCAAATATCTGAGTTTTGTGGTTTACATTAATCAGGGAATATTCACTGCTCAGCTATAGGATACTATTCTATAGAGAATCTTCTATACCGAGTCCATACGTGATTATCCATGAAGAATCATTACAACTTACTCGGTTAGCCTTTCCGCAGGGGCAGGTGGTGCTTTTCGGTCCTGGAGAAACTCCGTGCTCGTCAGAATCTCCTGGGAGTTCGGGTTCTTTGGGGGATTCAGCATCGCCAGGTTCAGGTACGTTATCAGGTTCGGTTGGTACGGGAGCATCAGCATCTCCGCTCTTAGCGATGCAGTCGACGTGCCCTTCAGTTTCAAGGAAAGTTTCCACCCTGAGTGTGATTTCTCCTTCAGATGTAACAGTGACAGGTTCATACCCACAAGAAACTATAGGACCGTTTCCAGCATCAACCGTCAAAATATCTCTGACGCAAACTCCAGTATCCTGCATTTTTCAATTAGACAAACACTTTTCAAATAAAATCGAATGTAGCTGTTAATGTAATTCATTCTAGGTATAATATTCGAACCTACCAAGAAACACAATATTTTGCTAAAGATGTTAAAATTAAAACATTATTCTAGGAACATTAAAAATTTGAAATATTAAACAACGATCACGACGATACATGAGCTCTTTGAATTCCCATCCTTAACCTAATCACTTTCTGCAAAATAGGTAGGCAAGAAAAAAGCCAACTGTCAAACAAGCCAAGTGATTCTCATTTCTATATATTGGAATGAATGACGGAAACGTATATGTGAATAAATAGTGCAATTTTAGGTTGGGAAAAACTTGCCAAATTCAAGGAATTCCGACAAATCTACAGCTGTATACGGACTTTCATACTTGGTTCGGATAAAAACTTCTATATACCCGCTGTAAATAATTTAAAAAAGCATATTCTTACCAATGGGTATTCCATTCTCCTTTCACAAAGCAACGATATTTTGCCGCCTGTTGCCGACTTAAGTTTCCACGCTTTGTCATTGTCTCCGCCGAGTGAATCGGGGAAACTGATTTTTTGAATTCCAGATTCCTGGATTTCGACGATTTCGTAGCTTTTCGGCTCATGAACAGCTTTTGCCACGCATTCGAGGAAGCCTCCTCCGTTTTCATTCGTAACGAAATCAATGACAAGGGATGATGAGTTTCCGAGTACTACGAAGTCGTACTGAGTACCGCAGTAAGTTGCAGTAGAAATGCCATCGTTCAACACCAATTTTCCAAGTTCACATGTTTCCTGAAAAAAAAAAAAAGTTCTTTTATAAGTTGATAAAGTGTGTTACTAAAATGCATTTATCCCCAGAATTTAAGAAGCGTGAACAACGTCGAGAAACGAAACTGATAAACGATAAGTCTAACCCTTGAGAGATCAAGTTAATCAATTAAAATATAGTCCGCAGGTTCTTTAAAAAACGTAGAAGCGATCCTTAGCTCGAAATTGAATCGGAAAAACCGTATTGATAAGAAGAGAAGAAAGTTGAAGATTAAGCATGAAGAATGTGTACTTCTTGGTGATAAATTCCCATTTGTAACGATACCTGTCCTGTAAGACTTATGGATGGTTAAAATTAATGGATGCTCATCCAAAAAGACCAGAATGCATGAAGAACGCCCCCATAAACACGGGGACCTTGAGAGGCTTTGAGAGTCTTTGAGAACTTTAGCGTGTCAAATGCATTGAACAACAAACTGGCTTTAATTGCGTTGTACAAGTAGTAGTGAAAATGAAACTGACTGTAAATACTCAGCAATATTTAATGGAGAAGTTGCTCCAGAAAACGTACACCTTACAATGTATTCTCACCTCATCAGTTGCTCCAGGTCGAGTTCTGAAATCGGTACAGAATACTTTGATCTTGCTGCCAGAGTCAGCGGTGAGAGTCCACGTGGTGTTTTCAAGCCACAACTTATCCTCGGAGGTGTTCTCGATCACTGGAACCCACTTGTCTTCCAGCTTGAACTCCCTTTGGTCAGCAGCCACTAATGTGGTGGCCAGACCCACCACAAATAAAGTCAGACACATCATCTAAAAGACAGACGAAGATTGGCACATGAAAGTTGATAAGATTAGATGAAGATTATAAATACTTGTTTTCCTTTATATTCTCTGAATATTTAAGGATTGCTGATGTAAAACGATTATGTAGTTGATAAGAAAGGAAATATGGAACATAACATGAATGTAAGTATTAGAAGTATTTTGTAGCATTGCATTGTAGTATTCGCTATTTATCGAATAATATTGATGACTGTATCCAGTCAGATGGGATCGAACAAAAAACTAGGTGGTGGACATTTATGTAACATTTGCGAATTAGGCTGGTCTTGTTGCATATAAACTTAGTCTTTTTGCGACTAAAATTGGTATTTTTGCAGATAAACATAGTCTTTTCGCAAATAAAATTGGTCAATTTGCAAATTAATTAAAAATTTTTCTTGAAGATGTCTTTGCATCGGATGCACTCACCCCTGGTACTCGACTTGCTAGTGACGATGGATTCCTCCGAAAGTTACGTAAATGATAATTTTGCTATTACTACTAGCCTATATATATATATATATATATATATATATATATATATATATATATATATATATATATATATATATATACAGTAAAAGAAAAACTAGAATGCCAGCATACCTGTGAGTATAAGTACCGTTAAAAATGAACTGAAATAATTGAAAATTACCCTTGAGAAGGCCTTTTTTTTAAAATAATTGGATGAATTTCGAAAGTACGATTGAGTAGAGAAGACAGTTCGCCATTAGCTTTAGGCTTTCACTCCCACAACATCTTGAATATTTGGTGTTCATCGACGAAAGTGGGTTGAATTTGCACATGCGAAGGGCCCGCGCTCGCTCAAAGATAGGGACTAGAGTCGTTGTAACTGTACCCATAGTAAGAGGTCGCCGCGTGCCTCTAATCCAAGGGCTTGATAATGTGAGAGATACGCAGTACAATTATATCATCTCGAACCATCACGTCAACTTCATTTCGAACACTTTTACAAGAGTTGGAACAGCAATCATGAACGTCAGCCCGAACCACAGTGCTTGTAATGGACAATGCCAAAATCCATAAAGCTTGGTAGACTTTTGATTTATGAACCCCACTCAAATGAGGATTAAGTTCTCGCCCCCATATTTTTCTATGCTCAATCCAGTAGAAGAAGCACTATCAACAATTAAGAATACGACTAGAAGAATTATGAGCGTACCTGGGGAACATAACTTAAAGGATGTTATAGCTCAAAATGTTGGAGAAGTTTACAACTCCCGACAGCTCCAACTACAATGTTATGGAAATGTTCATAAATTTAACCTAGGTCGCAAGTGGAAAACCTCTTCATTAGAAAAGTGTGATTGTTGTCTTTGATTTTGAAACATTAATTGGGTGAATGAAATTTGTAGAATTCAGGTCGAATTAATTATTTTCTTATTCGTTATTCAGTGCATTTTTCATGAGTTCAAAATAAACTTACTACAGTTAAAAATTTTTAATTTATTTGCTAAAAGATCAATTTTATTTGCAAAAAGACCAATTAATTTTGTAAAAAGACCAATTTTTTTTACAAAAAGATCAATTTTATTTACAAAAATACCAATTTTATTTGCAAAAAGACCAATATTATTTGCAAAAAGACCAATTTTATGTAAAAAGACAAATTTTAACCTAAAAAAGATCAATTTTAACCGAAAAAAGACCACCATTATCTGCAAATTATTTGAAACGTCGTTGAGATGGTCCTCGCCACTATGAAAGTGGTCTGCCTATCGACAGAGGATGCTATACATATGGCAATCACGAATTAAGCCGAATGATTCAAGTCATTCATGAAGTCACGAATTTCGTAAGATTCAGCATTGAAGTAGAATTTATTTGAGTAAATGTATAACATAAATAGCCACAAATTCCCTTACAACCATTAGATGTATATAAGTTGATTAAAACATGTTAAACGTTATTTAAGCCTAAAAATGGTTATATTCTGAATAAAAATACTGGACCAAATCCGTTCAAAGCTTTGAATTGAAATATAAAGGAAGGGCTTTGTATTATGTCCTTTAAAATATTCACATTAACATGCAACATCAATAAGTTCAGTAGAGAGTTAAATCACAATGTTTCTAACCACAGTGTATTTCTAATCTACTTAGATGTTTTGCTTTTAATAAATAGTTCACTATTGATTGATGAAATTGTTATTGCTATAGTAAACGTTTCCCAAAATCATTACCTTACCTTAACAACTTACTCCACACGAGTGAAAAGTAGGAGTTGCACCTCCTGTATTAATAGCCAAGACCACAACCTTGATGCACGTTATAAACGCTAATGAACAAATAGAACTTGTTTGAAGAGCATAAAAAATACGACCAAACATCAATATTTGAACATATTTAACCACTTTTTCCAATTATTCATAACTAAGTATACTGAAATGTCAAAGAGGAAAACTGGGATAAGTGATATGTGGATCTTATTGCTAATGTAGGTGGTATTTATGCGATTCTTCGTAATAACCATAAACAAATAGATTTTTTCTAACTGACATTGATTGATTGGAGAAATGATCTCTGAGTCTTCACGTTGATATTGTGCTAAATACTTTTCTAGGTACTAAGTACTGAGGTAGTGATTTGGTATTTCTAGGTATGTTTCGAGGTATTGATTCAGAAAGCAAGCGGTATATTGAAAAAAATTTCCATGTTTACGTGTCCGCAGATACTATTACTATGCATTTATATACCTAGAAAAATGAAAGGAGTAACTTATAATACGTACCTACACTTAACTTGTCCATAAGTAACATAAGTATTAACAATTTCGATTATTTACTAGGAATTCCATTATAATGTTGATAGTTGACACTGTCTAAAGAGAGGTGATTTTCTGCGAGCAGATGTACACGGGACTGTCCACAAAAATGTTCGATTACTGCGAAACCTGTTCATCTATGCCCATGTGCGAGCCAGTGACTGCGTGGCCTGAGCTCTTCCACTCGTCAGCATTACAGAAGCAGAGTTGTCGGCTAGCCCCATGTGGTTTGCTTTTTATATGAATTGTAAACCGGGCGTTGTAGGAAAAGGTATTCAGCTTGTAACAAGTGTCATGAACTGTCTCATATTTGCTGATGACATTCCTTGATTGCAGACAATCCCAAGGACCTACAAGCTACGGTCGAGAGATTGGTTGATACCGTAATGGAATTTATCCATCAGTTTGCACAAGATAGTGGTGATATTTCGTATTAGAACGAGAAGATCTGGTGGTGGTAAGCCTAAGAAGGAGAGGGGGATATCTCGATCCCGAAAGATTACAAATATCAGGTGTAAGGTTCTCTGATGACCGCCTACCAAAGAATCACCTCAGCGATAGGGAGCCCCTGACGGCGAAGAAGACTGTCAACTCGATACGGTCTAAATTATTTTTGCTGAAGGAGGTAGCGCCATATGCCATGTTTAGATCTACTAAGGTGGTACTGACAGTGCTGTACTGCGGCTGTCAGATTTGGAAGTACAAGATATACAATCAGGTCGAGTGGGTGCTCTGCTTTTTTAATACAAAAACTTTCCACCTCCTCCCCAATATACTTAATTATTTGCCCTTTCCGGCGTCTAATTTAGACCATGTCTATACTGTTGTATTATAAAGACGTTGAAGACACCCTCTTTCAGATACCTACGCATGGCTATGCTATCGCTAAGAAGCAGGGATGGGTGGCTACTTGAGTGATAAACAAGGATATGGATTTCGGCAAGTAATGCATGCATTATAGGGACGGGTTCCATGCGATTTCGAGAAGAATGAAAAATACATTATAACCGAGCGTCAGTATTTCAAATCTCTCATTTTAGGCCTCGTTAAAAAAAAAAAAAAAAAAAAAAAAAAAAAAAAAAACACACAAGGCAAGTATTATTTTGTACATAGAATTAAGAGGGCTGTGCGTCTTTCATAAGAAAATATGAAATGCTATTAATGTCGTTATAGTGGTAGTGAACCGAAAATTTCTTAGGATTGTCCATAGGTAAATGAGCCCTCCAAAAGCTGGGATGGATCAAGTACCCAAGCTTCGCAAGAATCTTGTACTTTACCGAACTATTACTTTACGCAAGTGAGGTTTAACCTCGTACATAATTGGGATTCCTAGAAAATTATTAGTACACATTTTTCTTATGAGCTTATTTCAATACAGAATTTTCTGTCGGAAATTATTGGTGACTATTTGAGATCTATGGGCATATGAGGTTCTTCCTCACTGGGCTTGGACGGCATACCAATGCTCATAATTATTAAAAATGTCTGCCAAGTCGGATGGGCAGTGTAGATTCCTCACATATTGTAACATGATCGTATAGAATTAGTTGAAGAACAAAGTACGAGTCGAAAGGATAGAATGAAAAACAATGTTCTACCATAAAACTTATTTCTGTTCTAGAACCAAAAATTTCAACCACGTATCATGTTTTCTCCTCGATCGAAACACCAGCTCAATGAAATCATCAGAAATTAACAAGCGGTTGCAATCATGTTCACAATATCAATTATTGAGAATGATCACCAGTGTGTAAACAATTATTTATATAACCATGCTCATAACTCAGTTTGTTGGACACGCACTTCGCAGTAGTTAACATAATATTGTTGGATAAATCGAGAGCTTTCGAACGAATGGTCAACGAATTTTGTGGGATGAAAAACGAAGAAGTACCATTTCCCTAGCAACGACTCGGTTGTAGGCGGAAATCAATGTAACACTATATCGTGCGCGGAAAAAAATTGACTCGCAAAATTAGCTAGGACCCCAGGGCTAAAACATGATACATGTTAATAAGTATTACAGTATCCAATACATGTGTATATCTGCTAGAATGCAAATATGGGCTACAATTCATGTTTACTGTGCGGAAATTTTCTAATGGTTAACACACTCAATAATTTAAAATTTTATCGAAATCGATTCTTTGAGTGTCATTTAATTATTTATTCAGAACGGGCTGAAAAGCCCAATATAAAAAATAGATTTCCAGCAAGACGCTAGTCTCGCATTGCATAAGCTTTCAATATACTATTTGTGGTGTCAGTGACACTACGGTATTATGAATATATGTTGTTGCGTTGCTTGACAACGTGTTTGGTGAATACCACGTCATTCTAATAAATGATTATTGCTGGTGTTTTAACCCAACGTAACGAGTTCTATTATTTATATATTATTATATAATATTATTATTATATTATATTATATTATATTTTATTTTATTATCATATATTATATAAAATATAAAAATTATATATATCGCTAAAAACCTAGGTCTGAAAACTGAACGTACAAATAAAGCACTGTATGGGCCAGGACGGACCAAACTGGCTGTAGAAGGGGTGTGTAAAATATCAATCCAGTACAAGGAGAAGAGTTTGAGAGAGAACATTTACATTTTACCAACTCAGAATACCCCCCTGTTAAGTAGGAATGCCTTGCTTAAGTTGGAACTCCTTACATTCAATATTAGTTTAATAGATGGTGAAACGCTTCATAAACGTCATCCAAAAGTCTTTGAGGGCATGGGCAAGCTGAATCAACCCTACAAAATCAGTTTACATGATGATGCAAGACCCTATGCCGTTATGTCTCCTAGGAGGGTAGCTGTATCTTTACATAAGCAAGTCAAAGAGGAATTAGACAAGATGGTTAAGGAAGAGGTAGTTGAGCCAATAACCAAGCCGACAGATTGGTGTGCACCAATCGTTGTGGTCCCTCGAAAAGGGGGTCGCATTAGGCTATGCGTGGATTATACAAAATTAAATCAATATGTTAGACGAGAAATGCTACAACTCCCTTCCGTAGACGAATCATTAGCAAAACTTGAAGGAGGGAAGTACTTTAGTAAAATAGATGCTGCAAATGGGTTCTGGCAAATCCCTCTTCATGAAAATTCTTATAAACTCACCACATTCATAACACCATTTGGAAGGTACTTTTTCAAAAGATTACCATTTGGTATTTGTTCAGGACCAGAAGTCTTCCAATTCCGACTGAGTCAGATTCTAGCAGATATTCCTGGAGTAGTTAATCAGGCAGACGACATTTTGATCGTAGGGAATACAGAAGAGGAACATGATCGGAGGGTGGAAGTGGTACTGAAAAGTCTCACAGAGAATCATATAACTCTGAATAAAGAGAAATGCTCCTTTGGAGTCAAAAAGGTGGTGTTCTTGGGGCACATTATTTCAGAAAAAGGTGTTAGTATCGATCCAAGCAAAACCAAAGCCATTCTTGCAATTAAAAGTCCAAAAAACATTTCGGAAGTACGCCAATTTTTGGGAATGGTCAATCAGCTCATGAAATTTATTCCCAATCTGGCAGAACTGACAGCACCTCTTAGGTGTCTCCTCGAAAATGGGACAGAATGGACTTGGAACGAGCCCCAAGAACGAGCATTTGTGAAACTAAAGAAAGAAATTACAAGTACCACAATTTTGGCCAATTATAGGAGAGAAGCTGACATAAGAGTCACAGCTGATGCATCATCATACGGTCTTGGAGCTGTGGTCGAACAATGGGATAATCAAGAGTGGCGACCACTAGCATATGCGTCTCGAAGCCTGACTGAAACAGAGTCAAGATATGCCCAAATAGAGAAGGAGGGTTAACTTGGGCTTGTGAACGATTTGCGAGTTTGATTTTGGGAAGAAAGTTCCAGCTGTACACTGATCACAAACCTCTGGTAGAAGTGTTAGGATCTAAGCCAATGTCAGATCTATCAGCCAGACTTCAAAGATTTCGTATGAGATTGTTGAATTTCGATTATGAAGTAATATACTTACCAGGGAAAGCAAATGTGACGGCTGACTGCTTGTCCCGAAATCCTGAAGAAACAGTGGAAGACGAAATAGCGACTGAAAAGGCTATGGAGGAAGCAATTTTCATCAAAAGGGTCGTACAAGCATTGCCCTGTACTGACCAGCGACTTCAAGAAATCAAGAATGCTCAAAAGGAAGATCCAGAAGGGCGGTTATTGTACACATCCATAACAGAAAACAAATGGAGAAAAAAATTCGGTATTTTGGAAATACCGCGACGAATTGGTTCTTGAAGAAGGATTGATTGTAAAGGGAAGACGACTGTTCATCCCTCGATCTTTAAGGAAGGAAATATTGACTAGACTGCACGAAGGTCATTTAGGCATTGTCAAGTGTAGGCGAAGAGCTCAAGAATCTGTTTGGTGGCCAGGGTGCTCTATCGACATTAAAGCTGCAGTGGAAAACTGTCACGTGTGCATTGAACACCGACAGCAGCGAAAGGAGCCACTCAAACCTACAGAATTGCCACCAGCACCGTGGACACACCTTGGAGCGGATTTGCTGGAGTGTAATCAGAAACGGTACTTGGTAGTTCAAGATTATTTTTCCAGGTTCTTGGAACTCGTCGAAATGAATTCTTTGACCTCGTCCGCAGTGATTGCGAGAATGAAAAACATATTCGCCAGACATGGGATTCCCCTAGAAATACGAACAGATGGAGGAACCCAGTTCACGTCGGAGGAGTTTCAGAAATTCTCGAACGAGTATGGATTCAAACCTACTACTAGTAGCCCTCACTTTCCACAATCCAATGGGGAAGCTGAAAAGTGTCTATTGCGAAGAGAATATTGCTGAAATGTCCAGATCCAAATCTTGGTTTATTGGCCTACAGAACAACGAAGCTGGAATCGGGCCTGTCTCCAGCTGAATTGTTGTATGGGCGGAAACTAAGATCGACACTCCCATCTGTCAGAAACTTTGAAACTGTTTCGAGCGAACAGTTCAAGAACTTCCAAGAACAAGAAGAGAGCCTGAAGAGCCGTATGAAGAAAAATTTTGACGGGAGAAGCAGAGTGAAAGAGCTACCACCGTTAGGGATAGGAGACTGAGTCTGGGTGAAAGATTTACAGAGAAGAGGCACAGTGAAAGCCCGTACTGAACACCCTCGATCTTATCTGGTTTCCTGTGACAATGGTACTGAGCTGAGGAGAAATCGATGGCACTTGCTATATATGCCACCTCAAGAACCCACGAGGGAAGCATCCTCAAATCACAGAACGGACTATGAGATACCAGATAACCAACTCAGAAGATCGAAGAGAACGACCAAGAAACCCTCAAGATATGAAGCTTAAGGAAGAGATGAGGAGGGGGAGATGTGGTGTCAGTGACACTACGGTATTATGAATATATGTTGTTGCGTTGCTTGACAACGTGTTTGGTGAATACCACGTCATTCTAATAAATGATTATTGCTGATGTTTTAACCCAACGTAACGAGTTATATTATTTATATATTATTATATTGAGTATATAACTTCACACCATTGCTACAGATAATCAACAAAGTACAAATTCGGCACAACATCGGCCTCCTTCCGACCTTACTCTGTAAGCTCATATTTAATTTTCTTAGTGTTTTATTTACTAATTCTACGAGTATTTTTAGACAAGTTACAACACATCAAGATCTCACTTGAAAACTATTTTCTTTTATAGTTGGAATATTGGAGGTAGGTACTGAATACAAGATATTTAACTCCTAAACATCTCCCCCCTCAACTGTTAGCAAACCTTGTAGGCCTTCGGATAGTTCTTCTTGGACGACTACGGGTTTGCAGATGTGTAGGTGGTCTTTGAAGAACATGGCTCACGGGTTGGCTGTCAACGATTTGGTATGGTCTTGAAGTAGGCTGTGTCGAACAGCTGAAGTAGGGAGCCAGCTTCAAATGGAATCTATTCCTCCGGATCTGTCGCTTTTCCGTTTCGACAATATATGATCTAGGTTCTTCACAGATCTCAATAACTTTGCCATGCCTCTTCAAGTCGGTAATCCCACCGCTGCCACCATGTATTATTTACTAATTCTACGAGTATTTTTAGACAAGTTACAACACATCAAGATCTCACTTGAAACTCTTTTCTTTTTTTCACAACGAGTAACTATATAAACAATTAACTCCATAATAATTTATGTAGTTGGAATATCGGAGGTAGGTACTGAATACAAGATATTTAACTCCTAAACACTTAGCAAATCCTGAGGGATCAGGCGACACATGCCCCCTGTGTCGCCTGATGCCAAATATGTAACGGTAGATTGATTCAATATAAGCTAAAACGATGCGTCAAAACGCAGAATTCCGGACTTTCTTCATTACTTTGTTTTATTATTATTATTACTCTTTTCTCGTCTTACCTCATTTGTTTGCTCATCCACTTCTACCAGTTCTCCTCAGCCAATTTTAATGAAATTCGAGATACATTTGACTTGACGAAGTACCTATTGGGATTTTGGAGCCACCAGACCAGTGGTTCCCAAAACTTTTTTGCACCGTGCGCCCTTGCGGTAAAATGAAAGCCTCCCAGGCCCCCCTTACATAACTAAGTTTTACACTGAAAACAATTTTTTATTTGCTATTTATACAAAACACGATTTGATAACACGTAGCTTTTATGAAGTAGCCTTCAAGATAAAAATAAGTTAATCTTAATGAGATGGATGGGCTTGCATTTTCTGTACTAGCGCTGGTATTCTTGGTGAAGTTTTGGCAAGGGCACAACGTAAGTCACTAGCAACATCAACTTTGTTCCGATTCTTTGTTTTTATTGATACGAGTGTTGAGAATGCTTTTTCACACAAGTAGGTGGTAAAAAAGGCAAAAATAACCGAAGAGCTTCCTGTGACACTCTGGGATACACTAGTAAGTATTTGATCCAAAATGTTGACTTTTCCATTTTTTCGAAGTCATATTTGGCATAAGAATCATTTTTCATTTCCAAAAATTCTTCTTGCAGGGCTTCTGGAACATGTTCAACGTTGACATGGAAAGGATCTGTTGAAAGTCTGTCAATATGTTCGTCAGCAGTGTGGGATATGTTCCCAAATTCATCAGTAAGCGTCTCCAAATGGTTTGACACTTGTTTGACAAGTGTGATCCTTCAAAAACCTCCTTGAAGCGTGTTTCTTCTGAGATTGAGACTAGTTTTGGGAAATGAATAGTTGCAGGGGTTCGCTGGTACTTTTCGTCTCCAAAGTTGTAGTTTCTCAACGTACCTACGTCTTGATGGCATCACGATGAGTTATGATATTTGAGTCTCCACTCTGCAGTTTCAAGTTGAGGCTGTTTAACGAATCAAAGAAGTCTGACAAATATGCCAACATTAGGTAGGTACTTGAGAACTAGGTTTGCTGAAGTTCAAGCTTAGCTCATTTTGCTTCTGGTTTTTCAAGAACGAAGTTACTTCATCTCGGAGCTCAAATAGTCTTGCCAACATGTTTCCTTTTGAGAGCCAGCGTACTTATGAGTGAAATAGCAGTTTTTTGTGGTCAGTTCCTACATCTTCACAAAGAATTCTAAACAGTCGGGTATTTAGTGCACTGTTTTTTTTATGTAGTTCACTATTTTAATACATAATTTCAAGACGGCTTTGAGGTCGTTTGGGAGAGTTTTGGCTGCCAAGGCTTGTCGGTGTATAAAGCAATGAATCCCAGTCACATCAGCGTTTTTTTCTCAGACTAACTGCACGAAGCCTAAGCGAGAACCAAGCATTGAAGGGGCGCCATCACTGCATACGCCAATTAGTTTTTGCCACGAAAGTCCATGATTGTCAAAACAATCTGACACGGCTTGGATTACATCAACAGCTTTTGTTGTGGTCTCCAGCTCTGTTGAAAAGAGTAGCTAGTCTTTTATTGTTACATTTTCAACATATCGAACATATATACAACTAACTGAGAACATTGAGCAATGTCTGTACTCTCGTCTAGCAGGATGGCAAAAAATGTTGATAGTTTCATTCCATCGACTACCTGGTTTTTAATGTCTTCAGCCATATCATCAATACGACGTTTCACTGTATTGTCGGACAGTGGTAAGTATTTGAAATAATTTTTTCCTGCTGTCTGCCCCAAGGATGATATCGGCTGCCTTCAACAGGCATGGCTTAACATGCGTCTCTCCAATAACATGGCTTTTCTTTTCCTTAGCAATAAGAAGTAATACCTCATATGAAGCTTCAAGCACTTTTTCAGATGACTGAGCAGTAGATTCAGTACTATTCAACCTCAAGCGTTTTAAATTGTCGGATTTAGCAGCAAAAAAATCCTTTGGTTTGTCCTTTAAAGCCGCATGTTTAGTTGACAAATGTCTTTCAAGACGATTAGGTCTCATGGCATCATTGCTAAGTACTTCATAGCAAATAACACACTGAGGATGTTCGATATCATTTTTGAGAATAGAAATGAACCCATATTTTATATAATCATCACTATACTTAACGTTTTTTGGCTGAACTCATATTCACTAATATCTCCTTCTACTTAACCTCGCGCAATATTCAAATTTCACAACAAATGCGCGCCCCCCAGTTTGGCCTACCAGCTGAGCGTGATACCCCTCCAAAAAGACGCTTCACGTACAACTTTTATCACGAGACCAGTACGAAGTATGTAACACTGTTTCATACCTTTATAATCCCATTTTGTGAAACTAATTTCATTCCATTGTGAATGTCGTTCTCTTGAAATCGTATCTTACAATCACCTTTGCGTTACGCATACTTCTTGCAGAGCTAAAGTGGTAGTAAAGAGCGATGTACTAATCCGCAGTAACATCAGAGGTTCACATCCCCATATAATCTATATATAAAATATATTATTATGCAACATGAGGAATATATTTTCAGTCACGATGAGATGCATAAATCCATCACCTCAGTTATCTGTTACCTGATCTTAATTACGAATTTGCGATAGTAAAATAAATCAATATACCCGTGTTAACTGATGAAACTATATTAAATAATCTTTCCATTCTATGAATTAGGTTATTCATTTGCGTATGCGCAATAGTGACCTACATTATCTATGAGTCCGTGAGTGACTTTTATAGTGGCCCCATTAACATTAAGCTCGGTAGTACTCTGGGCTCAATTTTGTTTCTGATATATATATATATATATATATATATATATATATATATATATATAGGCGCTTCGCGCGTCGCCGAAGCGTAGAAAGGAGGATAATTTGCTATGCAATTCTTAGCCTGAATCAACTTAGTTTTGGAATGTAGCCAGGTACGTAAGGAGAGGGAAATTGGTAGCTTGAAATGTGAACATTTATCACATAAATCAAGCGCTTTCCAACGAGTGGCGAACGATTTTTGTGCGATGAAAACTGCGGAAGTTTCATTCCCCTAACAACGGCTGGGTTGTACGTGAAAAACACTGGAATTGTGACACAATCTAGAGCAACTACTCGACTACTCGGTTGTACGTGAAAATCATCGTTAATTTCGTCACGGACTTTACATAAAAAATTATTGGCGGTCGGCCTAAGAATTGCATAGCAATTAATATATATATCAACGATTTAGCAATGTCCTGAACGACGAGAGGATTTTGTTTTTCTCTTTGCTGATGATGCTGTCATTTTGTTCGTAGGGGGCAATAGGGAGGCAGTTGTTGAAGGTTCTCGGTTGGCATTGGTTTAATCAGTGGCTTTGCTACAGTTGCTTAACGTTGAAGATCAGCAAAACCACACTCAAGACCATCTGGAATAATAATGAGGTAGGGTTATCTCGGAAATTTTTACTCCATTCTTGTCCAACTCTACCAGTTTGTGATTGTTAAGAGTTAGGTAGTATTGAAACTTTCAGAACTTAGGGATGGTAATAGACTCTATTTTGTCATGAGAGACCATGCAAGTAATTTATATTCCTAGTTAAAAATAATTCCATCTTTGTTTTATAATATTCATAATGTATTAGGTATTGTATTTATTGGTCAGCTTATATAACTCCAATGGGATTATCTGGTGATATAGTTCCAATGGAATTGATACTAATTTGGCGAAATCGAGTTAATTAACTATTGTCCGTGCGGATTTAATAGTGAAGCAAGTTTTATTTGCAATAAAGTTGATATTTAATAATTACAACTAAGTTTTAAAATCATGCAGATCACTTCGATCTGGAGCTACGGGTTAGAGCCAATTTTTACTAACTTTTGAAGGCGCGTTCACAGTCCATCGTTCAAATATTCAGTGTTTTATGAACATGTGACAAACATCTGAATTAGAATTTTGTAAAACACCTCTGTTTACGCAACACTATAAATTTTGGGTGGCTGTAGAAATTCAAATTACTTTTGAAACAGTAAACATACATATATAATCTCGAATCATAGGCTATTGAATAGGTACATAAGTAGTTATTAAAAAACACGCAGTTTTGGTAAGCCGAACCAACTTTTCGAGAAGAGATATGTAAAATATAAGTAGGTGAAAATTATTTAAAACACTTTCATTTTTCATGAATCAAAAGAGAGGAAATATACGTAAACGATGAAAAAATAATTAATAAAATTGGGAATCGTAATATATAAGTTCGTCAGCTGGAGCCGATCATTCCATTCCTACCTTGATGTGCTAAAGAGACATCCTAACAATATTCGTTGTAATAAGACAGACGACATTACTATTAGTACATTCAGCTGATCAGGATGGAGCCTATAAGATCATCCGTCTATTTTTGTCCCAGAGAGGCTCCCTATCAAATTTTTGACATCCTACGGTGAATAAGAGAGATTTTAGCGCAATTTATTCATCATTATGATATATATTACGGTTCGTGGTCAGCGGATCCTCACCAAAGTCAGCGAGGCACAAGTTCCGACATGGCAATACAACATATCAAATTTTGACCTAAATCGGACCAGTGGTTTTGGAGGAGTAGTGAACATACAAAATTTTGTCCGTGAATATATATATAAAGAAATCTGAAAATGAATTACTATTGTAAATGTGTTCTACACCCTCTGAAACGAAAAGAAAATGCATCCCCACTCCCATGTGCCGCCATGCCGACGGCTGTAAGACCCCCTCATCTACGTAAAGTTGGGTAAAACGCAGAAAGCCATGTCGTTATCAAGAGTAGTTCTGTGGCTATCAAGTATGCGTCCCATTGTGTCAACGTATCCCGTCTGTCAGTCACTTCCCGAAGCATCATCTCCGCTCTTCAAATCCATCTAGGGAAAATAGGTACTTGTTGTGCACAAATGATTTGGAGCACTGGAGAAACAAATACACACATAACCGCACAATTTGAATTCTTAAATGATGTACTTATCATGTATGTGGATAATGATTAACGTTCAATGGATACTTTGAAACTTGATAGAATCACCGGTTTCGAAACAAATGCTATTTAAAATTATGCTATTGATTCAATATATGAATGGCGTACTTTATGCCTCTATGAATAAGAAGATTCATGTTGAACCAAAGGGTGGGTGTGAACAGAAATATTGTCATTTGATAGTTATGGTATTGTTTATTAAAAATAGAGTGGTAAATGGCCAAAATAGCGGTTATACAAATCGCACCAGAGTAGGTTATTAAAGTGTCGTGAAATTTCGCACCAATCATGCAGTGTAGACGCGGATATTCAAAAAACCACGTTTTACATAATTTTATTTATTGCTAATTTCTATTCTTCGGTGGCAGGCACAAGTTTAGTTAGAAAAGTTTCACTCTCCATCAGTAGAATTTCGGCGATAGGCGATCATACGCTTTGCGGCATTCAGTCGACCTTTTGGCAAATACCATGTCCTCCAGAAGTGGCTAAAGAGATAAAAACAATTGTTATATTATTCGGGTAGTAATACAATACGTAATGAATGTAGTCTTTTTACATTAAATGATAGCCAAAATAAATTCTACTGATAACAGATACAACTATTTTCTAGGGCTCAATGTATAAATTTCTCTTCATAGGTAGTTAGAAAACTAAATTAATATTGATTGATTATCATCGACTGGTTTGATATTCCCACGGTGGGACAAGTGTTGGTATATCTCCAAAAACAAGGAATATTTCTGATGAATCTACGAAAGTTATGTTATTGGAAGAGTACGTATAAAATATTCTATTATTATTATTATTTTTTTTTTTTTTTTTTTTTTTTTTCATTAAAATTCTTATATATGCTCGATCTAATATTAAAGTTAGCAATTATTTAACTAATTCTATTTGGTCAAGTTTATCTTTTGTACTTTGTTTTTGTCAATTTCGTATGAAGTTTAGTCAATTTTTATAAGTAGGCATCCCTATGCCATTTTTGTTCACACCAAAAACTGAGTAATCACGTTTAGTGATGGATGGTAACT
This sequence comes from Adelphocoris suturalis, assembly GCA_030762985.1. NCBI lineage: Eukaryota > Metazoa > Arthropoda > Insecta > Hemiptera > Miridae > Adelphocoris > Adelphocoris suturalis. Next base: position 91,791,491 of record CM061044.1, read on the forward strand.
AATAACTAATAGTTATTAGTTACACCGTTAGTTGAACTAAAAAAATCAGTTAGGTAAATGATGCCCCACTCTGTATATTATGGTGGGAGAGCTGCAATGGGATAGGTGGAGAGATACGTTGATTGCCTCACCTGCAACAGTCTTTTGTATCCAATCATACCAGTGGGCGGTGTTAGTTCCGACGTAGAATCTGCCATTACACACTCCATACCCATAGGACACCAAACCTATCTGAGTGTAGCGGTTTGTCTCAGGGTCGACATGGACGTATGGGCCACCGGAATCTCCCTGTTACAGGATAAAGTTATAAGAAGAAACATTTGGCGTTTTCAACAAATATTTATAGAGGTAGAACTCAAATTTTTACAATAACGATTTTGTTCAATCAAACGCCAATCAAGAAAGTCAAGAACGTGGTGATTTTTTCCCCCAATGTTCAATTTTATGTACGTAATTTTAGGATCATATTATGAGAAAACGTAAGAATTTCCCCAACTGTACTCCCATTCTTTCTTGGCAAAGGTTCTAAATGTTTGACGAAACTTTTTTTAAAATGTTTAATGTGTGTGACATTCCAGACGATAACTTTCCTTAGGATTGAGATAAAAATCCCGTTCCTGCGCCTAAAAATCAAGCTTTACAAATGAGTGGATGAGTTTGTTGGCCAGCACTTTTTGAGCTCATTAAATTGGTCATATTTCAAAAAATGTACTAAAAAAAAACACTAAAATGGTTAGAAACGGCCAAATTTGCCATTGCTATCAGAATTTTAGTCAAATCAAAATTATCAACAATTAACTAGGACATTATGAAATTTTTGCACGCAATTTTTGCAATATCGTTAATGTTTTGGCCGAAAAATCCATAAAACAAACTTCCATACAATTTAACATAACTATTATAATACGATAGGTAATTTACAAATATTTGCTCACATGATCATGCTGCATGACTGAAACTTTTTTTTTTTTTTTTTTTTTCAACTACTTGCCCTAGGTTTGAAAGAAGAACAGGAAAGAATTTGTTTGAGGGTAACATAGGCCTAGGAAATTGGATGTAGAAATGGGGAGCTTTTCTGACTTTCAGTTTCTTAAATAATAATATATCTACAGTAATTAGGTACTCATTGAAGAGTGACTCATGGGGAGCTCGACCATTAGATCAAGCCCAAAAATACGACGCCGGCAAATGAAAGTGCAATCATCTTTTCGCAAGATTTCTCGCAGAAGCCCTAGCAAGAACGCAAATCTGGAAAACTGGGAGCATTTATTATATCATATTGCGAATCATAAGTATGCGGTATAAAATGCTTACGAAGCAAGATGCGCTAGGTCCGTTGCGGAAGCACACTTCCTTGACATTGTTGTTGCAATCCCTGGGACTTAGAACGAGGGCATTGGCTTCTCTCAAAATATCAGGTGTGCCTTCTTCGGTTCTTCCCCAACCTGAAACATTTGATTTTTACCAGTTACACAAATTATTAATTTACTTACCTATTGTAGATAGCGATAATGAAACGATCCTGATTGCTCGGCCTATAAAAACTACTGTTTTGATAGGTCAAAAACACTAAGTATTCCGATCGCTAAATACCCCAGGTTTTTCAAATAACATTGGAAATATCGAGTTCATAAAGTCCATCAGACCGATCGGAGAGCATCACAAACATGGAAGTAGACGAATCATTATCCCAAGAAATCAGGACGGTAAGATAACGATGTAGCGTAGTTTTAGGTTCCAACCCGTCATTCGCTGCTCAAATTGTAAGATTCGAAATTACAGTGAAGCAGCTCAACTAACCAACTCAAACTAACCGCCGGTATAAAACTGATTGAAAATAAATATTCAAGAGTTTCCTAGGTTACCCAAATTGTATTGTATAAAATAATTCAAGGTTGTATGATGAATTTTGGTTTTTATATACTTATAGTTACAAAACAAGTACGTTACCCATCATTTTTATGTACTTTTTCACGACATCTGGGAGAGTAGGTGTTAGGCAAACTGGACCGACCCATTTGCTGTACCTGATTGGTTTTTCCAATTCAATGATTGCTATATCATCCGCCAAACTTCCTTTGACCGCAAACCATCCGTCAGCAATGTGGATCGCTTTGACCTTAAGTGTTTGAGTTTCACCATGAGAGGCATCTGCAAAAACAGTCGTTAAAATAATAAATAACTGTGTAAGGAAAAATGCTGCAAATTATTACATAAAGGTTTAATATTTCTGTATTGGATAACACTTCTACTCAAATCAATGGCCTATCAGCAATCTCGTTTGTTTATTGCACGTGAGTTCCAGTACTTCAATAAATTAATTGTAGTGCAGTAGGTCGATTAGAAAAAATCAGCCTCATAAACACTCACCTGATAAATGGTCGTCCGTACCATTTAAACACTGTAACAATGTAACAAAGACGCTCTCTTCCAAATTTCAGCATCGCAGGTGAATCAAGAATGAAATTAGAATCATTGGCTCTTCAGCTGATTAATGCATCTCCGTACTTTGTAATTGTTTTCTAGGTGTCACAACAGAGCTCCTTCTTAAATTTGAGCCACTTCTAGGTAGATCAGGCAAAAAAAAAAGTCTAAGAGGTCACTCAACTGACCAGAGCCCACTCATACATTGTAATTGTATTGAAGGAGCTCCATTTCGAATTTAAGCACTGCAGTCAGACATATTAGACTCACGGGTCTCACCTTCGTAACCGATTTGAGTAACGTAATTTCGTGGTGATGAGGCAAATCGATGACTTTGTCATCAACATGCCATATAGATATTGGCACGTAGGTACCAAGAGAAAAACGTCTGCCAAGTTGAGTGTGACGCATAGCTTGGTCGTTTACGTTTAGTGAATAGTTTTTAAATAATGAGGAAAACAGTGAATCAAGATGTAGCATGAAACGTCATAATTGGTCAATTAAGGAACAAAAAAAGATACTAGATGTAATTTACGTTTGTGCAAGCGCAGAATGAAATGACGATTTGAGAACTTTGGAATCGGTACGGGACCACCTACAGCCTAATCAGCATGTTTCCTGACAATTATATCAAAATCGGATGGAAACTGTGAAACTATTAAGCTTGTTACAAGGATTTCACGTTTACATAGGCACACGCAGGAGCTACTAATGTCACGATCATCTTGAAATTGATTTGCGATGCCGAGCTTTTAGGACCAACTAGACCCCATTTGTGATTTATGAGTATGACCCTTGTTTTAAAAACTTTGGTTCAGTAGTTTTTTCTAATTCATTGCATCCTGAAACGTGAAACGACTAATTTTGAGGGGGTTGAAAATTTTTGTTCTTGGTCGATTACAAAGGTTCATTCTTGAAAATAATAAACAACAATGGAAATATTAGGTGTCAAATGATTATATATGAGTAAAACTGAATTAAAATATCAGATCTAAATGTTTGGAATCTAAACATTTTAAATTTACTATTTTTATTTTTCCATCATTGTATTACCTTTCCAAGTGTTGTGTGCTCCAACAACTGGTACAACATCTGCAGGAGCCGTTCGGTCCTTCGTCCAACGGTCACTGACACAATGAGCAGCTGTGAGAATATGAATGGGGGTGATGATGGAGGCACCGCAGAAATGTCCACCACCAGGCCAGCGAAGGCTCACCATGAAGGGATATTTGCTCTCATTCTTTACTTCCGTTCCATTGATGATCCTCCCAGAGTCCTATAGAAATTGGAAATAAAAAATAACGAAACATATTACTCGTTGACAGAGGCTTACAGGCGTTTCAATGACTTTTAGACTAACAAACCTCTGCAATAGACTTCACCTCGTCTCAACAGTAAAACAGATTAGTTAGTTAGATCTATCTGTAACCGCAACATGTTTTTACTTGTGCCTAACTGAAAATCGGAAGTGACGATATCCAATATTTTACAAGAACTTGATCCCATGCCATTGAACACTATCTTCCAGAGAGTCTCTATTAAATACAAGGTCAGAAAAACTTAATGGCACGAAGTAATCTTCCCTTGCCTGGGCTTTTCAACAATGAGCAACTTTTGAGTGTATGGATTTCTTATTTTTGTTCTAAGAATCGGATTCTACGTCCTTGGCACCTGGTATGCAAAAGCAAATTTTCAACAAGGAACTAATAGTTTAGGAAAAACCCTGTAGAACGGAAAAGAATCGACTTAATAGGTGACGACGCTACACCCCCCACCCCCCACCCCACCCCTTCACCCTAGCGGACGCAGGGGCAATGTCATTCCCCATGACGTCACTCAGTCTTTTTTACGCCGCTGTTTCGGCCAGTACCAAATCATCCGAATCCCAAGGAATTGCACTTTTTGGGGAAGCTCTCCTCAAGACTACCCCGAACCGCCATCTTCGGTTAATAAATAAACCCTCATGAGATAACCAATAAATTTGTTAACGACTGCTGACTTGTTATTATTATTTTTAATTCTATAACCAGACTTAGCCATCAAATAATATACGTAAAAGAGCACGGAATCTCGAAACAGGCTAGAACTCAAAATGTGAATCGTAGAAGAAAATGTTGACAAATTCAAATATATTGTAGTATTCCCGTGATTACAACAACTCTCCGGTACAACATTGATTACTTTGCAATAGCAAACCGAACAACTGGACTTTCAACAATTTCGTTTTATTGCAAATGCACACCATTAACATTTACATATTGGATACCAGGAACTTGGTACTGAAGGATACTACTATTATTATTATAATTATACAGTTAGTAAACAGTCTATGAATAAACAATATAATATTATGTTATGAAATGTACAACTTACTCGGTTTGCCTTCCCGCAAGGACAGGTGGTGCTTTTGGGTCCTGGAGAAACTCCGTGCTCGTCAGATTCCTGCGGTGGCTCTAATTCCTCAGTTCCAGATGGTACGGAACCATCGGGGTTCAGGCTGTGAACGATGCAATCAACGTGACCATCAGTTTCTGGGAAGGTTTCTACCCTCATCGTGATTTCCGAGCCTTCAGACGTAACAGTTACGGGATCGTAGCCACAAGAAACCGTAGGGCCATTTCCTGCATCGACGGTTAGAATATCCCTTACGCAAACTCCATTCTACATTTGGAAAAAATTATTTACTTTTTTTATACAGTAATAGAAACCGTTCAGTATTCTAATCAACTGGCTATGGTGGAAAAAGGAGAGGGGAATTCAAACTTGGGCATCGAACATTGCATTTAAGTTAAATTAAAACAGTATCGACGCCTAATAATGCGTTGAAACTAACTTCGATGTGTCATAAAAATATTGGACTATACAACCATATAACTCGGTTAGGTGTTCGTAAACCTAACTATACGTCATCACTTAATGCACTCATGGTATTGCAAGACAGCTCCCAATTCATGATACCTACATTAAAACATTTGATTGAATAATTTTATTGGATCGAAATACGGTGTTCAAACATGTATATGCAGTTTTGCAGCAGTACGAAAATATATAGATACAATCTATTGGTAGTTGAAAACATGTCTGAAAATACAGTTGAAATATATATTTTGGCAAAAACCGTCGAATTGATAGAAAAATCTATATGTCCTGACCTAGAAACTAATATTATACCATTTTACACTAGGATAAAAATAAAATAGACAAGCTCATTCGAAAGCTTTCTTTCTTTTTTTGGAGTTATAAGCGTCTGGAAAAAGTCAAAATTTCCTTATTTCGTCACATTTTACTTTTTGGAATCAGTTTTTACGTTTGAACATTTTTTGAATAACGACAAATTTGCTCTAGGTGTGGGGGGGAGGGGGGGATATGACGCTCTTTTCAAAAGTGTTCTCAAATTTTAGCACAGTTAATCGAATTAAGACAGTTGCAGCTATTTATGTCTCGTAGGGTTAAAAAACTATAGCAATTAAATATTTATCCAAGGACGGTATTTCAAGAAAACGTCTAGATGAAGCATTTTGTTGGAAAATAGTCGTGGTAATACCCGGCCAGTCGTACAACCTTAACGCTGAAAATCGTCAGCCAACTAGATTTTCGTGATCTCTTACTGCTCTAAGTAGGTACTTCACAATAGGTTACAGGTCAATAAAACTTACCTATTGTTGAGTTGGGTTTCAGTATGGAATATTTGTGTGAAAAAATACAGACTTAAATTTATGATTTTCTCCTGCTATGAATGAATTACACCATTTTAGCGAATTTTCGTGAAAAATTAACCTATTACAATGGCTCCAAAAAATTTTAAATCAAAACTATCTCATTTTTCCTTCATTGAAATCCGTTCTGAGGCATTCTGAAACGCATCCTAGAATTTAACACTTTTTCATTAATATAAGTTATTCTAGACAATAACATTCTCCAAAAGATTGAGATAAAAATTCCGTTCTAGCCTTGCGCCGAAAAATTAGGTATGTTTTCCTAATGAACGGAAGAGTTCAATTGTCGACAATTTTTGAGCACTTAAAATTGGTCAAATATCAAAAAAGGTGCCCAAAAAATCACTTTAAAACTGCTAAAAATCGTTAAATTTATGTTTTTTAGCAGAACATTATTCATTAACTAGAACATTCAAAAATGTATGCGCCAAAATATGTTGACGATTTTTTCAAATTTCATGGATATTTGCTGAAAAAAATGGTAAAGTCCCTCAAAAAAGCTGAAAATTTATAATGCATTTTGATTTGCAGAATATTATTTAAAACCAGTTTTTTGCGATAACATTGACATTTAACGATTTCTAAGCACTAAAGTGCTCAACTTTCAAAACAGTGTAATGATATAATACTATAATTGACGAAAATTTGCTCATAATAATGCAGCATGACTGTAAATTTTTGAGTACAGTATTATCTGCTCATCAACTAAATTTTGAAAGGATAGAAGATTTACTCACCAATGGGCGTTGCATTCTCCTCCTGCACTGCAGTAATAATTTTGTTCCTGCTATTGATTTCAACCTCCATGCTTTATCGTTTTCATTCCCGCGTACTTCAGGAAAACTAATTTCTTGAGTACCTTTTTTCTTAATTTCAACCACTTCGTAGCTTTTTGGTTCTTGAACAGCTTTGGCGATGCATTCGAGGAAACCGCCACCAGACTCGTTGGTAATGAAATCCACGACAAGGGACGAAGAGTTTCCAACAACATACAAATCATGTTGGGAGCCACAATAAGTTGATGTAGATATGCCATCGTTCAACACCATTTTCCCCAAATTGCATGTTTGCTGAAAAAAATAATGGAGCCTCTTAAAGTTTCGTTGAAGTATTATATTGAGTTATACTACATTTCAATAGGTTCCAAAGCAAGAAAATTGTTTGGAGTTGACAATGGGTATATGGATTATGAACGAAGATGCGTACCTGTAGAATGAATGAGTTATATTCCTCTCAAATTATTCAAATATGTTGTGTTAAAATCATTGAGCAGAAACGTAAATACCTATCTTCGCAATTCGATATTCCTCGCCTGGAATCCTCATTTGATATACTTAATTTTTGAATTCGTTCAACATTTTATTACCTAATGTAATGAATCAGAAATGTTTAGTAGAATCCAATAAAACCATCAAAAGTGTGGCTTTTGTGACGCCAGATGTCGTAAATTAAGAGAAACCTGTGAAACAATAACTGCAAACTTCGCAAGGCGTTATATGGAAAACTAGTACCTACTCATTGGTTCTAATTCATATTAGTTGTGTGCAAGATTTGATTACTACACATGAAATCTTTGTTTTAACACATTTCTTCACATTCTTCTTCTATTCAAGATAGTGGTTCAAGTATCAATGTTTCTAGAGTCATACAGTTGTTAAGAATAATTGACTTCGATAGGATGATTGCAAAAACTTTGGAAAAATCATCTCTGTTTTATGTTACACTATTGCCTGTTAAGATAAAAGAAGCTTTAGTGGCAATCCTTACTTCTTCAGTGCTACCATGACGGGTTCTAAAGTCTGTGCAGAAGATCTTAATCTTGCTGCCTGAGTCGGCAGTGAGAGTCCATTTGGTGGTTTCAGTCCACAACTTATGTTCAATCACTGTAACCCATTTGTTATCTAGCTTGAAATCCAATTGGCTAGCACCCACCAAGCTGGTGATCAAAGCCACCACGAATATTTCAAAACGCAGCATCTAAAATGGTAAGAAAAAAATAAAGCAATTGGTAGACGAAACTGGATGAGAGTGATGACAATGTTATGATTACCTCATTACCAAAGCGTTTAGAATTTTCATTATCTATTGGCCAGTAATGATAATCAGAAGATCGTGTAAGTCGCTTCAAATTATTACACAAAGGTCTACCATTTCTGCATACAGTGATGGATCTATACAGTGTGTCCCAGAATTCATGAAGTAGACTTTAGGGATCGATTTCAGAGCTCATTTCTGTTCAAAAGTTCCTCATAGAGATTATTTCAAACTCTTAGTTTTCAAGTAATTCAATTTTTGAGATTTATTTTCTTGTTTTCGACCTTAAGTCACTAAAACAGCAACAACTACAATAATTAAAACAGTAAGTTTGGATCTGTGGACACCGTTGGAAAGAGTGTTAAATTTTCTTCACATCTAATTCCAAATCAAAATTTTTCAATAGGATTCATTTGGTGGAAAAACTGCCTGAAGTGAAATTTCAACGAGTATGAAAAATTCCAATTTTTTAAACCGTGTGTGAGTGTCCCATTTCTGTACTGTTTTTCGTGTACCTCATCTGTAAAAACTGGCCCAAGATCTCAACTTTCTAGCGGTATAGTATTTTTGTTTTACTTCACTAATTGAAGGATAAAAGTATGTTTGTATGTTGAGAAACATGGTTTTTCCAAGAAATCAATAGTTTTCGTGAAAAATGACCCTCTGAAAAAATCCGAGTTGGGGGCCGGTTTCTGTATATTTTTTCACGCTGAATCGAATGGTAACAATTGCAGATAGCCCAAACTCCGTTGTAACGGAATTTTGCACTTTAACTCACGAATTTATAGTTAATTTTTTGTGCTCAATTTTAAGGGTAAAACCAGTTGTTAAAGCTCATTCTAAGGAACATACGCTGTGAACAATGCTCTGCCCATATAACCAAGGTTTATTGCCCTAAAAATATTGATGCATTTTTCAATGAAATCAGAATCTTACCTTGACAACTTTCTTCCCGAAAGTGGATCGCAATAGTGAACCACCTGTATTAATAGATGAAGCCGCAACCTTGGTGCATGGTTCATACGCTAATGAACAAACAGATTATTGTTTGAGCTGTATGAAAAAGTAGCCGATCACCAATATTTGAATTTTCGTTCTATTGTCACTGACTAAATTGTCATTCACTTGACTTCATTTTCCTCGTTGAAATCCGTTTTGTGGCATTCTGAAACGATTCCCGGATTTTAAGACTTTTTCGTATGATATATATGTATACGAGAGAGAGAGAGAACCTTTTTCATTGTTTCGTTAGATGCATTTTAGCATAATTTAAGCATTCACAATTTATTACAATTACAACTACTGGATTTCACATGTAAAATCCATGTTTTTTTTCACATGTAATTGTAATTCTATTACTTTTGTATGAGATGTAATTGTCAACATTCAATTACAAATTACATGCGATTGCCCTGTTATTGTAATTACATTTTGCCCAACACTGCCAAGCTGTCAAAGCCGATGGACGTAAAAATGAATTCATTAGAGAAGCCTTCATTACTAGCTTGTTATCACCTCGTATTTGCCAAAGGTTGTTAGAAAACACTAACTTGACACTTGATGCGGCTTTTGATCAAGCTAGGTCCTTGGAGATGGCAGAACAACAATCTACGTCATGTTCCAATTATACAGAAACTAGTACAGCAGCCACTAATGATGTAGATAGCAGTCCTCCTCCTTAAGAAAGTACACCATTTAAATCAAGTAGGTGTTACTTCTGTAGAGGACCCCGACACAGTAGATCTTATCGCCCTGCTAAAGGTGCTACGTGTAAATCCTGCTCCAAATGGGGCATTTTCAGAAGGTTTGCAAATCTAGGAACGAAAAGTATGACTAAATCTACTGATGTTACTGTTGCTACTATTTTAGCAGCAAATCTTGGGAGTTTGAGTAGGTCCACGACGTGCATAGCAGTAAACGGAATCGAACTATACGGTCTCATTGATACAGGCTCGTCTTTCAGCTTCATCAACAGTGCCTTAATCGCGAAAATCAAAGCAAAAATTCTTCCATGTACTGGAAGAATTTATTTGGCGAATTTTTCTTTGTTCACTAAAGTATTAGATCAGTGCAGGGTGAATCTCGAAATTTCTGGCTATTCATATGAAGACATTCCTGTGCTGGTAATGAAAAATCTTCGTGCCGATGCTATCATTGGCCACGATGTGTTAAAATCTCACTCTTCTGTTGAAATAGCCTTCCAGGGCACTCGCCCACAACTCAAAATCTGAAGTCTTGCATTTGCTTGAGTAAAACTGTTGCGCTTTTCGCAATCTCAACAGAAGATTACAAACCAATAACCAAATGCTACAAAATCTAGGAAATATTCTGCAGAGGATAGCCAGTTCATTAAGACAGAAATTGAAAAATTATTGAAGGAAGGAGTAATCGAACCAAGTTCACCCTGGCGTGCTCAAGCATTTGTTGTCAGGAGTGGGAGACATAAGACACGAATGTTTATAAATTACTCTAGAACAATGAATCGATTTACTTTACCCGACCTTATCCACTCCCAAGTATTGAGGAGATTGTTGCTAAAGTAGCCAAGTTAGTGTAATAGATCTAAAAAGTACTTACCATCAAATCCCTGTACTCGAATCTGAAAAGCAATATAGGGCATTTGAGGAGTCAGGGAAATTATTTCAATTTCTTCGAATACCTTTTGGAGTAACCAACGGAGTTGCATATTTTCATTTTAGATTCCACAGTCCACGATGAAAAACTAAAAGGAACATACCCGTATCTAAATGATGTTACTATTTGTGGCAGAACCCAAGAGGAACACAATGAGAACCTTCAGCGTTTTATGGACACTGTGTAGAAATACAACTCGTCCCTAAACAAGGAGAAATGTTAATTTTCCTTAAAAATAGACAGTTTGCTAGGCTACGTTATCTCAAACAAAACTATTAAGCCTGACGCTGAACGCCTGAGACCTCTCATTGACCTACCAGACCCGACTGATGCAGCCTCCTTACAACGAGCTCTCGGCATGTTCTCATATATTATTACAGTAGATGGATAACAAGTTTTTCAGAAAAAATTCGACCCCTACTGAAAACAGTGTTCCCTCTTTCAAAAAAGTCGACTGCAGCGTTTAATTCGCGAAAGATGGATGCTGCTGTACAGGATGCTGCAACATTGAGCCAATCAGTAAGATCCATTGCACTCTTCTCGAGGACATTGAACAAATCAGAGCTTCAACATTCTGCTATTGAGAAAGAGGCATATGCAATAGTAGAATCCCTTCGGTACTGGAGGCATTAATTAATCTGCCGTCCTTTCCAAATCGTTACTGACCAACGGTCTGTGTCATCCATGTTCAATCAACAATATTCGAGCAAGATTAAAAACGACAAGATCATGAGGTGGCAATTGAAACTAACATGTTTCAAATTCGATATAATTTACCGCCCACGGGACTTTAATGTACCAGCTGACACTCTCTCCAGAATAAACACAGCGATAAAGTTGAAGCTCTACCTGAAAAGCCTGCACAATGCTCTATGTCATCCAGGAGTGACGCGCATGTATCAGTGGGTTCGCGCTAAAAATTGGCCATGTTCTTTAAACGACATAAAAAATACCATCAACTCATGCTTAGTTTGTGCTGAACTAAAACCACGTTATCACTCACGTCAAGGCCTCTTGATCAAAGCTGCATCTCTTTTCGAACGTCTCAACATCGATTTAAAAGGCCTTCTCCCTATAAACTCAAAGCATCACTACATTTTGACTGTTGTAGGCGAATATTCAAGATAGCCTTTCGCATTCGCTTGTACAGATATGTCAACAGCAACGATCATCAAACACTTAACTTACCTCCTTACTATGTTTGGAACTCCCGAATTTATTCATTACAGATAGCGGATCTTCGTTCATGTCTTCAGAACTAAAGTCATTCTTAACGCCTCACAACATTGCTTCCAGCCGCACTACTCCGAATAATCCCCAGGCGAATGGCCAAGTAGATCGGTGAAATGGGATCATAATGAAAACAGGCATGCGTGCTCTCAAGTCTAGATGTTTGAAAACTGAAGCTTGGGAGGATCTACTGGATATAGCACTCTATTCCGTACGTACCTTACTATGTACGGCAACAAATACAACGCCTCAAGAATGGATGTTCAGTCATCCACGAAGGACAAGTAATGAAACTTCTTTCTATCCGGGCTTACTGTACCCGGGCCTGCACTTATGAAAAAGCAGGTTCGCAATAGTAAGTAGGACCCTCTTGTCGAAAAAATAGAGTTGATTGAGTCACCTGAATTCGCTCATGTTCGCCTACCAGATCGCTATTTTGCACCAAAAGGACAACCTACTGTAGCTGAAACTCTACCAGATGATGCTATAATGAGCCGTGAATACGCCGAAATGAATTCCAAAACTAGAGTTGAAGCTGAAGAAAGTACTTCTGCTAAAGAAAAAATCTGAAACTTGACATTCGCGTTTGAAGCTGGACTTTTCACTTACTAATATTTAACCTATTTCTATTCGGAAAGTTGGTCCTCCTTACGCAAACTGCGTGAGTGTTTTTTAATATTAGAACCACCCGAATCTGCTGGGGTTCCTAATTTCTAAGCTATTCGCCATATGAGGTCAAAACTTTAAACTGAGTCTGTTGACCACTAAAGTTTAATAAAAAAAATTGTGAAGCTTATTTTTACAGCACATGATGATGTTGAAGATATTTGTGCAATTGAAACCACCATTGATAGAAAATAGACTCTTCATGTACTTTTCTATATCACACAAGGTACATCCTCTTGTCACACTTACTTGCATTAAACTTGATGGCATACAGCCTAGAAGCAGCAGTTTTTGGTTTATTATTTGCAATAATAAACCTTTGTAATCAACCAAGAAAAAAAGCTTAACCCCCCTGAAAATTTTTTCGTTTACGTTTCAAGATGCGTAGAATCCTAACATTTAATTTAAAAAAAGTCCGTCCTTCCGCTGTCCGCCGAATTATAATACGATAGTTTATGAAAATTCTCTCGTAAGGTTATAATTGGGTCGGATTAGTTGAGTAAGCTTTTCTTATTCTTTGTTCCCTGATCCGAACGGAGACTAAGTAGATAATTTAAAAAATGTAAAGGATGTCGCGCGCAATTTTAATACCACTGTTATAAAGGTTCATATCAATCCAATTTAAATTTTATCATCTCCAGATAATCCGAAAGTTTTAATAAAATCTACTGTCACATTTTCAAATCGTGAAAACGAGAAAATGAACGAAGAACACGGACAATCTAGCAATGATTTCTTTTTGATTTGTAAGCTTGGGGACTAAGTACAGTCTCGAAAGAGGTAATCCAATTAACCTTTTACTTCTAACAAAAATATTAATATCTTGTTAGAACTTTCAAAAATAAATGTCCCCATTTCTACTTTTAGTATCTCATGTAGTCGATTTAAGAGCAGTTCCACTTAAATAACCAAACAAGTCCCTTATTCTAACGCCACACCCAATCAGATAGTCACACACTCTGTTTATTTTAATTTAATTTATTTATTATTAATTTCCAACTCATCGTGAATTGCAACTGAATCGTAAATCGATTCAAGATGCAAATAGCAACGTGATACAATAGGTAAGGTAGTCGGTCAATATGCCGATCAGTCACGTGGGTTTCACCTCCTAATACTTGGTAGGTAAAAAGGCAAAGGATGTACCAATAGTTACTTCCTTATGATGTTCATGAAAATTGCACGCATGACTTGAGCTCAACGATGGTACAGTAATGTAGAATAAAGGTACAATAACGATTTAATCAAGTAGGTACTTAGAATTTGTAATTGTTAACATCGACTCATTCGATGTTGCAGTACTTTGTATTAAGATGTTACTAGAGAATATATTTAATCCAACAATTCTTGACCTTTCATATCTTCTGGCAAATTCTGTGACCTCCGGTTGCTGAAAAATAAACAAGAATAGGTATTTTTTTATTGTGGACATCAAGATTATGTGAAAGTCAAATTTGTCAAAAAAGACAAATTTTAACTAAACATCAATAACATAGGTAATTATTATTGTTTCCTGGCTTTTAGAAATATGATCAATCATCCATGATAATCTATATTAATAATCGGAAGCGATTAACAATCTCTTATGTACTCGAATATAAGAGAGAACCGGAGACTTGGAAACTCCTATGATTTTGGTTGTTCATCAGTTCTGCAGTTGTCAATGTGCTCCAATCATTGTGAAGCATCTAAAGTTGAATAATTATGACAAATTGGGACGTCGAAAATTTTACCTGCACCATCCTCAAGAAAATCTTATTAAAGTCCGTTAAGCCTTAATTTGACTAGCAACTTGGGAGAAACAAACAATATTCCCATTAAATAATATATAACTTGCAAAGTATTATTCAACTTGGCGGCGCCTCGTCGTGATATTTGCAACTAATATAAGAGTTCACCATAACAGTGACGCGGATACTGAATCGCTAATAAATCGTGGGTTAAAATGGAAGGGAAATTCTGGGAATACACTGCTGATCAGGATGGCTCTGTATTCGCCATTATTGTCCAACAGTTGCAATATAGCTTCGTTTCAAAATTCAGCATCGTAGAATAAGAATCATGGTTTTTTCAAGTAGGAATAATGTTCACAAATGTATGGTTGTACTCCAGTGAATCAAAGCATGCCACAGGAATAAGGGTGGTTTCGTATCTTGTTCCCAGCAGTCCCAAAAAGGCTCCAGTTCAAATTTCAGTAATCAAGTTCCAACTTGTACGTCATCAATTTCGTAATCAAGCGTCCCCTGTTTACTAAATAACCTTAGACACGTTAAAACTCTTCCCGACCAACATTGCTGCAGTTAATAAGGTGTTTTTAATATCATTTTTATTTATTTACTTATTTATCACTTTTTTCTTTTGTTTCTATTTATTTTTATTTTTTATTATTATTATTTTATTTTATTTTTTTTTTTTTTTTATCAAAAGTTCTTAACGCGTAAACCCACTCAATTCACATTAATTTGACGTAAAAAGTTCGACATAATTCCGGTTTTTCCATAATTGCAAATTGTTTACCTGGACAACGTCGTTAGAAAATGCCGAGTAGGTATAGAGTATTGTAGTATAGCTTATGTGCTAACCAGAGACCCTGAATGTCCGTGTATAATTTCAGCTCAATGAGTCGAGTAGTTTTGCGTTATTGGGCGAAACACACACATAGACAGACACCATTAGATTGTTATACAATATTATAGAATACTCTTATACTCACATGATAAGACGTTCTTTATCCAGTCAAACCAGTGCACTGTATTTGTTCCGATGAAGAACGGTCCGGAGCATTTTTCGAATCCATAGGAGACCAAACCAACTTGAGTATAGCGGTTAGTTTCTGGGTCAACGTGGACGTAAGGACCACCAGAGTCACCCTAAACAGTCGAATCGTAAATTGTACTCAACATCCTCTTCATGAAACATTGATAGACAAGTTTTTATTGAAGTTAACTCGATAGTTCATTTTTTCTATAGCTTCCTGTGATACACAACACGATGGTCGTAATATCGGAAGTAATAGAGCTGTGATTTACAAGGTGTGTTTGAAATCCAACAACTATTAGAGATACTAATAAGAGCTTCCTGCTGACTGACATCCTAGCCAGGTATCAAACGATTGATAAACAGAAAATCAACTGTCTGCTCCCCACAGCTGCGCCACTTGTTGGGACAGCCTTTATGTGGGCGCATACCCGAAGCTCCCCATCGACGAGTTTTTATACGTGAAGCTCCCCCCTTACTTTCTCCTCATGTACGCGAAGCTCCCCGCCTCTTTTCTCTTCATGTACGCGAAGCTCCCCGTCACCTATATACGAAAGTCACCTAATCCAGTAACCTAGACTTTTGGCATTACAAATGTCAAAATGAAAAATATTAATGAATAATAATAATTTGATGAAACATAAAATAAACTGCACGGTAGACCTGGGTAGATCATAAGGGAGCTTGGTGAACAAAACAGCATGCACGAATAATTATACTATATATATATATATTAAAACAAAGTTAATTTATCACAGAATAATATCGTGATCGTCGTCTCCAAGTGAAATTACTTGTAAATAAACATCGAACTGGTCAGTCGTCAAACACCGAATCTTGGCTGGTTTTTACATGAAAGATTATCATGTATGTGGAGTAGAAAATCCTCTCCTTCCGATGTTGTGGTGTCTAACATTTGCAGCACTTCGAATGCATCACATCTATTTTGAGGAAGTCGCGATCCTAATTTTCGTCTTTTGGCCCAATAAGCGATACGTCTCAAGTTCATAACATCGTGGAACTGAAAGATGTTAGCAGAAGGGGCCTCATCAATTGTGAGGATACGTTTATGTTGTTCGATGATCACTGGGGGCCGTTCCGTTAAAATCACTGATAAGGCTCGAAACGCCTCGAGAGGGGAAGGGGGAGCATCACGTACACCCATTCTCTCGACACGGGACGCTTCGCGTATGCCTGCAAGAACTTGCCGGGGAGCACCGAGTACAGCGCAAGTGACTTTCACTTTTGACGGGGAGCTTCGCGTAGTCACCCCTTTATGTTATGTAGACTCTTACAGATATAGGTCAGCTAAAACCGGAAGTTAGTGAAAAACGTTGTCTATTTCCACGAAAAATATAGAGTTACACTGTTAAATCGATTTCGACGGTTAGGCCATCATCAGTAACTAACAATAACTGAAGACACATTAGTGAGGACACAGCTTATATAGGGACAGGTGAAGGGAGATTGAATCCCATTGGTCGAGAGAAAGGAAAGGGGCAGGAGGTTCAGCCAATTAAGTGCATACAAAGTGAAAGGGGATTATAGGTAATCAGATGAAGTGAAAGGGGGAAAATAACTAAATATGGTTTCAACAGTGTGAAGGGATAATTCCAAGCTTTACAGAAATGGACTTATCAGTGGTGAAATATATTGAGGTATATCCTCATTTAAACATTTACCAGACCTGTCACTTTTGATAATTTCGAATTTTTCAAGTACATTCAACATACCTCCCTTTGGGCAAAAATGAAGAAATTCTACAAACTGTCTATCTGTGAAATCAAAATTGTAACTATGATTGGATTCCTTAAGATGTTTTGCAAATGTAGACTTACCCTTATTTTCCCTGAAATCTTCCAGGTGCTCGTCTATTCTTTCCCTAAATTTCCTACCAGTCTGACCGCAATATTCGAAGCCACAATAACATTTTAATTTATGAGCTCCACTTTTATCCTGAACACTAATTTTGTCCTTAACGGATCCTAGTAATACTTTAAGACTATTTTTAGTTTTAAAACCTACTTTATAACCTCTTGATGATAGAATTTTGCCAATTTTATCAGAAATTTTCCCATAATAAGGTAAACTTATCCATTGCTTTTCTTCTAAAGTTACATCTTCCCGAGCCAGATTGGAAACTTTTCCCTACTCTTTTTCCTAAGAACCTTATCCCATATGGTATCAACGAGATCTCCTCCATATCCGTTACTAGCCGCTGTGCTTTTGATAATGGTCACTATATAAGCTGTGTCCTTTCTAATGTGTCTTCAATTATTGTTTGTTACTGATGATGGCCTAACCGTCGAAATCGATTTAACAGTGTAACTCTTCATTTTTCGTGGAAATAGACAACGTTTTTCACTAACTTCCGGTTTTAAATGGGTTTCCACAACTTCGTCGCGAGTGATTTAGTTCGTAGGTCAGCTACTTGACAAAGCAAAAGAGGTAATATCATAATGCGATTTCCCGCTACTCACTGGAATAATTTGCACCTGAAGAAGTAAATCGTAGCTCTAGTAAATCCATCATATTGGAAAAGGTTTTTTATCCATTATATTTTATTTTTTTAAAGGAAAGGTAACGAAAGAAAAATCTCTTCACCTTTCTCCCATATTATTATCTTACGTTACAGAATGAAACTCTTGTTAAGGCAACCAAAACAAATTATGCATTGGGGTACGTAGCTAGTCTTAGAGGTACCTGGATAAGTTTTGGGATAGTTAGTGAGAAAATAATTAAAATCAACGAAAAGACGTTTGAAGTGTTCTTTTTTTCTGAATTTGAACTCACCTCCGTTAATTTTCCTACAAAATAGATTCCTTTGTTAAATCTTCCTTTACAATTATGGAAAAATGGTCAGGAGGAGAAAAGTAGATGGCTGATGTGATCTGGTAAGGCTGATTAAACTCATTAATAACAAGGAAAAAAGTTAAGCCCGGAATAACTGAATATATTCTCTAGGACTTTTGTTATTTAGTTATTTTTTTAATTATGCTATTTTGTTATAGGACTCTTCTAGAATTTGTTATTCTCAAGGGAAAATTAATTCCTTAGGACTATTGAAAATTAAGATTTTGACAGGCTTCGAATGAGGACGTAATTAGATCTGGTTGGTTAATACCCCATGAGGCGTGCGAACAATGTAATATCCAAGAAACGGAAATGTGCTACTTCTTTTCTCATAAAGGTACTCCGAGTTACGGCAAGGCAACTAATGACACATTAACCGAGCTTCTGTTTGTAAACAGTTTTACGTTTTATGGCCGAAAACAGAATTTCTCCACGCACCAGGCGAAAATGTGCACGATTCTAGGTCACTATTATTTTCGACTAAAAGGTGCGGGTCCGTACGGAATAACAGCTCCCACCAACACATCTCCCTTAAGGGGGGGAAAATTTTGGAAAACGACCGAGTTATAATTTAACTAGCCGGTTACCCGTGCGTAGCACGGTTCCACCTGTACGGGTTAGTTCATAGACTGATAAAATAACCATATCCAGACTGTGTTCGTAATTACGGAGGCTGCAGCCAAATTACAGCATATAAGGAGCAAAATCAGTTCTGGACTGATCAGGTAAGAGCCCGTAATTTCAATCAGCTCTTTTTGTCCTCAAGAGTCTCCCTATTTAATTCCAACTTTCTAGGGTGAACAGGAAAGAATTTAGCTCACTCAGCAGATCATGAAAGAGGCCATCATTTCAAACGTCTCTTAATGACCCATTGAGAGATGGGAGTTTCCCTATCAAATTTCAACTTCGTAGGGCAAATAGGAGAGAATTTTGCTCACTCAGCTAATTAGGGAAGAACCCATAATTTAACTCGTCTCTTAATGTCCCAGAAAGTCGCCCTATCAAATTTCAACTTCCTGGTGTGAACAGGAAAGAATTTAGCCCACTCAGCTGATTATAAAAGAGCCCTTAATTTCAATCGTCCTAAAGAGTCACTCTATCAAATTTCAACTTCCTAGGGTTAGCAGGATAGAATTTTTCTCAATCAGCTGATCGAAATCGTCAAAACGAAACACAAAGAAAGGCCCCGAACTGCGTGTTGGCAACCATAATAATAAACGTTCGGGAACCAAACAAATCGTTTGCGAAGGGTAGCGCCATTCATGAAGTAGCAGGATGTTTTGAAGGTTCAGACCTAGCCTATGTTGTGCGCCGGAACTTGCAGATCATTTTACGACCTCTCCTGTCCGAATCGGTCCAGCTGTTTAGCTGTCTATTAGAAACATAGATAGATTGATAGATATATGGATAGAAAAACGTTGAGTTCTATATATAAGGATTAATTATTTTTTCTCTCTATAACTATTCCGGTGTATGAACACACAGAAATAGAAACCATACAAGGTTAAAATGTTTACCCCCAACCAAAAACTAAAAACTCTCATCCAAGAAAAAACTCTATTAATCTCGGAGTGACATTTGTGAACCTTTGTGCTACAATATATAGACGTATAAAAAAATTTTACTTACGAAGCAAGTCGAGCTGGGTCCTGTTTTGAAACACACTTCGCGGGTATTATTATTGCAAAGAAGAGGATCCAAAACTTGAACATTGGCGTTCAATAATGCGTCAGTGTAGCCATTTTCAGTTTGACCCCAACCTAAAAATCATGTATAGTAAAAGATAAATCAACTAAAACCCCAACAGTGCACGTTATAACGAATTCATTATAGAGGTAAGGAATATAAATAGGAAAAGATCGTTTTCATTTCCAAAGAATTCACTACCGAAAATGTAGTACTATAATACATTCTAATTCAACATGGAGGTATCTACATAATTAATTTCATTAATGAATAACTCTATCCTTACCCATTGCCTTGATATATTTGTTGAATATTTTTGGCATTGTAGGCGTAAGGCACACTGGGCTGACCCATCTGCTGAATTTGATGGGAGATTCAAGTACTAGTATGGCAATGTCTCCTGCCAAGCTGCCTTTAGTAGCGAACCATTCTTTTGGAACATGTACCTCCTTGACATGTAACCTTTGGGATTGACCGTGATCAGCATCTGAAAATTTAAAAAGCCACAGTATACAATGTCGCTATTCCTATTGTAATCTTTGTGAATCATGAAGTGGTCGTACACCACAGTTCAAACTTACTGACAATATCTGACATAGCTGGCAATATGTTTACTTTAAGGTCATATAGCAGAATAACCACAATACTAATGATTAATAGGAAAACCAACAAGTTCCACCCGTTCGATCGTATGAGCGAATTTTTCAAATTATCATACAATATTACATTACATTGTTTTGAAAATTTAGGACTTTCAGTGAAAAGAAATTGTTCACCACCTTCTGAGAAAAAACTTGTTCTGAATACTGTTCTAGAATTCTAATAAGATTTTGGATGTTTTGCATTTGTTGAAGTTTTTAATCTAGTTTTGGTAAATATTAATGAATTTTGAGTAACTTTGTCAGCATAAATTTGTGTACACATATTTGTGTACAGCATTCTGCTAAAAACATGAATTTAACAATTTATAGCCGTTTTTGCTAAGATTGTTGATTTTTTTATCACATTTTTTGAAATTTTACCTATTTGATATACTCAAGAAATGCTGACCCACAAACTCGTCCTTTCGTTTGGTAAGCTTGATTTTTGGGCACGACAATGAAATTTTTATCTCAATCTTAAGGAGAGTAATCATCTTCAAGAACAAACACACAGTGAAGAATGGTGGATGGTATGCGTTCAGAATATATCAAAATGAGTTTCAATGAAGAAAATTTTCGAAAATTTTCATTTTAAGTTTTTTTTGGAGCTATTGCAATAGATTATTTTTCTACGAAAATTCGGTTGAAACTTAAGATCCCGTAACATTTAAACCACTTTAGTAATATGAATGTGTTATTTTAGTAGGTATGATGCATCAATACCTTCAGAAAGTTTGTGGATTCCAACTTTTGGTTTTAATTCAGCAGGGACGGGCTCGCTCTTTGTCCATCGATCACTAACGCAATGAGCAGCTGTCAAGATGTGGCTGGGTGAGATTATGGAAGCACCGCAGAAATGTCCGCCACCAGGGGTCTGCATGCTCACCATAAATGGGTACTTGCTCACGAACTTGACTTCGGTTCCATTTATAATCCTCCCGGAATCCTTCCAACGTGAACAAAGTTAATTTAGAGCTTTCCACTATCATAAAAACATTTTTTTAAAAATCATATGGATAGCTTCAACGTACTCGGTTAGCTTTACCGCAAGAGCAGGTAGTTCCCTTGGGGCCTGGTGACAATCCGAATTCTGAAGAATCTTCCTCTACGTATTTGACGTTATCAGCTTCATTGAGGTTAGGACCAGTGATGATTTGCACTACGCATGAAACGGTTGAATCAGTTCCTGGGAAGGTTTCCACCCTTATCGTCATCTCCGTGCCTCTCGCTACGAGTTTGATTTTTCCATAGTCACATTCTACTTTCGGGCCGTCACCAGAGTCAATCGTCAATATGTCTCTAGCACAAAGTCCAGAATCCTATATCAATAAATACGAAAATCTATCGTTAGGCTCATCCTACTTTTGATGAATAAAGATTAATACCTGTCATTAAATCAAATCGTTCTTGAATTTGTCTAGTAAAATATAAATTGGATACTTACCAAGGGACCTTCCAATCTCTTTTCACACTGCAGCGATATTTTTCCGTTTGACATTGACCTGATCTTCCATGCTTTATCATTGTCTTCTCTTCTCACTTCTGGAAATTTTATTCCGCGTATACCATCACCTGGTGTGAGATCAATCGTTTCATAACTCCTTGGATTGCGATATTCCTTGGCGTAGCATTCGAGGCTTCCTCCTCCGACTTCGCTCGAGAAAAAATCAAGAGTCATCCGTGAAGAGTTTCCAACAATATGGAAATTGTAATGGGTTTCACAGAACCTTAATTTAGTTTTGCCATCGTCCACGAAGAGACGTGCATGGGAGCATGATACCTTTGAGCACAAACAGAAATAACATTTCAGTTCAAAACAAGATTCATGTACAAACATCAATTTATTGGTCAAAAAAAGGCTGAAAATCATTACAAAAATGCTCATTATTTCTGTATTAGATAGCCCTTCTTATGCGGATCAATGGTCTATCATTGTTCAACCCGAAGTGAAGTTCGTTATCCAAATTCGACACATTGCGAGTTGTAAAAGGTTTCGTCCCCTCAAGAGCCATGCCCCCTCGAGATTTTCACCGTCGCACAGTAAGGCAGATGTTTGTATGTGTTTTGTAAATATGACTTCAACCATGAATGAACCTCAGTCAGAATAATGCATTAAGACTAGAAAAACAGCTTTCACCATTATAATTGGCTCATTTCATTTTTTATCTGTTTTGGGCCTTAAAAGCAGTAAAATTAAAAAAAAAAGTCAAAATAATGTACGATTTAGCGTGGTTAAGGTTACATTCAATATGAGACGTGTTAATTGGGTTCCCTAAAATACGAAAATGAAAGAAATTTTCCGCAATTTTATGTTTGTTCGTGTTATTTTGAGCTGTGTATTATTTGAATCTACCAAATTTTGGCAATATGTGTCTCTTTGAACAATCAATAGTGCACCATGCCTAACATTAGAATCCGAAAAATATGAAATATTTTTCACTGTATTCGAAGTTTTCCACAGGTTTTTGGTCCCGAGTATTTCCAGCAACGTTGCTAGTTTTGTTAATTATACTATAACGGCATTACGCATACTAATTGAGTCGTTCCAAAAACAATATATTCATTTGAGCAACTGACAAGATGGGTCATTTAGCAGCGGAACACTAACTTCTGCATTCTCAAATTCGGGTAGTCATCAATTAATTATACTGGTGTTTATGGGCAACAAATCCACACGTGAAATAGGTCCTCTTTTGCTTTGCAGTCGCACCAAGTGCAAATATAATCCGTAGATCACACAATTTTCTTTTTCCCTATTTGCACTGTAAATACGTATCATTCTAAGCTTAGCAAACAATTGTTTATAGCTAATGTTCAATTTCAGATTGAGTTAGTTCTGACAACCCTTCCCTGGTACATGCATGTACTTATCTCAAATGATCATTGAATGTGGAACTAAACGGGCTCTTCAGTTCCTTGTTCCCCAGAGTGGATGTTCCCTTGAAAGAATGTCAGGCATAGCCGTGGCAAGCTAATGAGGAACACTAAGGAAGGGTTTCACCCCCACTGCACTCATTTCGCAAATTCCTAACAGAAAAATACCATTTGTATCTTTTGTTGCAACCAATGGCATCTTCCAGGTTCATCATCATAACCAAGCACTTATATGGTCACCTATCAGCCTAGTTTTGAACATGCCTAGAAGATAGTTCACCTTATGTTTGAGCACACGCAAGGCCACGTTAATACAACCCACCTCAAGTATTACGTATTGACTACGAGTGTTCATATGGGACCCCGACACTCGCTTGAAAAACTTAACTTGCACAAATTCCAAGTCTCTTGTGTACCTTGCAGCCCACACAGGAGAACCATGGAACAATGTTCCAAGAACACTAGAATTGAATAGTTTTGTGTAAGTAGGCCAGAAGTACACGTTACCGGCTTATGCCATCTTAGCCACTATACCAGAAACTATACATGCCTGAAGAACTGTGGACCACCCCCAGATAAGTCGCATTAGAGACCACCTCAATGAATTTCCCTTCATATACGAACGGACTATCAATTAGCTTCATTCTACCCCCCCTCCCCCTCCCCCTCTTACAAAAACGCACAATCTTTGTTTTTTTCGGCATGTAACATCAATTGATTCGTCGTAAAATATCTTTCTAAAGCCCTCAGCTTATTACTCAGATCATGGGTAGAATCAGCAAGCGCAAACATCAGCATAATCAGTACTAAGCACATAAGTGTCGAAATCCAATTTTACATTACAACCCCCCCCCCCCCCCCCCCCCCCCCCAGCTCTCAGGCAATCACCCAAGTCATACATGAAAAGACTAAACAACAGAAGTGAAAGGGATTCCCCAATGTTACATTCACACCCTGGGAAAGCCCCACATCTGTTTCCACTGAAATATTTGCTTCCCTGTACATAAACTTTGGTCCTGTAGTTTCGGGGAAAAACTGTAGACAACGGATGGTACAAGTACGGCGGCCTATTTTATTTCTTGGTCGATTACAAAGGTTTATTATTCAAAATAATAATACTACTAACTACATACTATTAAAAGACTTGAAATCAGAAAATACTCACCTCTTTATCGTTAGTCATAGCAAGTCTGAAATCTGTGCAGTAAAGCTTAATTTTGCTGCCAGATGGAGCAGAGATAGACCAGGTGTGATTTCCCGTCATACGCTGCGCACCACCTTTGTCAATCACTTTGACCCATTTGTCTTCCAATCTGATATCTTTTCGCTCAGCAGAAGCGAAAACGGCGGCAAAACCAACCAGAATTAAAGACCACCGTAACATCTGTAGAATGTAACTGATTAATTTTTAGATAAAATACGTGTTTAAAGAATAAGTAAGTAAGCCACTATTCCGAGTTTATACTATTCGATCGACTGCCTTGGCATCGTGGACATCATTAGCTATCAGCTATACCTATTTTATTTTGGGCGTCCTTGTTACCCATGCAAAAGTACTGACAATCTTTCAACAAGACCTGTCAATAATATTCAATAAGTTAACAAGACTTCCCATGCTTAACGTGGTTCAAAATAATTCTATCCGTCATACCCATCCTATACATAGACATTACTATTTTTAAGGTAAGTACTGCAATGTTCAAAATATTCGACTAGCCATTCCCAGAAGAAGGAAAGTCAGATTTATCAGAATTTAATGGATTTCGTGAGTGTAAAAATGTTGATAAATTGGCTCATTAGTAGACATTGTAGTTTTTTAGCAAAGTGTTCTTCAAACTGCAAGTGGGTTCCTTCAAGATTTAGTACACATGTTGTAATTTGCGTTTAAGATTATGTGAAGAACTGTCGCACCACACTATACTGAAAAATCAGGTAATACCGTATGCACTAGATATTATAAACATAAGGGAAAAGTAGTGACTAACCTTCTCCAGCTCTTTCACAACTGCAGTAGAGTCGGTTCTACACATTAAATAGCTTCTCCTCCTCCATTGCGGGAGATCTTTTCATCTTAATGAACAAACAAAAGGGGGTTGTTTGATTAATTTATTAAACAAACGAGTAGAAGTTCTTCCAACGTGTGGATCCATTCGGCATAAATTAACTCATCACCTACTAAAAATAAGGTAAGATACATACAAATGAAAAGTTAATACGTTTATCTTAATCACATTTCTCATTTCGAATTATATTCCGTCTAAAATTGAACAGAATTGGTGGGTGTGTATCATCTACCTTGAACGTTTTCAATACGTAGATTGTTCTTGCTGGCAGATCCACAGTCTACATGAAATTATTGAAGGAAGCCAAATAAACATCAGTAAAAAGTTATAGTGGTAAATAAGAAAACAAGCTCTACTCATACTGCATGATCGTATTGAATCATAAACTATCCTATTATTATAGTTATATCGTTTGGGCGTCCTATGTGGCCGAGTTGTCTAAGACGTGTTCTGAATCCGCTCGAAAGCAGGGGATCCCGGGCTTAATTCCCGGACTGATAACTAAATTTACCAGGTCTGGGGTCCACAGTGCGAGATTTAACTTGAGGCTTACCTGGCTTACACAAATTGAGATACCCAATTATGGGTTAACTCAAAGAAACAAAGTTATTGATAGCGTTTTGACATTTGAGCACTTCTAATGCGAAGAAATTGTTAACCACCAGTTTAACAAAAAAAACTAGTTCTAAATGTTATTCTGAGATTCAAGGAAGGTTTTGGATGTTTTATTTATTTGCAGTGTTTTTCGGGGTTTCTGCATAATGTTGATGAAATTTAAGTGCATCTTCCAGAGTAATTCTGTGCATACTTTTTTTAATGTTCTGGTTCATCGTTGATAAACTTCTTTTAAACTAAAATCTTTCTAAAAACTGACATTTCAACTATTTTCAACAGTTTTTTAGAGATTTTGAGCACTTTTTTTTAATTTGACCAATTTAATGTGCTTCAAAAGTGCTGGCTACGAACTCATCCTTCATTTGGAAAGCTTGATTTGTTGGATCAAGAGCGGAACGTATATCTCAATACTTGGGAAAGTTATCGTTTGGAATGACACACACAGGCTCTTTTTTTCTTTTTTTTTTTTTAAGAATACTCCCCTCTACGATGAGGGGGGGGGGGGGCACTATTGAACTAAAAATTGAACTAATAACTAAAAATGGGGAGGACGTCAAGGTTTACCGATGCTGGCCTTGGGATCAAGGTAGCTGAAGGAGGAGAACGGATAGTGGGATGAAAGAAACTGCCCCTATAAAATAACGACCAGTTTAAATAAGAACCCCCCTGGACGTTGGTAGTGATACCACGAAGCACTCCCGCCAAGATTCCGTACTCGAGTAACTCCGTGGCACTTTTCCCGCACCGCACCCCGCGTCAAGACACGTTCGCGGCCATGACGTTTATGTTATTAGTTGCCACTCCATTCAGCTCAAATATCGCTTGTCGCAGATCTTTTCTATCATATCTATAATAAAGTTTTAATCTCCAGGATTCGTTTTAGAATCACCCAAAATGGAGGTCAATGAAGAAATATTTAAAATATTTATATTTTAAAACGCAGTTAGAAACACGGTGTCTTGGATGAGGTTACGGGAAAAATAATCTTTAATGGTGGATATAACCAAAAAATTCATTGTCTAGAGGTATGTAGGTTCTACTCGTCGTTGCGTCGGGTCGTGCGTGCAGTTTTCGGCTTTTAAACGCGCATCTATGTTTATAGTGCCCGAGATCTTAGAATGTGCATGGCCGAAAGTTGACTCCGCCCATTGTCGAGCCCCCTCCCGACTGTGGGGACACACTATGGCAAAGTGGAGGGATTTTACTAAAGCATAATTTCCCTGTTCCCTCTCGGGTCGTGAGTCACAAGGGCGACCAAGGCTACTGTACTAGGAGGATTGAAATGGATTAGGAGTTTGTAAGTTTAAATTTTCATAAGATTCCGTAACGACAGAATAAAAAAGAAAATTAAAAAATGGGGCAGCCTTGTGACGAGATCACAAAGAAATATTTAGAACACGCAGCACAACTCGAAAACTACAAAATTTTAGTCAATTAAAGGCTTTTTTTCCTCCTAAAAATCTATTATTCTCACTCATTTATGAATCTTACAGATCTACGAGTGATCGCAATCGACTCAGCACTGAAAAATACTTCGACTGTGACACCCCACATGCCTATTGTCAAAAAACCGACTTTTAAAAGCATTTTTTGGGTCACTATATTGTAAATTAGAACCTGAAATTCGGGAGCGATCGGTCTGGCCAACAAGCTCAACCTGTCTTTTGCCAAGTCGGATGTTTCTGCGTTAAAACGAAATTTAAACGCTTTTAAGGGACTTATCGTCTGGAAATGCAACCTATAAAATAATATCTAAATATGAAGTAGGTTTTTAATGTATTAAAAAAAAACACATTACGACGTGAAAATCTAAGATTCTGTTCTTTGATGTATGACACGGATTTTTGCACCCCTACCACCCCCCCCCCCCCTCCCCCATATTAAATGTTGACGCCATCCAAATGGATCATTTTTTCTTTGGAAATTCGCTAAATAAAAACGGTCATTCCGAGAAAAAAAATCCAAATTTAACAACACAAGGAAGGTACCACAAGAGAAGTCAGTTAACAAGCTATATCAAACAATCCAAAAGGCAATCTGCGTTTATACGAACAATAGAAATAAAACCAGAACTTCAAAAGCTGAATGCAGGTCTCTACTACCGCTTCGATATTAACAAAACGGGCGTCAACCATGCAATAAGGCTGCTACGGACAGAAGGTAATGTGGTACCGTCACGTTGGCAACTATGGTTAGCCCTTTCCACCTTCCTCACGGCGAGGCTCTGTACACATTCTTAGATCTCGGGGACTATAGGTATATGGAATGACTGTCTCTCTCAAATAAAGCACTCCAGTTATAGTGCCTTTTACTAATACAGAGTTTGTAGAAAGAGCTTTTTCTTCGCAAGCGTTTATTAAAAAACGAATAACCTAACAAGCTTGATGGAAGTCCAGACTAATGGCGTCTTTAACCAACCCAAAACTCGTTTGGAACGACGGAGATTCCTTAACGGAGTTAAAGGCACTGTCCATTGAAATTTTTGACTCTTCGACCATAAATCCGCCACAACAACACAACCACCAATTGTATTGTTCTATTATACAACCTATAGTAATAATTAATATTGATAATGTTAATTAGGAACGAGGTTTGTTCCTCATTATGCTAAGTGACAAACGCTGCAAATTATTACACAAAGTTTTACTTATTATTTCTGTGTCAGATAACCCTTCTACGCATATCATTGGTCTATAATTATAAAACGCCGAATGTAATATATGATCAGAACATGGCGCATAGTCCCTCCCAAAAAGGTTCACACCTCTACAGTTATAGGACCCCGCTATGTTACGCTTCACAGTAAATGTTTAGAAAAAAACGCTGCAAATTATTTCACAAAAGTTTATTATTTTTTCAATTGATTATGATCGTAGTTTCAGTTGGCTTGCGTACGTCATAAGGCCCGTCCAGACTCCTCGGCGTGTCCTATTTCGAGTTGCCATAACCTATACTTCTATAATTATATAGGCATGTTTATATTTCCCGATATGAGCTCCTATCTATTCAAATAGTTATTGCCTTAATAATATGTTATTAAATATGCATAGGAAAAGCATTGGTATCAACACACAAATATGACCTAGAAAAAAACATATATTCATGCCTCAAAGGTACACTGTACCCACCTCATGGTGCCGCGGTGTATTATATGGGCATAACACGTAAAAGTAATTTTTTTTTTTTTTTTTTTTTTTTATTCAACAAGATACATTCTTGGGCAGTGCCCTATATAGTAGGATAACAAAGACTTATAGCACTAAAAGTGATTCACTTGTACAAAAATAGAAAGAAAGAGCTAGTTAGTATGTAGCTCTTATATATAGGCTTTAAATGTGGAGATAAACTCCTATCATTACGTAAGTGTGCACAGAAAATAATATTTAAGAAAATTAATATGAACAACAGACGAATAAATAAATTAGAATATAGATGTATGAGATTCAAGAATATCAGTTAAAGCCATCAGCGTTGTCCGAATGGTGTTTTCTTTTGAGGCGGCGAGCAGATCGAGGAGGTGGGCGGAGCATGGGAATAGAATTTACCAGAGGATTTGGGTGGACAGGTGCCTTTAGGTACATTTGATGATAGGTAGCGATAAGTGTGTCGTGGACTGTAGGAAGTTCCAAGTCCTTATGTAGCTCTTCGTTTCGGATATACCACGGGGCGCTGCATATTAGTCTTAGTACACGGTTCTGTAGGACCTGTATACGACCAATCTGAGTTCGTGAAGCGGAGCACCAGAGGCCCCCGCCATACAGCCAGATGGGTCGGATGAGCACCTTATACATTAGAAGCTTAATGTGGGTAGATAGCTTTGGGTGGCTTAGAAGTGACTTGAGTTGACGAATACGAGCTCTAATCTTCCCGGTTAGAGATGTAATGTGGGCGTTCCAGGTAAGGCGCTGGTCGAGTGTGAGGCCGAGGTAAGTCACTTTGGAGTCGATGGGAAGTTGCGTGCCACATAGGTTGATGGTGGGAGGTTGGTAGTTCCTGCGATAGGTGAATGGAACGATGACAGATTTGGAGGCATTAAGTTGTACTTTCCACTTAAGTGACCAAGCAGTGATCCTATCGGATATGTGCTGAAGTGTCAGGGCAGCCCGCTCGCAGGAGGTGTTTCTCACCACAACTGCTGTATCGTCGGCGAATTGTGCCAAAACAGCCGTCCCATTAGACGAGGGATCTGGAGCAGGAAGGTCGTGCATATAAAATATGAAGAGCAGTGGCCCTAGTACGCTTCCTTGAGGGACGCCAGCCAGAATAGGGTACTTCCTTGACTCTACACCATTGACACACACATTAAAATGACGTTCATGAAGGAAGGATTGTATCAGTCTATAGTAAGTGTCAGTAACGTGAGGCTTCAGCTTCGCCATCAAACCATCATGCCACAGTTTATCAAAAGCTTTTTCTATGTCGAGGAACATGCCCAGAGCAAACGATTTCTCCTCATAGGCTGCTAGGATATGATCGAGAACCCTGTGAAGTTGCCATTCGCAGGAGTGGAGGTTGCGGAAACCAAACTGAGTTGTTGGGAGAAGGTGCTCCACTTGACGCAAAATATGGGGAAAAATAAGTCTCTCGAACAGTTTTGAAAGGATCGACAGCAAGCTTATTGGTCGATAGCTTGCCACGTCATCAGATCGTTTGCCTTTCTTATGAAGCATGATGATTTTAGCTGTCTTCCACGCCTTTGGAAAATAATCTACCCGTAGGATGGTGTTGAAAATTTGGGTCATATAAACCAGCGTTTTGCGGGGAAAGTGTGAGAGATGTTGTTTGGTGATATTGTCAAAACCTGGTGCTTTCTTCTTCCGAAGGTGCTTAATGGCATTGGCTACTTCTTTTGGTGAGAAAAACTGTCGAAAGGGCGAAAGTTGCAGTGGTTCCAGTAATGTTTCTGCGACAAGTTCGTTATGAGAAGGCAGACCTTCAGGATGGGGAGTGAATTGCTTTTGGAGAGCCTCAGCAAATAGTTCAGCTTTGCCCAGTGAGTTAGGAACCCAACTATTATCTGAACGTAGCGGTGGTATTAAATCACGTTGTCTTGTCAAAAGCTTCGTTTTTCGCCACAACGAGCAGTCACGGTTGTCGAGAGTGAGAATCTCCTGTTCCTTTCTGAGAGCTTCTTGTTTCTGAAGGGCAAATTTAAGTTGCTCGGAGGACCTGTTATAGAGCGTTTTGTGAGTACGGAGGTTAGTTGTCTGCCATAGTTCTCGGGCACGGCGTTTCTGAAGAACTAGGTTTTTGATACCGTCAGAAGGATCAGAGAAACGAGGCGTGGTGAACGGCTTTTGTGCAATTTGAGATGCGAACTTGATGTTATTCTGGAGGGTGATAACAGACTGGTCAATATCCTGCGGCGATTTGAGAGGTATATTTAGGTTAGTGACCAGGTCCAAAGTTGTTGTGTAAACTGACCAGTTTACTCGGTGGTGGTGGTTTAATTCAGGTTGGTAAGGGGGAGTACTGTTTATGCCATTTAGAGTGATAAGGACTGGTAGGTGGTCAGATGACAACTCTGGGAGCACCTCCGGGGGAGAAATTTGGTGCGGGATGTTTTTGACAAGATAGTAATCCAAAACATAAAAGTAATAAATATCCATTCTCCTACACCCCTCTGCTACGCCCCTGGTCACCCCAGACACCACAAGGTGCCGCGGCGCCGGCGCCTCCTCTCACTCCACCCCCCGCCCACCCACCTCACCACCCGCTAAGACCCCCTGCCAAGTGTGCCAGGCGTGAGTGCGTGCGTAAGTCTAACACTCAAACCCTTGAAAAAGACACTTTTTCGTCCGTTTTTAGCCCATAGCATCTAATCGAGTAAAGCGATCGGGATGGTTAAACGTTAGGACCAACTAGACCCCAAATGGAGTCTATGTGCGAAAGAACGGGTTTTTTAAGTCAATTCTTAGGCTTTTTATGGCCCGGACGGCGAATGGAGGACGGACATTTCAAATTTGGATTCTACGCACATTGAAACGTAAAGTGACAAAGTTTGAGGGGGGGTTATAAAAAAATTTTGCAACACGATCACATAGGCTTATTATTGGAAATAATAAACCAAAAAGGTCGATAGGTGAGAGAAGAATATAGGTTCAGAGGCCCCTTAGCTGATCAGTACGCCTCCGTACCTCGTAATTATGTTAATGGAGCTCCATCTAAATAGCTTTACCGTGAGTCGATTAGGAACGAAATTATCCTCAGTGGTTCCGAAGCTGAGCTGAGTCCCTTCATACTTTGTAATTGTATTCCAGATCTCCGAAAAAGAGCTACATTTCAGGTTCATCATAAGTCGATTAAAAAACAAATTCAGAGGCCCGTGTGGACAGAAATTGAGTTCTTGATATTACAAAAGAGTTCCATTTCAAATTGCAAATCCGTAGGCTGACATCAATATGCCTGCGTAGACACGCAACTTTCTAACTTGCTGCCTGGGTTTCAAAGGGCAACGGCAAATACCGCGAACGTCCCCTTGATCAGGGGTGTTATTAGAGAGCCTTGGTTTGGATGTAAATACCACTGAGGAAGAGATTGAACCAACGTGTTGATGATATAAATATCTATTGCTCGGAAGCTAAGTGGTCCAAAAACGGAATTTTTATACTTTAATTTGACCAGAAAAAGAAATCTTGTGAAAAATCGTTTGGCGAACTGTCCGAGAGAGTATTTTGTAAATGAAAGTAATCTCGGTAGTATTGCAGGGATAGTTTCATTAAGGAGTAGTATTGGAAAAACCCCAATTTTTACTTTTCGAAATGAAAACCCACAATAATTTCACAATACAGTCCACAATATTTGGATTTGCTTAATGCTGGAATCATATCTAACATAATAGTCTACTTATGCTTACTAATATTTGGAAGTATGTGGACGACGCATATACTCGCTCAAACTGCTGGATGGTTCCTATTTCCTATGTGGTTTTTTCCTAAATGATCTGCCACTTCTTGAAATGGTTTTTTGCAGTATCGAAATCCTTCAAAACTCTAACCTAAACCTCATTTTTTTAAGCTTTTTTTGCACCGTGTAATCTTATTAACAATATAAACCTGACTTATATTACTACAATACACTATTCAGGACCTAAGATGCATAACTTTGTCCCTTGTCTCTCGAACATATCACATTCACTTCCTACACAAGCTCATGCGGTTTCAAATGCTTAAAAGGCGTCGAGTTAGATCTTGCACATCCAGGAGCTTTACAGATGATTTACCACTTCTTGAAATGGTTTTTTGCAGTATTCGAAATCCTTCAAAACTCTAACCTAAACCTCCTAACTCCTAAATACTCTAAAATCACGTCATGAACGGGAAAAGGCTATCCGAGTAAACAGCACCACAATTAGGGAAATTGGTTACTTTCCTTCTATTGTTGTACAGCCCCACAACAGTAATTAACGAAGCTGCTCCTCGTCGCACAAGTTAAATCAACATGATAAATGGACACCGGCCACGATTATTTAAAGTAATCATAAATTTGTACACCAAGATCTGATAATGTTCCTTTACCGTGACAAAATTTAAGAAAATATATATATATATATTCGAAAACGATTACTAAGGCTTATTATTGGAAATAATAAAGCAAAAGTGGCGAACACTTTTCCTGCTATGAACACAAGGGAGTTACACTTCCCTAGCAACGCATTGGTTGAACAAGAAAATCAATAGAAAACACGTCGGCTCGCACCGAATTTCGCTTAATTATCAAGCAAAAAACCCTGCGGTAAATCATGTTACATGTTGAAAATGGAAACTACATCCTATAGAGCATTATGAATCGCTCGGACAGCAACAAGACATATTATTTGAGAATTATCCAGGTAAATCCGTATCGCTTCGATATTCAGTCTTACATTAATCCATTTCGGGTCTCCCTTGCTGCTAAACCACGATATTCACTCCTAAACTAGGCCTATACATCCCGGACAAATACCCTGATATTTTGTCGTTTTTAGTCACCAACTCACCAAAAAACAGATTATTCACAAGTCTACATGAATAGGAATGGGACGACACTCCACTCGACCCTATGCACAGAAAACTCGAAAAATCTCATTTTTTGACTCATTTTTCACCCATAAAAACCCGTGGCGGTACAAACGAGATGTAGCTACTACTATCAGGAGCTACTACGAGATGGGACTATCTTGTTTACACTTTCGGAAAGAAATGTATATCATCTTTCATTACATTAGTCTATTCAAAAGCTACATCACTGAAATTACTTAACGAATATGTCATTGTTCATAATGAAGAGAAAACTAATATCTATGGAAGGCTTACAATATACATGACCAACAATAACGATCAGCCTCGCGAGTTTCACTTATCCTACCTAAAACTACTCACTGGATCCTGGGTCCTTTTGTCACAAAAACAAAATCGAACTCCAGAAGATACAGAATCCAGCAAGCAATAATCAGAAAATAACTATCCTTCTAATATACAATACATCGGATTCACACGATCAGTGACAAATCATATAATAAATCTTGTCATGCTATTAGAAAATGCATAATTATACACCAAATACACGATAATTGTAATTATTATTCACACAACTTGTGTTCAACGAAGGAATAATATGGAAAATATTTCAGATAAGTAAGTAGGCGAAACGCAACATGCATGGTTTATGCAGGAAATAAAGTAGTGATTAACAACAAACCATTCGATCATACAGTATATTGTTTCCGTATTTATATGACATATTTTTTCAAGAATTTGTGACCCCTCATAACTTCTGGCAAATTTTTTGCCCTCCGGTTGCTGAAAAAAACAAGCATTTATACATTTTTTATTCAGGACTTCGGGATGAACATCTTTTACTGCAAAAAACATGCTTTATTCTCTAAACACATTTATAATATTCCTGCTTTCTCTGGCCGGAGTATCCTAAAAACGATTATCAAATGGATGAAATAGCTAATTTTTTCTTTGAAAATTCGCTAAAAGTAGTAAGTCATGCAGCATGGCTAATAGAGCGAATTTTTAAAGAAAAGTTGCTGATAATATTTAATTAGGCTGTTAAATTATGATCATTGAGGCCAACCATGCTCTAAATGAAACTGAGGGGACAGCCTGCGATGAGATCACAAAGAAATTTGTAGGACACACAGCACGACTCGAAAACTCCAAAATTTTAATCAATTGTGGGCATTTATTCACTTATATTGAACCTTAGAGATCTGGGAGTGGTCGCGATCGACTCAGCGCTGAAATAAAACTTCGACTGTGACATCCCCACATCCTTTATGGTTAAAAAAAACTATTTTTTTCCAGCATTTTGTGGCTACTATATTGTAAATATCCCAGACAATAATGCTTCAATGCAGAAAAAATGAATAAATAAATAAAATAATAATAATAATGATGATGTTAATGTAAATCAATGCTAATGAATTCATCATGTCAAAGTCAAGTGAGTTGACTCTGTACATGAGCGCCCAATGAGGACGGCTATGTCTCTCCACTCAATCCTCCTCACAATTCTTCAAGTTCAAAATCTTAAAGACGAGCTCCTTTGTTTATTCCTCTGCACATTGACAATCACAAGTACCATTAATGTTGATTCGTTTCAAGTATAGCTATTGCTTCCCACGATACAACAGCGCCACTGTGAGCTTCCGGATTAGGTACATTATTTTCCATTTAACGCTTCAGAACGACTAACAAGAGTTTAAATAACTGAAATTGCGTTTCTAGGACATATGCACCCCAGGCTGCATTCCTAGTGTCTGGGATGTCGATCGCGGAGTCTTCATTACTGGATTATTCCAAGCTGAGAGAAATCACATAATTACAATTGCTTGGTCTCCTAATCATCAAGTATCCTTATACCTATCGATCCGAGACATGAGGTCTCCATATATGTGGTAAATTCCTAAGTACCATTTGTACATTAAAACCAATATATAAAAAGGCACCAATTTACTTAACATCTTTGCTTCGGTCCGAAAATTCAGGGCAGAACTAGATGCAAAAAGGTCCAAAATACAAGTAACTATCCATTCACTGCATATATACTACTCCTATAATGTACCATGTTACAGGTCTTGCGTAATATAATGTACTAGCCGGTTACCCGTGCGTTTCGCGGACCCACCTGTACGGGTTAGTTAGTGCATAGACTGCTGAAATAACCATATCCAGACTGTGTTCGTAACTACGGAGACTGCATGCTAAATTACAGCATAAATGTAGCAAAATCAGACCCAGACTGATTAGGAAATAGTCCATCATTTCAATCAGCTTTTATTGTCCCAAAGAGTCAAATTTCAACTTCCTCAGTGAACAGAAGAGAATTTAGCTCACTCAGCTGATCAGAAAAGACCCGTTTCAGTCGTCTCTTAATGAGCCAGAGAGTCTCCCTATCGAGTTTCAACTTCCTAGAGTGAACAGGGGCTCCAAGCAGCTCCCCAGTTCAGCTCCAAAAGTGAGCTCAGTCAGCTAATCATGAAAGAGCCCATCATTTTAATCGTCTTTCAATGATTCAGAGCGTCTCCCTATCAAATTTCAGTTTCCTTGACTCAGCTGATTGGGAAAGAGCCCATAATTTCAATCGCCTCTTTATGTTCCAAAGAGTAACCTTATCGAATTTCAACTGCCTAGGGTGAACAGGAGAAAATTTAGCTCACTCAGCAGATCGAAATCGTCAAAACCAAACACGCGCGAAGAAAGGCCCCGAACTGCGTGTTGGCAGCCATAGTAAAATTTCGGGAGCCAAACAAATCGGTTTTCCGTCCCTCTCTTCGCACAAAATATCAAATTCCCGTCCATCACCTATCAATAATGTAACCTATGCTTCATTTGGAACACCCGTATAGCACCCCTCCTGGGCTTCACCACTTGTCACGAATTTCCGCCGCTAACAAACTGCAAATTAACTACCATAATATCAAAAGCTCGAGAACTAAACTAAAGTAGCAGGATGTTCTGGAGGTTCAGACTTAGAATATGTTGTGCGCCAGAACTTGCTGACCATTTTACGACCGCTCCCATTAGAATCGGTGCAGCTGTTCAGCCGTCCATTGGGACCATACATAGATACATAGAAACATACAAAGATAGATAGATAGAAACAAAC
This sequence comes from Adelphocoris suturalis, assembly GCA_030762985.1. NCBI lineage: Eukaryota > Metazoa > Arthropoda > Insecta > Hemiptera > Miridae > Adelphocoris > Adelphocoris suturalis. The sequence continues at coordinate 91,828,781 of CM061044.1, forward strand.
TGAGTTTTATATACATAAGGATATCATACACTCACCTGATAAGATTTCTTGAATCCAGTCAAACCAATGGATCGTGCTGGTTCCAATGAAGAACGGCCCTTTGCATTTATCGAGTACATACGAAGTTACACCAACTTGCGTATAACGGTTAGTTTCTGGGTCAACGTAGACGTAAGGACCACCAGAATCACCCTAAGCAAACGAAACATGAATTTTACTGAACTTTCATATCCATTTACATTAAATCCTCCAAACCTTTTTTCTTCTCAACTTATATATATATCGTTGAAGTATTTTCACGGCTAGCTATTTTACGAATTCATACTCGTATTCCTCAAAGATTCGATGCTATACTTCACCGTAAATTGTTATATACGAGGTAAAGTGTGGCTGTGATTTACAAGGTGTAAGCAAAATCCAACGATAATAAGGAGAAACAATGTACAGAACAATAACGATGGAAAAACAAGACCGATATTTACGTGTCAAAAGTGTAACAGAGTTACCTCCTGAGAGGTCCATCAAGCTCCCGTCAGAGCACCAGAGATAGCGTTGGCGGCGTCCCGTTGAGGAATCAATGGGAACCACGCGCTGTTCTCGATCATTTTAGACAGCTGGTTTGGCGTCGGATGATTTCCTGGTGACAGGAATATTAACCTTCCCCGAACATGGCTCATTAAAAGTTATGACTAGGGGTGTTATCTCTCTGACGGGATGCCTCTTTACCTCCTATACCTTTTTATGAGGATTTAGGCCCCCATTGCACCTCTGGGGGGGGGGGGGGCACCTAAATTCCTTATAAAAGTCAAGAGGTCACTAACAAGTTGTCTAACGATCAAGGCACTTATCAAGGCATAAAGGATAATTCCATAATGCATGAACCTGCTACTTACCGCGATGACATCATGAGTCTAAAGAAGAACACATTTTACATAAAAAGACCCTTAATTTGGGGAAAGAAAAAAATTAAGGGCGAAAATTCCTTTCTCCCAAACTTTTGTAATAATTTAAACCGCCCGAATAAAGAAATGTTCCTAAAAAATAACATCGCAGCTCTCTACCATTATACTGGAAAAGGGCAAACCAGCGACTTTTCGAATCTTAACAACGATGCTCCTGCGTGCGACAACTTTCTAACAGAGGGTCCTAACCTCTGTTTGGGAAATTTGCTTCGACCTATTTAGAAATGGAGTTGCGATCAACTGACTCTGGTTGATTATAATTTTTTGCAACTTTTGCTTTTCTAAAGCTTTGTGATAATAATTTTTGGGGATACCCCATCCTTTTCTTGCACCCTACAAAAAAAAAAAAAAAAAAAAAAAATAAAACACAAGCGATGTGGAATTAAATTTGTATTATTTCTGTCAACAATGGAAAGAACAGTTATGTTTGCAACACCCAGAGAATATCTTGGAGCCCTTCCGGTACCCACTATAACTTCAAGATCAGTAGTTACAAGGACCTAGAGATGTTCAGTATCCATTACGTCTTATTGCACTGAACGTCCTAATTTTTTACTAATACGACCCAACTTATCTACTAATACGACATGCTAAAACATAGAAAAATTATGCGCAACAATTGAAAAATCTTCATATTTGTCGAATGTCTAACGTTGTGAATCTCGACTTGACTTTTTTGAACTTTTGTGCTTTCAACTGAACTGTTTATGCTGTATCGAATTATAAAAAAGTTTCACTTACAAAGCAACTCGTGCTGGGCCCTGTTTTGAAACACACTTCGCGGTTATTATTATTGCAAAGAACAGGATCCAAAACTTGAACATTTGCCTCCCTTAACGTGTCAGTGCGGCCGTTTTCAGTCCGACCCCAACCTGAAAATCACGTTTAATAAAGCACACATAATTAGTGCTGAGTGCGCATTTCAATGAATGCATAAAAGATAATGAATGTGAAGAACTGATGATCTTTTGGAATTTCTGAGACTTAATTTTTCGAAAATGAACTATTACATCCTAATTCAACACAATGTAGAGTTGATTTCGTTTATCTCTATCCTTACCCATGGCCTTGATGAATTTGTTGTATATTTTTGGCATTGTAGGCGTAAGGCACACTGGGCTGACCCATCTGCTGACTTTGATGGGAGATTCAAGTACGAGTATGGCGATGTCTCCAGCCAAGCTTCCTTTAACAGCGAACCATTCTTTTGGGATATGGACCTCCTTGACATCCAGTATTTGGGATTGACCGTGAGCAGCATCTGAAAATGTATTAAGCCACATCCAATATTATTCGCTAGTTGGTTTTGATATCTCAAAAGCAACTATCAACAAATAACGGAACTCCGCTTTAGAGGTAATACAAAAGACATTAATATTCATAGTCCAGGAGTCGAGCCCGGAAAATAGGTAGTAATTTCAGGAGAAGATTTAAAATTAGATTTTGAACATTTAATTCGTTTTGAGTGAAAAAATCTTTGTCTGTCATGTCGAAATTGGTGGAAAACAAAATCGCGGCCTCATAGGATGGCCCATGTCAAAGTTTTTCTCTGATCATTCCTATGCCGTACATCCTACAGAAATTTTTACATGGAACAAGGTTTTAGAGTTATTATTAGTAATGATTAGAGAAAAACTTTAAAATGGGGTAATTAAGCCATCTAAATAAGGCCGCCAATTTGTATTCCACTAATTTTGAGATGGCATTCAAGGATTTTCTCTCAGAACGGACTAAAGTTTCAAAATCTAATCTCAAATCTTCTCCTGAAAATACTATCTATTTTTGGCCTTGGCTCCTGGACTATCACCAGTCACGCTTGTGTTCTTGAAAGACCAGAAAGATTCTTGGAGCAAATAATCCGCACATTGTGGGAGTTATCTTTTCCACAGAGACGAAAAGTCGCTTCATCACTAATCACCAATTTTCCAGCTAAACCTTCATCACTTGCAAGTTGATGCAAAACGAAGTTACCAAATTCGGATCGCTTACCATTATCGCATCACTATGGCACAAGCGCATGTGACAACCAACATGTTGAAGTGTGTTTGGGGTGAATTTGAATAGCGCCTCGACATCTTTCGTGCTTCAGGTGGCAACCATATAAAACATTAGTGAGAATGTAAAAAATCGAGAAATACCTTTACTTTTGTGAACAATTTTTTCTAAATAAAGTTGTTTATAGTCAAATTCAGTGTGTTCATTATGAAACACCCTAAATTATGGTAACCTTAATGTTACATAACAGAAAAACCAAGAAAACCAGATGAATGATGGGGAACTTTCATGTATTGGAATTTCATACTATTGACATTAGATTCGAACTTAGCGTACTTGGAAACCCGCAAATACCAATTTTACGTTCGGAAGACCGTTTATTTCGGCCAATAAACGAGAAGGAAGATCTCTCGTAACGTAGTAGTGCAAGAGAGCTGAGAGTTCTACACCGATGGGCGGGGGCCGTGACGTCATCATAAAAAGGAATTTCAAATGCCCACCAAGGTTAAATAATACCCACCATATAGCACCTTTTTCAAAAGCTTTCCCTGCCAATCTGTCTATTGAGCAAATAGAAAAAAAGTCTGCCAAGTTGGGTGTGGCACATAGCTTCCTCCTTTACGTATCATAAGTGTATGGATCCATAGCGGAAAATAGTAAATCAAGAAGTAGTGTGAAACGTCATTATTGGTCAATTAAGATTTGAAAAAAATGATATGTTATATTCAATGTAATTTACATTGGCGCACGCGCAGAGAGAAGTATTGATTTGGTAACAATAAAGCTGATAGAGGACCGTCTTCAACACCCTAGCCCGCGCATTCCCTGAAAATGTCATTCAAACCGGGTGAAAACTTTGGAATTTTTGGTCATTACAAGGATTCTACATTGGCGTATACGCAGTAGCTATTATTGATACAATCATGGTGAAATTGACACGGAATGATCAAATCGTCACGTTCTAAATTTGAGCCTGGGACGTGAAAAAATTACGCTTGGTAGAATCTACGTTTGCTCATGCGCAGAGTGAAGTATTGAGTTGGTAACAAAGGAGCTGATAAGGGATCATCTACACAGTAGCTCGCACATTCCCTGGAAATTTCATCTAAATCGGATAAAAACTGTCGAAATAAGCTTGTTACAAGGATTTGCAGACACAATAGTCACACACAGACAAACACACACACATATATTCACAGACAGGCAGACAGACACGGAACTAAAGTTGTTCAGAATGGTCTAAAACGTAAAGTGCGAGTGGAAATGTTGACTTTGGAGACCAACAATTTTTTTCTCCCGGAGCTATAGGTAGATTTGGAAGCAAAACCCATGAAAATTCCAAATTGTGTTTGTTGAGCTCGTGTAGCTAGAAGCATTTATACCTTCCCAGACGTTGTGGATTCCAACTTTTGGCTTTAATTCGGCTGGGACGGGCTCGTCCTTTGTCCATTGATCACTAACGCAATGAGCAGCTGTCAATATGTGGATGGGTGAGATTATGGAAGCACCGCAGAAGTGGCCACCACCAGGAAACTGCATGCTCACCATAAATGGGTACTTGCTGACGAACTTGACTTCGGTTCCATTTATAATCCTCCCGGAATCCTTTCAACATAACCGAAGTGATTTTGAGCTCCTCAATTACATACTCGTAAAATCATAAATAAAGTCATATCGATAGCTTCAACGTACTCGATTAGCTGTACCGCATGGACAGGTAGTCCCTTTGGGGCCGGGTGACAATCCAAATTCTGAAGAGTCTTCCACATCGTATTTGGCGTTGTCAGCTTCATTGAGGTTAGGACCAGTGATGATTTGCACCAAGCATGAAATGCTTCCTGTAGTTCCTGGGAATGTTTCCATTCGTATAAACATTTCCGTGCCTCTCGCTACGAGCTTGACTTTTTCATAGCCGCATTCCACTTTAGGGCCGTCACCAGAGTCAATTGTCAAAATGTCTTTAGCACAAACTCCGGAATCCTGCAAGTCAATTATAATATTCAGGTGTAGTTCCGTATGTGTCCCCACTTTCAAACCATTGTAAATCTATCATTAACCTATCGAAAAATGAATTTGACTACTGTTTCGGAAACCTCTGAATCTTCTCTTTTCAATGGATTCATGATAAATTAACTTTCTCCTTCGCGTAGGTGATAAATATGGGATTGAAAAAAGTGGGGACACATGCGGAACTATTTGCCCTGTCAAAAATTTCCGTATGAGTCCTCACGCTATTTGTGAGTCAGTAAGTTGAACCCTAACACTCTTTTGTTGTTGATCTCTGACTAAACAAAGTTGATGTTTATATTGTGTAGGATGATTCTGATTCTTGAATGAACATGCATCTCATACCTACCAACAGACCGCCGAAGGAGAGTAGGGCTCACCTGAACTGGTCACCAGCGGCAACTGAACCACCTGAACTGGGTACTTTCCAAATCTTTTCGAATAGGCAGAGTCTGCTCCAGAATTTTTACTAACGGATTGACTCTTTGATGTTATGTATTTTTGAGATGAGAACTTGCAAGCATCCAGACCACCAAACTATACACATCATTCTGACCTATATGTCCCACTAATCTGAATTTGCTAAGAGATTTACTACTTGATTTTATGTATTCTTGAGATGCGAGCTTGCTAGCATCCAGGCCGCTAAACTAGATTCATCCTTCTAATGTATCTACACGTTAGATGGATTTGACTAGGCAAATAGTTCTATATGTGTGCTTGCTTTTTCACATTCCATATTTATGATGTACGCGAAGGAGAAAGTTAATCTATCATGAAAACATGGGAAAGACTAGATTCTGAGGTTTCCACAACAGTCGTCAAATTCATTTTTTGATAGGGTTTTGACAGATTTACATAGGTTTGACAGTGAGGAAACATGCGGAACTACTCCCGAACATTCATGGTTAGGCTCAATTCACGTTCGCCTATTGCATGAATAATTAATAACACCTGCTTCTAAATCAAATTGCTCCTAAAACATTGAATCATGTTTAACTGATCAATTTTGAACCACACTTCCTAATTTCGACCGCAAATGGAAATCATAATATTCTTATCACAGTACATCAAGTTGTACGCTAAAATAAGATAGTTTACTTACCAAGGGACCTTCCATTCTTTTTGTACACTGCAGGGATATTTTTCCATTTGACACTGACCTGATCTTCCATGCTTTATCACTGTCTAGTCCTGTCACATCTGGAAACTTTATTACACGGATACCATCTCGAGGTGTGAGGTCAATCTTTTCATTATTTCGTGGGTAGCGAACTGCCTTGGCGTAGCATTCAAGACTCCCGCCTCCAAAGTCACTCGTCAAAAAATCAATAGTCAATCGCGAAGTGTTCCCAACAATATGAAAATCGCGTTGGAAACCGCAGAACCTTGATTTAGATTTGCCATCGTCCAATAAGAGTCTTGAGTGAAAGCAAGAGGCCTTTGGAATCACAAAAAAATATTCATCAATTCGAAACAAGAAAAATCAATAAACTACATCAATTGTCGGAAAATCAAGTACCTACTATAACAAGGCTTAAAACTTGAAAGCACTCACTTCTTCGTCACTACCCATAGAAAGTCTGAAATCTGTGCAGTAGAGCTTGACCTTGCCACCTGATGGAGATACGATATACCAAGAGTGATTTCCCTGTAAATGCTGCGAACCACCTTTGTCAATAACTTTGACCCATTTGTCTTCTAATCTGATATCATTATGTTCAGCAGACACAAAAACGGCGGCAAAACCAACCAAAATGAAAGACCACCGTAACATCTGAAAAAACAGTAGTTCTGTAGTTTATAGCATATTTATTTATTGCTAGCATGCCGCTACTCCGTGAATATGACGAACCCCGTTCAGTCATTGCTGGAGTAATCAGGAGATAAAAATTGCAAATATAAGAACGATTTCTCCAAGATTTCAGGTAGAAGAAGGTGCTACGATCCCGCAATAGGAGTTAATTAAAATGTAACTTGATATTTCATAGAATCCACCCCCTATCCACCCAAATGAACAAATTAGGTTTAACTGAATGCATGTTGTCTTTTGTGCTCGAAATTATGCTTAGAACTGCTGTGCCACAGGATACTGAATGCTGAAAGCGGTAGGATATTGTTTAGAAAAAAGTTACTAACCTTCCCAAGCTTATTTGCAACTGCAGCAAATTCGGTTTTGCTCTTTAAATAGCCTCACCTCCACCACTATGGGTAATGTTGAGTAATTTCATCCTAATGAACAAACAAAAGAGATTTGTTTGATTAATTTATTGGGCAAACGAATTTAAGTTCTTCCACGAGTAGATCAGTTCAGAATAAATTATCTCACCATCTACTATCTCACCATCCACCAAACGACTAAACGTCCATTGACCGAAAAATACCCTCAAACCTTCGGTTGGCAATTGAAATTGAATTGAATTGGGATGACTAATTGATTTTGGATTGAGCGAATAACATATGCTCAATCCTAGAAATGGTTGTCTGGAATATGCCCAACGCTGCTCCTTCTGAATTACTGAAGAAAAAATTGATTGGTAACTACGCTATCACTTTCTCATCATCTCGATAATTTAGGTTTTTTCTTCCGAGTCTACCTGTATGTAGCTGGAGCACTGTTTTCACTTTTGTGATATGAAACTTTTCCACTCGTATTTTATGTTTTAGATCATTTTCAACAACTTCCGTTCCGTGACTGTCTGTCGTGTGTCCGCAAATCCTAGTAACAAGCTTGATTTCGACAGTTTTTGAACGATGTTGATGAAATGTTTAGGGAATGTGCGGGTTAGCCAGTAGAGATCCCCTACCTGTTATACTGTTCCCGAATCAAAGCACCAATCTGCGGATAGGCTAACTTAAATTACATTGAGCATAATTTTCTCGTTTTTCATTGTCGGCCGGGTTTGACGTTTTACACCTACGGCTTACTCTCTTATATAACTTACTAGATTTACGATTTAAAGATCATTTAAAACTATTTATTAATCTAAACTTTCATGTTATAGATACGAAAAAGTTTGTGTCACACATCACACCCAATTTTTAATTAATTGCTGTGTGTGATAGGTACTTTTCGCTTCGTCTTGAATTGAATTTCAAGCGCAAAAAAGATAAATACGTTTGCTTTCGACTTTTGATACACCCTAGTATGAAGCACTCAACATACCTATTACTGGTCGGACTTTTGGCGGGAGAATGAGAGATGAAACGACGCCAGAACGCCCTACTGGAGGTTCGGAAAAGGTGGATCAGTTGTTTTGTGTGTGTGTGACTTTTGGTTGATGAAAGGTCTCAATCAAGGTAACAGTAGTCTTTTGGGTCACATTTCTAGACATCATCCCAAAGAATCGGATGAAACAACCCGGTCGCTGTACGTTAATGCATTTACTCTTCGTAAGGGGAGCGAATAATAACTGGTGGAGCATAGCCAAATTCTCCTTGTTACTACGACGGTCTCATCACCTGATACGATTCCAATAGAATTTCCACTTCAAAAAACCGGTCTTTTAAAATAAAAGTCGTTGCTAGGGAAATGGTACTTCGTCGTTTTTCATCCCACAAAATTTGTTGACCATTCGTTCGAAAGCTCTCGATTTATCCATCCATATTATGTTAACTACTGCCAAGTACGTGGCTAACAAGCTGAGTCATGAGCATGGTTATTTGAATAATTTATTGTGTACACTCAGGTGATCATTCTCAATCATTGATATTGTGAACATGATTGCAACGGCTTGTTAATTTCTGATGATTTTATTGAGCTTGTGTTTCGATTATTTGATGATCCGAATATTGCGAGAACGGTTTGATTTGTGAAGCGGTGGTTAAATAATTTTAATAGGTAATTTCTATACTTTACACTCTAGGAAGTTGTAATTTCGTATGCAGCTTCTTTCGGACATTCACTTGACGATGCCCAGGGTCCGGATCAGATGAGTGGCTCTTAAAGCTAATTTCTATGCTTTACACTCTAGGAAGCTGTAATTTCGTATGTAGCCTCTTTAGGACATTTACTTGACGATGCCCAGGGTCCGGATCAGATGAGTGGCTCTTAAAGCTAATTTCTATGCTTTACACTATAGGAAGCTGTAATTTCGTATGTAGCCTCTTCAGGACAGTTACTTGACGATGCCCAGGGTCCGGATCAGCTGAGTGGCTCTCAGAGCTTGCATACGAGTCTGCAACACATACGAGTCTGCAACTAAAGACACAAAATGTCCCAATGTGTTACAGACTCGTATGCAAGCATTTCGTCCCCACGTTCCATTTCTATGTTGTTTGTTCCGCAAACAAAGCACACTAGTACGCATTAAGGAACTATAAATTGACGATTTTAGTATTACTGTCTTAATCCTTGTAACAAGCTTATTTTCCACAGTTTTCATCCGATTTGGATGAAATTTTTAGGGAATGTGCGGGCTAGGGGGTAGACGGTCCCCTATCAGTTTCATCGTTCTTGACTCAATACCTCACTCTGCGCATGCGCAAATGTAAATTCTACCAAGCATCATTTTCTCACGCCCTAGTCTTTCGATCTCGCTCAAATTTAGATTATAGTTAAGGGATGACGATTTGATCATGCCATATCAATTTCAACTTGATTGAATCATTAATAGCTATTCCGCATGCGCCTATGTGAAATCATTGTAACGACCTTAATTTCCACTGTTTTCATCCGATTTCGATGAAGTTGTCAGAGAATGCACGGGTTAGGTTGTAAATGGCCCCCTACTATTTTCATTGTTGTCAAATCAATACTTCATTCTGCGCATGCGTAAACTTAAATTCCGTTATACTGCATTTTTCACACCCTATTTGTTCGATTTTGCTTAAATTTGGATAATAGTTGGAAGAAGATGACTTGATTACCTAATATCAATTTCAACACGATTGAAATACTTGTAATGACCCTAATTTCCACAGCTTACATCCGATTTTGATGAAATAGTCAGCGAATGCGTCGTTTAGGTTGTTGATGGCCCCGTTACCTATTTCATTGTTTTCAACTCATCAGTTCATTCTGCGCACGCACAAACGCAAATTACATTGAGTATGGTTTTTTCGTTTCTTAATTGACCAATTATGACATTTCACGCTACTTGTTGATTTACTATTTTCCGCCATGCAATTTTTCATTTAACCTTTTCAATGGTCTATATACTCATGATAGGTAAACGAGGAAGGTATGTGCCACACCCAACTTGACATACGTTTTTTGTTTTTATTGTAGATTCTGTCGTCAATATTTGAATTTTCAAATGCCGAATTCAAATCAATATCTATCAAAATGAATGTTTGTATAATATTGTTCTTTTATTATATTCCACATTTTTAATCTGATCTCGATGAAACGTGGATTTACTTACTAGGTATTTAAATCACGGAAACTCTGATTACGACTATTTCAGCTGACTACGCTGATAAGACAAGTGATGCCTTGAGTTAATTTCTTTCCTGATTGGTAAATAATGCTGACATTCGAAACGGAGTTTCTCTGGGACATGCCAAATATAATAACCGCGTGCGGAACCACCATGATCAGCTGAGGGAGCTCCGAGTTCTATTTCTTCCCCTATAGAACTAAGATGCGAAAAATGAAACGGAGCCTCACTGGAAAATAATTGTAAAATAGGGAACTACTCTGATCAGCCGAGTGAGCAATGAGACTAATTCCTATTAATTATGATGTGCGGAACATCCCTGATCAGGAACGAACATCCCTTATCCGAAACGAACGAAAAAGTTTCTAAAACTCGATTTGAAGAAATACAGCACAGAGAGGTTATGGTGAGTCCTTAACTTTACTCTTTACACACTGAAATTATAACTCAGAATACTCACCGAAAGTTGCCTGTATCCCGTCTTCCTTACTGAGTCTCCAGTTGTCAGTACACTGTTTAAACTATCACTCAGGCTTTTCGGAAAACTGATTGTTTGACGCTACCTGGTTTTCCACTGTTTTGCTTTATTTTGGTCCTAATCACGAGTCTTATCACTCCTGCTCACTCTGATTCGTGAATCGAACGCTATCTAGCTGTGCTCGTTGGTATCGATGTCATAGCTGATCTAATTAATCAACACCGTACGCACGACATCCTTGCATTGCGGGTTTAGTATACCCATTGCATAATCAGTTACCAGTTATGTCGAAGATGATTTGCGGTAGGTGCAATTCTTCCCTCATTCCCGAAGACTCGTTAAAATGCTCGATTTGCACCACCACCCTACATTTTGGCTGTGCTTCAATGAGCGAATCAAACTTTAGAAAGATGGCCAAATTGACTAAAAACTCTTGGAAATGCCAGAACTGTAAAGCAAAACCTGCCGATGACTCAGTTGCCGATAATAGTCCCCGGGTGGCCTCCTCATCGAAAATCAACACGTCCGGTGAACTCCCTAGCCCTGGTGATACCTATGCCACATCCAATACTGAGACTATGGCTTTGAGGGCTTTTCTGGAGTCATTTAAGGCTGAAATGTCGGTCGAGATAAAGCGGGCGATTGCTTCAGAAATGAAATGTGTCTCCTCATCTCAAACCGAACTAAAAGCTATGATCGGTAATATTGAAGTCAAACTTGACGACTGTCTGAGTAAGTATGCCGATCTTTCCGCTAAAGTCGACCAGTTACAATCGGAAGTCACTGAGATGAAGCAGGAGGACCTGATCAACCGTGTAAAAGCTCTCGAAAGTGTAAATTCCCCGACAAATCCACAGACAAACTTTGTTTCTACCGGCCACCTAATTGAGGTTTCGGCTGCTGAAATGGATGAAAGGCGAAAAAGAGCATCTAATGTAATACTGTATGATGTACCAGAGCCAGCACCCACTAGTCAACTGAGCGCCATGGAACAGGACATCACTAAAGTCAACGAACTACTTCATCACCTCTCTCCTGATTTTGGTAACTTAATTAAGCGTCTCAATCGCCTGGGTACAGTATTGGATACTGGGAAGCCACGTCCCATCAAAGTTGTACTCGACTCGCCTGAATCAGCCTCAAAAATCCTGACTAAAAACAGATCTCTCAACCCCCCTACCGTTTCGATGTCCTCAGACAAAACTCCTGCCCAACGTTCCTATCTCAATGACCTCCGTGCCACATTAAAGATGCGGATCAGTAAGGGTGAAAAGGATCTTACAATCAAATACATACATGGTGTCCCCTCTATAGTAAATTTATCAAACTCTAAACGAAATCCAAAAAACGAATAAGCAAGCCCAGTATCTTAACCTTTTTTTATCAAAATGTTCGCGGTCTAAATACTAAGCTTTCTTCCATACACTACCAGGCACCTCTAATAACCCACGATGTCCTAATCCTAACCGAAACTTGGCTCTCCCCAAACGTCTTATCTTCAGAACTTCGGCTTCGTAACTTCAATATATATAGAACTGATCGCTCAATGGCAAATAATTCATTCAAAGTAACAGGTGGTGGCGTACTTATCGCTATCTCAGGTCGTCTCCGTTCCTCTAGATGGCCATCACCTGACTCAAATGAACATATTTTTGTCATTTTACCGGACCAGCGATTGATTGTCGGAACTGTGTATCTTCCAGACTACATGCCCTTGTCATCCTACGAGCAGCACTTCGAGGAGCTTGAACGGGTCACCACTTCTTATCCGGACTTTCAAATCGTTCTGGTTGGTGATTACAATCTGCCTGGGGTTGATTGCGGATTTTGGAATCTTGAGGACGGCTCCTCTCACAACAATCCCAAGGTCTCTACTGTCTTCGACTTCATTCAGTTCTTCAACTTAAGGCAATTTAATCACTTCTACAATGCATCTGGTAACGTTCTGGACCTCCTCTTCTCTGATTGCTCGGATGTTTTTGTTGAACTGTGTGATCAACTAGTTGACATCGATCGAGCGCACCCCCCATTCCAATTCCGAACGACCACGCCTGTAACATCTAAAACTACCCATTCTTCCAGACAATTTGTGTACAATTTCAAAAAAGGCAACTACGAAGCGATGAACCAGTATCTACTCTCTCATGTCTGGGGCGACTGGCTTCCTTCGAGTGTTGATGAAGCTGTAGATAGATTTTATGATGTTCTTCTCGGCGCAATTGAGAGATTCGTCCCTAAGACATTATTGATAGACTATTCGTATCCCAAATGGTTTTCCCCTGAGCTCATCTCGCTTTCGCGCCAGAAGAAGTTCGTTCATTCCCGCTACAAGATCTCGAGTCTCGGGGTCGATTACGAGGTTTTCTCAGCCCTGAGGTCCCGTTGTAAAGAACTATCAAGATCACTCTATTCAGAATACATCGAATCAGTCCAGTCTTCACTCCACCAGAACGTTAAAGTATTTTGGAACTACATTAATTACCGTGATGGTACAAATGACCTTCCCCAGCTAATGTATCTTGATGAAAAAACAGCGGACGACCCTCAGTCAATCGTCGACTTGTTTGGACTTCACTTTTCCACTGTATACGAAGCCGGTGCTGATGTACCTGAGGGACCTCATTTGGATGTCGCGGTGATTGGAAGTCTGACCATATCTGAAACTTCAGTTGCCGATTCACTCTCTCAACTTGATATCTCGAAGGGAATGGGACCCGACGGTGTGCCTCCTATCCTGCTCAAATCCTGCCTCACATCCCTTGCTTCACCCCTACACATACTTTTCAACAAATCACTGTCTGTAGGAGTGTTCTCTACTCGCTGGAAGTCGTCTTACGTTACACCAATACATAAAGGGGGGGATAAGGCCGACATAAGAAATTACAGACCAATATGTACCATCTCTACGATACCAAAATTATTCGAAAAGCTTGTTACACTGCAGATGACACCTCTCTTTTCATCATATATCATTCCTGAACAGCACGGTTTCGTCAAGGGGAGGTCGACTACTTCCAACTTGGCCGTGTTTCAGGAATATACACTGCAGGCGTTTCAGCGGGGACACCAGGTCGATTTGATTACGACTGACTTCTCCAAGGCCTTCGACAAGCTGTCCCATCAGGTAATACTATCTGTGCTTAGCTCACTGGGGATCTTTGGCAGTCTTCTGTGTTGGTTGGAGAGCTACTTGGATGGTAGATCAATGATAGCTAGGTGTAGGGACATGTTGTCTAGGCCATTCCTTGCCACATCTGGTGTTCCTCAAGGATCACATGTTGGACCTCTGCTATTTCTATTGGTAATCAACAGTGTGTGCACGGTCTTAAGTGATGTCAAATACCTTCTATTCGCTGATGACTTAAAAATTTATCGGGTTGTGGAGTCGGACGGGGACTGTCGGGTTCTCCAGGGTGCATTGGATTCACTATCAGTCTGGTGCTCAACTAATAGTTTATCTCTTAACCCTTCGAAATGTGCCATCATCTCCTTCCACCGCTCTGTGATTCCACTGGTCTGTGACTATTCAATCGGCGGTTTGTTATTGAGAAGAGTCACGTCCACCCGTGACCTAGGGGTACTTTTAGACACCCAGCTGACTTTCACTGAACACATCACATCGACTTCTTCCCGAGCAATGCGCGTTTTGGGTTTCTTGAAAAGGAATACGAGGGAGTTCACCCACGTCTCTGCTATAACCGCTCTTTACAATTCTCTGGTTGTCCCTCTAATGGAGTACTCTTCTGTGATCTGGAGCCCATTCTATAATTGCCATATTGAACAGCTAGAGAGGGTTCATCGCCGCTTCCTCCGTTACGTGGCATTTAAGCTTCATATACCATTTGACTCTTTAAACTATGAGGCTATCAATGAGCACTGCGGCACTTTACCCCCTCGAGTTAGAAGACAGCTAGCCGACATTTCATTTTTATACAACATCCTCAATGGTCGCGTCGATTCTCCCCACCTTCTGGAAATGGTGAATTTGTTGGTGCCCCGTTCCGCCTCACGATCCAACAGCTTATTTTGGACACCTTTCTCGCCGACAAACTATATGTACCACCGCCCCCTATCTAGACTCCCACGAACAGCCAACAACCTTCTAAACGAATATCCAGACGTCGATTTTTTCAACACCTCATTAGCCTCGCTTCGCTCGACAGTGAAAAACTTATGTGGAACCACCCTTAACTGTGGACAATAAACTTTCTTTTTTTCCATCTATTTTCAATTCTATTTTATAGGTAGTATACTCAATTTTTTGTTTTGTTCGCCGCGGTAATTTACGCTATGTATTTTGAACTTATACATTTGTTATATTTTTCTTTTCCTCATGTATTGGGCTTGCCCGTATTATTGAAATAAATAAATAAATAAATAAATAAATCAGCTGAGTGAGCCATGAGGCAAACTTCTTTCCGAATCCGCCAACGATGCTGAAATTTGAAACGGAGCATCTCTGGGACATGTTGATTATAATTGAAACGAGCAGAACAACCCTGATCAGCTGATCATAATAAAACCTGGGCAACGCCGGGCAATCCTGCTAGTCTGTATAAGTTAATGTATGTTTGTTCGTGTTTTATTGGCGGTCGTCCCACAAACACGAAAGTTGGCATGCACCTACCAACATGGTAAATATAACTCAGTGTGAAAATGGCTAAGTTAAAATTTAGTCTGATTTCGTCTGGTCCGCTGAGTAGGCTCTTTTAAGGCCAATCTCTTCTCTAATTGACCTACGATGCTGGAACTTGGAACGGAGTATCTCTGGGCAGCAACAGCTGGTTGATAAATTATAAATATTGCAATGATACTATACAGGGTGTCCCCAAAAACGCCCCCCCCCTCCCCCGCTGTCGTTAGTATTGGGCCAAAAAAATTCTTTTCGCAATCTTATTATTATTCTTATATTTATTGTTATTATTATTTTTTTTTTTTAAGAATCTCAAAAATGACAAAATTGCGCATTGTGCACGTGCACAATTGACAACAACTTCGTTATTTTAAGGAGGAACCCCCGTCTTTTATTGCAGATTTGAATCCTACGTGAAATTTCATGGAGAAATGATTCATCGCTTGATTTTTTAAGTGCTCGCAAACGGGCGCATTTTCGCTCTAAAAGTGCAGTAGGTAAGTGTGAAATGAGTTTTTGAAGAGATACACAATTGCCACTTGTAATACATGATTTTGGAGTATTTTTTCGTGCTGAACCTCGTAATGATGTTAATTTATTAATATTTGCAACACTAACTCGGGAAAACACTGAAAATTTGATCAGAATTTCACTTTTCTTAAACATTTCCACGAAGCACAAAGTGTACTAAAATGTAGATTTTTCGGTGTTTTCCTAAGATGGTGTTGCAAATATCAACAAATGAACATCATTACGAGGTTCAGCACAAAAAGACACTCCAAAACCATGTATTATATGTGGCAGTAGAGTATATTTTCTTTATTTGGACAGTACAAGTTTATAACAAGACTTTACAAAAAAAAAGGCGTTTTCTGTCCTTAAATTGGTTTTTATTATCTCTAGCGTATCTCCCCAGGAACTAGGGCTTCTCCAGGGAGATAAAATTTATAATATAAAAGTAAATACCTACTTATCTTTTTTTTTTTTTTTTTTTTTTTTTTTTTTTGAGATAAAAATCGAATTCAGAGATACTATCAGTGAGAGAAAGTATTAATTTATTATTTATGTATTAAAGCATTAATTTATATTTTAAAAAATTTGAACTTTATATTTTAAATGTTGCCTCTTTGAAAAAGCCCCAGTTCCTGGAGAGATAATGAAAAACCAATTTAAGGACATATAGGCCTTTTATTGTAAACGATTATTAAATATCTTCAGAAACTCAGTAGGTACCTATTTCACATTTATTGCAATTTTATAACGAAATTGAACCCGTTTGCGCGTACTTGAAAAATCAAGTGATGGGTCATTTTTTTCTTCATGACATTTCACGTAGAATTCAAATATGTAATAAAGAATGCGGGTTCCCATTTGATATAACAAAGTTGATGTCAATTGTTCACGTGAGCAATGCGAAATTTTTTCTTTCTAGAGATCCTTACAAAAAACATTAAGATTGCATTTTTTTTTTTTTTTTTTTTTTTTTTTTTTTTTTTTTTTTTTTTTTTTTTTTGGCCCATTATTAACGGGGGGGGTGCAGGGAGGGGGGAGTTTTTGGGGACACCCTGTGTTAGTGATCAATGCTATTTAAATTGATCCATTTCCAAGCTAATGAGTGAACGCCACTATAATATTATCTAATTGGTTGATCTTGACAAGATTTGATGGATGTGGGCCATCAGGTAATCAATGTATGAGAATTGTAGATACATCACCCAAAGGGGTTAAGTAATTAATTCACCCTACGAATGAATTTAAATGTTGATGTCTTGTCAGAACAACCAAGAAGAAAATGTATACCATCTTTCATTAGATTAGTTCATTATAAAGCTACACCGTTGAAATTCAAACTATCACATAAGTTCAACCTTTAAAAATGCAGACTGCTCCTATAATTAAGGACGGGGCACAATATACTTGGCCAACAATGAGCATCAGACAGGCGGGTTCACCTATCCTACCTTCCCTAAAGACAAAAAACAACACGAGAAGGTAAAAAATTCAGTAGACACTAATCAGATATCAGACAATAATATTATCCTCCTAATGCACAAGACATTAGTTTCGTAACATCAGTGCCATTTCGATTTTATAATTCATGTCATACTAGCAAATTATGAATCATCTTACAACGTGATTTTAAATATCACTCACATGACTCAATGCAAACAAACATCGCACTGAAACGCACATGACATTCAACAAAAGTTTGATAAATTAACAAAAAAGGAAATAATTTAAATAAGTAGGTGCAGAGTTATGTAGGTAATAAATAATGATGTGCAACAAATCATTTGATCATAGAATTGGTATACTGTTTATAGCATTACAAGATTTTTTTTTTTTTTTTCTTATAATTCTTGGCCTCTTATAACTTCTGGCAAATTTTTTGTCCCCCGGTCGCTGAAAAAAAAATAAAATAAAATAAAAAATGTATAAATTTAAAATAACACAAGTTAATGAATCTCAATTTATCATTTTTATTAACGAACCTGTGTATTGACACGGATTTAAGACGAATTTGCAACAACTGGGTTTGCTGAATAAATAACTGGAAAGGATTGTGACAGCTCCGATTACCCGACAACTCATAATTGTATTTGCAGCATTCAGGGATGTCCTTTCTCGGCTGCATGAGTTCTATGTCTTCTGTATTGTCGCTTCAGGATCTCGGATAAGAACTTTCGACCCAACAAAACACCGCAAGGTAGACGCTCTCTCCCGGATGAGAAGGGAACCGTCACAATCCTACCCTTGAAAATCTATACTACTAGCCGCTCCGGCTCGCTACGCTCGCCTCCACGTCCAGCCGGGGGGCAAGCCCCCCGGACCCCCCATTAAGTTGCTCGCTTCGCTCGCAACGTGTGGCATGTAGGGAATATTGCTCGCTTCGCTCGCAAAGTCTGGCATGTAGGGTATGTTGCTCGCTTCGCTCGCAAAGTCTGGCATGTAGAAAATGTTGCTCGCTTCGCTCGCAAAGTATGGCATTTAGGGGATGTTGCTCGGTTCGCTCGCAAACGGTAGATCTCTAAGGGTAGATTTAACTTCTGTAGGGGATGCTGCTCGCTTCGCTCGCAAACGGTAGATCTCTAAGGGTAGGCTTAACTTCTGTAGGGGATGCTGCTCCCTTCGCTCGCTTGAGGAAGTTATACTGCCCACCCAACTTGGCAGACGTTTTTTTCAGTTGGGAATTATTACAAACAAATTAAATCTTATAAAACTACGTGGAACCACGAAAAGTTTATTCGGGGATGTTGCTCGCTTCGCTCGCAAGGTATACCAGTATATGTGTAGGACAAAGTCCGTATTTATTATTTGAAATGGCTCTCGCTTCGCTCGCAAGGTAGGTACCTATGTAGGCATACCTCCTCGCCTCGCAATGTTGTGACATCGAACCCTTCACGTCAATTCTTGAGCCTTCTCTCGTCCACGGCAGAATCATTTTAATCGCTTTGCTCGCTTCTGCTCGCAATTTGACCGAGTTCTCGTCACTTTTTTCGATATCCGATTTCGGATTCAGATTCGGCGGACCCAAAGCTGTATTTCGCCCGCGAAAACCGTTCCGAAAAACGTACCTTTATGGGGTATATTTTAATCGGAAAAAACCAAGTTTTTCGGCGGACTTTTCGAGAAAACGGGTCCGTACTCTCGCATTTTTTTGACGCATTTCCCGATAATTTTTTCGCGATCCGATCGCGCCGTCGTCTTCCTCGTTCAAAAACCTACGAAACCGGTATTTTTCCGGAATTGTCGACGGCCGTTTAGAGGGGTAGAGGATGCGGGGAAGTCCAAAAAGCGCACATTAATTCTTTCTTCGACCCCCCTCCCGCCCTACGGCCCATGGTTCGGCTGGGATTAGAAAATTTTAAATTTGCTCGCTCCCCCTATCGGAAAATCCCAAGAAGATCCCCCCACTCGTAGACTCCCCCCACTCAGCCGTTTGGCCGTGCATAGACACGACAAACAGACAAATAAACAGACAGACAAACGGAGTTTCATTCTTATTAATAGTATAGATTAATAAGAATGAAACTCCGTTTGTCTGTCTGTTTATTTGTCTGTTTGTCGTGTCTATGCACGGCCAAACGGCTGAGTGGGGGGAGTCTACGAGTGGGGGGATCTTCTTGGGATTTTCCGATAGGGGGAGCGAGCAAATTTAAAATTTTCTAATCCCAGCCGAACCATGGGCCGTAGGGCGGGAGGGGGGTCGAAGTAAGAATTAATGTGCGCTTTTTGGACTTCCCCGCATCCTCTACCCCTCTAAACGGCCGTCGACAATTCCGGAAAAATACCAGTTTCGTAGGTTTTTGAACGAGGAAGACGACGGCGCGATCGGATCGCGAAAAAAGTATCGGGAAATGCGTCAAAAAAATGCGAGAGTACGGACCCGTTTTCTCGAAAAGTCCGCCGAAAAACTTGGTTTTTTCCGATTAAAATATACCCCATAAAGGTACGTTTTTCGAAACAGTTTTTGCGGGCGAAATACAGCTTTGGGTCCGCCGAATCTGAATCCGAAATCGGATATCAAAAAAAGTGACGAGAACTCGGTCAAATTGCGAGCAGAAGCGAGCAAAGCGATTAAAATGATTCTGCCGTGGACGAGAGAAGGCTCAAGAATTGACGTGAAGGGTTCGATGTCACAACATTGCGAGGCGAGCAGGTATGCCTACATAGGTACCTACCTTGCGAGCGAAGCGAGAGCCATTTCACATAATAAATACGGACTTTGTCCTACACATATACAGGTATACCTTGCGAGCGAAGCGAGCAACATCCCCGAATAATTTGGGATTTTCCGATAGGGTGTATAAGCGAATTTAAAATTTTCTAAGCCCACCCGAACCATGGGCCGTAGGGCAAGAGGGGGGTCGAAATAAGAATTAATGTGTGCTTTTTGGACTTCCCCGCTTCCCCTACCCCTCTAAACGGCCGTTGACAATTCCGGAAAAATACGGGTTTCGTAGGTTTTCCTACGAGGAAGACGACGGCGCGATCGGATCGCGAAAAAAGTATCGGGAAATGCGTTAAAAAAATGCGAGAGTACGGACCCGTTTTCTCGAAAAGTCCGCCGAAAAACTTGGTTTTTTCCGATTAAAATATACCCCATAAAGGTACGTTTTTCGGAACGGTTTTCGCGGGCGAAATACAGCTTTGATCCCGCCGAATCTGAATCCGAAGTCTGATATCGAAAAAAGTGACGGAAAGTAGGTCAAATTGGGAGGGGAATTGCGAGGGGAGCGTTTAACATCAGAAATTAATCGACCCCGGGCCGCCGTTACACAACGTTGCTTACCTGAAGGGACCCTCACAGGGGGGTTCCCATTTGCACTTCTACGCAATACCTTGCGAGCGAAGCGAGAGCCATTTCAAATAATAAATACGGACTTTGTCCTACACATATACAGGTATACCTTGCGAGCAAAGCGAGCAACATCCCCGAATAAACTTTTCGTGGTTCCACGTAGTTTCTAAGATTTAATTTGTTTGTAAGAATTCCCAACTGAAAAAAACGTCTGCCAAGTTGGGTGGGCAGTACAACATTCCCTAATAAACTTTTCGTGGTTCCACGTAGTTATATAAGAATTAATTTGTTTGTAAGAATTTCCAACAGAAAAAAACGTCTGCCAAGTTGGGTGGGCAGTATAACTTCTTCAAGCGAGCGAAGCGAGCAGCATCCCCTACAGAATAAATACGGCTTTGCGAGCGAAGCGAGCAACATCCCCTAATAAACTTTTCGTGGTTCCACGTAGTTTTATAAGATTTAATTTGTAAGTAAGAATTCCCCAACAGAAAAAAACGTCTGCCAAGTTGGGTGGGCAGTATAACTTCCTCAAGCGAGCGTAGCGAGCAGCATCCCCTACAGAAGTTAAACCTACCCTTAGGGATCTACCGTTTGCGAGCAAAGCGAGTAAAATTCCCTAAATGCCATACTTTGCGAGCGAAGCGAGCAACATTTTCTACATGCCAGACTTTGCGAGCGAAGCGAGCAACATATCCTACATGCCAGACTTTGCGAGCGAAGCGAGCAATATTCCCTACACGCCACACGTTGCGAGCGAAGCGAGCAACTTAATGGGGGGTCCGGGGGGCTTGCCCCCCGGCTGGACGTGGAGGCGAGCGTAGCGAGCCGGAGCGGCTAGTACTTTTATAAATTTTGTAGCAGTGTTTTGTTGGTAATCTATACTATTAATAAGAATGAAACTCCGTTTGTCTGTCTGTCTATCTGTCGTGTCTATGCACGGCCAAACGGCTGAGTGGGGGGAGTCTACGAGTGGGGGGATCTTCTTGGGATTTTCCGATAGGGGGAGCGAGCAAATTTAAAATTTTCTAATCCCACCCGAACCATGGGCCGTAGGGCGGGAGGGGGGTCGAAGTAAGAATTAATGTGCGCTTTTTGGACTTCCCCGCATCCTCTACCCCTCTAAACGGCCGTCGACAATTCCGGAAAAATAAAGGTTTCGTAGGTTTTTGAACGAGGAAGACGACGGCGCGATCGGATCGCGAAAAAAGTATCGGGAAATGCGTCAAAAAAATGCGAGAGTACGGACCCGTTTTCTCGAAAAGTCCGCCGAAAAACTTGGTTTTTTCCGATTAAAATATACCCCATAAAGGTACGTTTTTCGGAACGGTTTTCGCGGGCGAAATACAGCTTTGGGTCCGCCGAATCTGAATCCGAAATCGGATATCGAAAAAAGTGACGAGAACTCGGTCAAATTGCGAGCAGAAGCGAGCAAAGCGATTAAAATGATTCTGCCGTGGACGAGAGAAGGCTCAAGAATTGACGTGAAGGGTTCGATGTCACAACATTGCGAGGCGAGCAGGTATGCCTACATAGGTACCTACCTTGCGAGCGAAGCGAGAGCCATTTCAAATAATAAATACGGACTTCGTCCTACACATATACAGGTATACCTTGCGAGCGAAGCGAGCAACATCCCCGAATAAACTTTTCGTGGTTCCACGTAGTTTTATAAGATTTAATTTGTTTGTAATAATTCCCAACTGAAAAAAACGTCTGCCAAGTTGGGTGGGCAGTATAACTTCCTCAAGCGAGCGAAGCGAGCAGCATCCCCTACAGAAGTTAAGCCTACCCTTAGAGATCTACCGTTTGCGAGCGAAGCGAGCAGCATCCCCTACAGAAGTTAAACCTACCCTTAGAGATCTACCGTTTGCGAGCGAACCGAGCAACATCCCCTAAATGCCATACTTTGCGAGCGAAGCGAGCAACATTTTCTACATGCCAGACTTTGCGAGCGAAGCGAGCAATATTCCCTACATGCCACACGTTGCGAGCGAAGCGAGCAACTTAATATGGGGTCCGGGGGGCTTGCCCCCCGGCTGGACGTGGAGGCGAGTGTAGCGAGCCGGAGCGGCTAGTGTTTTAATAATTTGAAAAATAAGTACATGTGCTAAATGCGGACGAACAGTAGCACATGAATTCAGCAGGAGCATGGATTAAAGAACTGGAACTCCTAAACGAGCAAGGTACTAGTAATATTATGAACAAAATGCATTCCGAAGAGAATGAAAATTCTATTACTCGAGATTCCCCCTCGAGTAATCCCTCCCCCTGAGAAAGGAAACGCGTGAAATCGATGGTATCCTGGAAGCGAGACATCAACCCTTTACTAAGTAGCTACTTCTACTTGGCCATATCAACGCGAGAGGGAAATCTGCCTCTTTAAGGGCCCTATTGGGAGACGACTAATCTGTTTCTTGCATTATTGATCGTAGAATTTTTTTTTTTTTTTTTTTTTTTTTAAGGATAAACCAAATTTTTTATTTTAACAAGATGGTAACCGGGGTGTATAAATTTGATAAATGGGAGGTAGGTAGTGACTGGGGAGGGGGGGCAATAAGTATTTCAATTAATCGTTGACCATCTGAGGTACAGCTGCTCCTAATTGATCGTAATTAATCGTAGAATTAAGTTTCTTGAACTACTTGCTGATTTTAAGGATGCGATAAGATGGATTCAGAAAGAAGATATTTTGTGCCTGATAGGAAGGGAGTTGTTGGTATTGCCTATAACTATTTAAATGATTTTCGTTTCAAACAAAATCATTTGTGTTTCTGTTAACACCAGTTATCTTCAAAAAAGATTGCAGTTGAAATTCCTCCACCTCAGGGATTGATTTTTTGGTCAATCTTGGTCAGTGATGTTCTTAGGACTAACAAAATCATTTTGGAAATGACTTATGATCATGGGAAACGTGTCTTACATCAAAATTCCTGATGAATCTGTAATTTCGAGGAAACCTCTGGGTATCAACAAATTTGGAATTAAATTAATTACTGAGGAAATTACAGATCTATTAGAAATCATGAGTTGGCAGTCTGTTAGTAAAGTGCCACTTGAAGATGTTCTACAGACAATACCTGTGATATCATCACAGAGGCTTAATGTGGAGAACGCTGGATTCGATAATTATTTTTATACAACAATTCTCACACAAAAAGGAAGACTCTAGAGGTCAAATTGCACTAAGGCCAATTCAAGACTCATCAAGAGTCAAGCGAGAAGGCGGTCAAGCAGAAACACGGTTAGTGCTCAGATCATTCCATAGTCGAGTGCATTCCGATATTTGATATTTGTTCCCCATCCAATAGACAGCCTCCCACTAGACACTAGAGTAACACTTCTAGCTCGATTAGGGATAGCAACACTCTTGTATATAAAATGTGCATAATTTTGTCACAGTGGTAACGGTGAGTTGAAGATAGCTTATTATCTTTTAACAATTCTGCTCGTCCACACCCGTTACCACAAACATATACATCCCACGTAAGGAACTGAAGAAAGACCTTCAATAGTCCGCCCCTCAAGCAGCTATATTGCGGCCAGATTGTGCCCACCTTCAGAGGTCACGTCTTACCAAGGTATAGGTAGTGACTATTTGGTAACATCCTTCCCTCTTAGAGCCACTCCCTTCTCCCGCTAAGATCCAGCTTACACTGCCCATAAACTACTCCTAGAATTCATTATGTGATAGTTTTTGCTTGGGAGCTGAATTTATTTTATACACTCACCTGATAAGATTTCTTGAATCCAGTCAAACCAGTGGATTGTGTTGGTTCCGATGAAGAACCGCCCAGTGCATTGAGCGAGTACATACGACGTTACACCAACTTGTGTGTAACGGTTAGTTTCTGGGTCTACATAGACGTAAGGACCTCCAGAATCACCCTAAACAATCAAAACGTTAATTTTAATTAATGAAACTTCATAAATAAATAGAATTAAACATGTTTCTATTCCACTTGATCTATTGGTTCATTCTTCGAGATTCGTTCATAACAGTTGCACAGACATTTTTCTTCTCAATTAGTATCAAGTGCTGCTGAGTTCAGGAATTTGCTAGTGGTGAATTTTCAAATGTGCAGTCGCTTGGTAAATTGGGTCTTTTTAAATTATTTATTTATTCTTTTTTTCGTTCTATTCCTTCTATTTCCTTCTATTTTTCCTCCTATTCTAACAGAAGTGGCTGCTTTCTAATAACTTGACATTAATGGCTTCATTAGCTCATCATCTACCTATACGACATGCTACAATAAAAAAGTTTGGTTGTGCACTGCAACAAATGTACGAAACTCTAGATCATCTAGATCATTATCTAGATCCTGACTTGCTCTTTAGTTTGGCTACCCGATTCGTGTCATTCCCAGCGCTCCAATCACCATGTTATCGTTCTGTTACCTTCCGCTAGGTCCCCCCCTGTTATTGCTCCTTCACCCTGATACTAATCTATTTGTCCAACTAATCTGAATTTTTGCTAAGGGATTGATTATTTGGTGTTATGAGCGTAGCGAGCATCAAGACTACCAATCTAAGCAAAAAACTGATCTGCGTAAAATCTCATGGCGACTGGAGCGCTGGAAATGCCACGCGGAGGGTAGTCGAACTAAAGAGCAAGTCAGGGTCTAGAGTCTCGTCAACAAACAGTTCTCATGCCTTCATAATTCGGTATTACATATTCCAAACGTTATGAATTTCAAGACCTCATTCTGTGTTGACTTTTGAGCTCTAAAATGTGGACCTATAAAAAATTTTCACTTACAAAGCAACTCGTGCTGGGCCCTGTTTTGAAACACACTTCGCGGGTATCATTATTGCATAGGAGAGGATCCAAAACTTGAACATCTGCTTCCCTTAACGTGTCAGTGTACCCATTTTCAGTCTGACCCCAACCTGAAAATCACATTTAATGCATCATATATCAATCTGTTTTGGTATAAACCCGACAGCACCTTTTATTATAGCATTAGAGAAAAGGAATGACAAAAAGCAAAGATTCCTGAGACCTCATTTTCCGAAAATGTACTACTATATCCTGATGAAACGCATTTTAGTTGATTTCGGTAACAACTCTATCCTTACCCATGGCCTTGATGAATTTGTTGTATATTTTCGGCATTGTGGGTGTGAGGCACACTGGGCTGACCCATCTGCTGAATTTGATGGGAGATTCAAGTACAAGTATGGCGATGTCTCCAGCCAAGCTGCCTTCAACTGCAAACCATTCTTTTGGACAATGAACCTCCTTGACATCTAACCTTTGGGATTGACCGTGGGCAGCATCTGAAAATGTATTAAGCCAAATAAAATGCCTCAATTTCTTATGAAATCACTTCAAATAATGAAGGCTTCTTACGCAACCGTGCAAACATACTGTACATTTTTCTCGACTATATTTTTCACAATTAATTTCACATGACGGAAATCGCAAAAACACCACTTGAATAATTGTGTTAGTTGAGCTCTTATAGTTAGGAGCATTTCTACCTTCCCAAATGTTGTGGATGCCAACTTTTGGTTTTAATGCGTCTGGGATGGGCTCGTTCTTTTTCCAACGGTCACTAACGCAATGAGCAGCTGTCAAGATGTGGATGGGTGAGATTATGGAACCACCGCAGAAGTGGCCACCACCAGGAGCCTGCATGCTCACCATAAATGGGAACTTGCTGACGAACTTGACTTCGGTTCCATTTATAATCCTCCCTGAATCCTTTCAACATAACCATAAACACGAGTGATTTTGAGCTTCTCAATTGCACAAAATCATTAATTAAGTCATATAGATAGCTTCAACGTACTCGATTAGCTTTACCGCATGGACAGGTAGTCCCTTTGGGGCCCGGTGACAACCCAAATTCTGAAGAGTCTTCTTTCTCGTATTTTATGTTGTCAGCTTCATTGGGGTTAGGACCAGTGATGATTTGCACGATGCAGGAAAGGCTTCCTTCAGTTGCTGACAACGATTCCATCCTTATAGTCATCTCTGCGCCCCTTGATACTCGACTGACTGGCCCATAGTCGCATTCTGCTTGAGGGCCATCACCAGAGTCAATCGTTAAAATGTCTTTTACACAAATTCCAGAATCCTGTATCAATCAATATGGACATACATTAATTAGGGTCAATTTACGTCAAACTCTTGGGTTAATCCTATCAGTAAATGTGAAAAAAATGAATCACGTTCAACTAATTAGTTAAGTTAACAAGTTAACTAATAAGTTCAATCACTAGTAGACATAAGAATGCTCGGAGTAAACTATTTAAAGTTTTACGCTAAAACATATAGTGGTGTCTTACCAGGGGTCCTGCCATTTTCTTACTACACTGCAGCGATATTTTTCCATTTGACATTGACCTGATTTTCCACGCTTTGTCAATGTCTTGTCCTGTCACATCTGGAAACGTTATTCCACGGATACCATCTCGAGGTGTGAGGTCAATCTTTTCATAACTTCGTGGGTAGCGATCTGCCTTGGCGTAGCATTCAAGACTCCCGCTTCCGATTTCGCTGGTCAAAAAATCAATAGTCAACCGCGAAGAGCTCCCAACAATATGAAAATTGTGATGGTTTTCGCAGAGCCTTGATTTAGTTTTACCATCGTCCAATAAAAATCGTGCGTGGGAGCAAGATACCTTTGAAATCACAAAGAGGAACAAAATATCAATTCCAAACATGATCCATCAACAAACTAAATCACTTGTTGGAAAAGCAAATACTATAAAAATGCTTGAAATCGGAGAATACTCACTTCTTCATCGCTACCCATGGAAAGTCTGAAATCTGGACAATAGAGCTTAACCTTGCCACCTGATGGAGATACGATATACCAAGAGTGATTTCCCTGTAAACGCTGCACACCACCTTTGTCAATCACTTTGACCCATCTGTCTTCCAATCTGATATTTTTATGCTCAGCAGACACAAAAACGGCGGCGAAACCAACCAAAATGAAAGACAACCGTAACATCTGTAAAATATTGTCATTACAATGCACGTGAAATAATATACTATGTATGGTGATTTAGTGCATTAGGATGGTAGTAAAAATGCTACAATTTTCAGGCCTCAATAAATTACTACCCTTTAGGGTTGATCGAAATTGATCTAAAATTCTGATCAAAATATAAATTTCACAAATTTAAGACATTTTTAGTCCTTTTTAGTGATTTTTGAGCACATTTTTTTTTAGAAATTTTGCCAACTTACTGTGCTCAAAAATTGTTGGCCAACGAACTCATCTTTTCCTTAGAAAAGCTTGATTTTTAGTCACAAGAACGGAATTTTTAACTCAATCCTATGGAGAGATATCGTCTGGAATGGCACACACACACACACACACACACACACACACAAATGTATATATGTGTGTGAAAAAGCGTTAAACTCTGGAATTCGTTTCAGAATATCTCAAAACGGATTTGAATGGAAAATTTTTTCGGAAATATTTATTTTAAAATTTTTGGAGCCATTGCAACAGCAGTTTCATTTTCTACGAAACATCACTGACTGAGAGAAGCGGGTCATGATTAAAATACAATAATAAATTGATATAGCATTGTTGGAGATAGTGGAATCAATTTCGAAAAGTTACTACAGCACTGTATCGATCAAAGTGGACATCACCTGAAATGCATTGTTTCCACCGTTAAGTTTATAGAAGGTAACAATATTGTAGATAAAATCAAAAGATATAGGTAACAATATAGATAAAAATCCGCTCGCCGATAAATTCGCAATACCAGGAATCATTTCCGTAATCGAGTTTGTGTACGTTGTAGTTATGTTTGCTGGTGTCCTTTCTTACCATCTAGACAGATTATTAAAAAACCGAACCCAAAACCTAGATTGTTTTTGCTGTTATTGAAGTATTTCGTCATAACACATTGCATAATACATTTTTTCAGATATCAACTAGGGGTCTAAAGTAAACATAATTTTCAAACATTTTTGCGTTTTTACGTTACCCTTTTTTGTTACGCTTTGTGTGACATGAATTGTAATAATTTCCCACCGAGGGGGTCATAGTAACGACATGGAAATATCAAAAGTATCGCACCCCAGGACACTGAAATATCGGATAAAGTCCTAGGCAATAGGATATTGTTAACATAAAGTGAAAATAATCACTAACCTTCCCCAGCTATTTCCAAACTGCAGCAGAGTAGGTTCTACTCTTTAAATAACATCGCGTCTATCATTATGAGAGATATTGTGTCGTTTCATCTTAATGAACTAACAAAAGAGGCTTGTTTGATTAATTTATTGAACAAACAAATTCAAGTTCTTTCAACATGTGAATCAATTCAGAATAAATTGACTCATCACTACTATATAAAGCAAAAGTGCCCATGTTTAAACCCAACAAATAAAATAATACAACCAAGACTACATGTAAAATAGGCTAATTACTATATACATATATACATCCTACTATATACAATCAGCAAAGTGAAGTAAAACTATGACTAGATGTATATAAATATATCACAGATCAGATCTGGTCTTGATACCATCAAACCGTATCCTGTATTTAGATGTAACTAATTAATAGGTAGTTCTAATTGTTTTTATAGTCTCTGGTTCAATAATCACTTTATTCATTCATTCATAGTACGTAATTTTCACCCATCTTAAACTCTTATTTCACTAATCTTATTTTATCCTGCCTGAAGTAAATAGTCTTCGTTTCCTATTATAAGGTAACGTTCCCCACCACGTAGTGAATCAGTTGATGGATCTACGAGTATAACATCCATCAACTCCTGTTCTCAGTAATTTTCAAGTGTCTCAAGCACACCTCATTCTGTTAAAACACAAACTAAGAAGCCGTGCAAGCTGAAAGCAAACATTTCAAGTTGGTTTCTCTTCTCGATTCCTCGAATTTCATTAACTCCTTGTCAGATCTCTGTAGTTTCCCAGTCTGAGGGTTTATTCATTCTCTAAAGGTTCCAACAAATGATAGTGCCTAAGATTTAGTTATAAGAATTCTAATAAAATTTATAAACTGCAATGAATATTGTATGTTCAATTCGGCTAAGGGAAGATGTAACTTTAGAAGAAAAATAATGGACAAGAACATCTAATTATGGTAAAATGTCTGATAAAGTAGGTAAAATTTTAAATCGAGAGGTTACAAAGTGGGTTTTAAAAATAAAAAGAGTCTTGAAGATTTACTAGGGTCCGTTAAAGATAATATCATTGTTCAAAATGGAAGTGCAATTCATCAACTAAAATTTTCCCGTGGCCATGAATGTTTTGGTCAAACTGGCAGGAAATTCAGGAAAGGAATAGAAGAACATGAATCAGATTTCAAGGAAAATATAGGTAAAGCTGAGTTTGTAAATCGGCTTTGGGAATCCAATCATAGTTAAAATTTTGATTTGGCAAATAGACAGTATGGAGATTTGTTCATTGGTTTCCAAAGGGAGGATAGTTGAATGTACCTACTGGAAAATGGAATTAACGGCTTAAAATTTCAAATTCAACCCGTAATCATAACTTTTAACTGTCGATTTTATACCAGCAGTTTTCAAAAACAATTTTCTTGTGAAATTAATTAAATTAATTATGAAATTAAATTAAATTATTAAAT
Source organism: Adelphocoris suturalis (assembly GCA_030762985.1). Taxonomy (NCBI): domain Eukaryota; kingdom Metazoa; phylum Arthropoda; class Insecta; order Hemiptera; family Miridae; genus Adelphocoris; species Adelphocoris suturalis. Next base: position 91,859,126 of record CM061044.1, read on the forward strand.
TAATTATGAGATAAATTAATTAAAACTAATGTTCGAAACTTAAGAACGGTATCATATTATTAGAGCTAACCTTCTGGAGAAACATTATAGTCCAAGACCAGATGATCAGAAGAAAATTGAAAAAATAAATATTAGATTTCAGAGGGACAATGTCCTTAAGGATTCCGCACCGATGATTTCTATTTGGTGGTTTAAGTTTACATAGAGATAACCAGAGAGAGGTATCTCGTGTAAATATTATCCATTTCAGACCATTACCAACCACTCTGGGTGCTTTTTTTCAAAAACGCTTATTTTGAGAGTTTTTTAGCTGAAACACGTTAGTCGAAACACAAAGAGTCAAGTTGGATAGGCCTTTCTCATCTCTTCAAACAAAGCCTGGTCGGGTTCACCAATGTAATACGCGGATAATCGGGTGAATTTTGGGCTCCGATTTCTGTTGCAGACATGATTGTATTGCGCTTCACCTGTCTTATTTATACTAAATGTCCTCGAGAGGCCAATCCCCTCTCCGTATCAACGATAAGCAGGATGGCAGGAGACCATATTACAGTAGATATTATTGGTAATTACCGTGCATTCTTCTCCCTCAAATCCTCGTAACAATCATGAAATCAGCAGTTTCCATCCAATTTCGATTATATTTGAAATTGAATTTGTCAGTTATACGGCAGGTCACTTTTGAAAGTCATCGCATTATTTTAAGTCAATTTTCAGTGTAACAACAAATAATCCACTTTTCACAAAAATGGGCACGCGCAATGGTATGTCTTTTATTGACATTATTTAAAACATTTCAATGCATACATTCTTGTCATAGATTCTAAGAAACTATGTGCCACACCCAACTTGAAAGGCGTTTTTGATAACGGAGTCGCCATTTCGCCCGACCACCACACAGTTTGGTTACACGATTCGGTGACAAAATGTTGCGAAATTTTGTTACTCGTGATAAGCTGATGGATCCCCTGAATGAATTTTTTGCTAATCGACCTTTGGTGCTGAAATTTGATATGGGATGGTGGATGGTAACAGGAGCACTGATTTGTTTAGAGCCCTCTGAGGTTAATTCCTTTACTAATCGACCTAAAGTGCTGAAAGTTGAAGTGGAGTGCTGTTGAGACATGTAGAGTACAACGTTACATGGTATGGTGGTTTTGGTATCTAATGATCTAAGGGTCCTCAGAGGCTGTTTTCCTAATCGACAAATGGTGCTGAAATTTGGACCGATGAAGTGTCTTTGAGACAATTAGAATATAGCAAATACGTGTAACATACAAGGGATGGAGGTGCATTGATCAGATAATTCCTTCATAAATCATTTCGTTTAGTAGAAAGTGTAAAATGTTGGTCTCCAGGAGAGCAGAGTTCCATGTGAAACTCAAAGCGCCAAGTTCTATATAGAATAATCTTTCATGAAATTGTTGATATTATAATTTCGGCTTATCATGTTCTATAATAACCTTTGTAATCGACCAAGAAAAAATGTTTACCCCCCTCAAAATTTGGTGGTTTTCGTTTCGAGATGCGTGGAATTTAAAAATCGAATAGAAAAGCTACACAAGAAAACAAAGGTGTATTGTTTCTGTATTAGATAGTCCTGCTACGCAGAACACTGGTTCATAAAAAATTATCAATCAAATGAGTTAATGTTGCATTTTTGGAGTATAACTGGACGATGTCACTGAGTTTATGGTTCATTTTCGAAACATAACTGAACGATATCACCTAACAAAAAAAATAAACATATCAACAAAAAATGAATTTATGCAAAAAAAAAAAAAAAAATTAAAATAAATAACTCGAAAGTGAAAATGGAGGAAGAATTAAAAAAATATGTTGTCTCCACTGGGATCTGCGTAAAAGGGCTATATAATACAGACATTTTAAACCTTTGTGTAATAATTTGCAGTTTTTTTAATCCTAGAGTAATTTGAAACTGTGATAGAATCTTTGGATGGCTGAATCGTTGATAATTATTCCACTAATTTCCTCTGAGATTGAAGTACGTAGAAACCTTGAAAGTTTGAAGTGTAATTTGAAACCCCTGAATATTTTTCCCGGGATGTCTGACATTGAACCCTTCAAATGAGGAGACGTCAGCCGAACGTCGGGCGGTGGAAGATAAATTTTTGACTTTAAGCATCCTATCAGGCTAAGAGCTCTCTCCCGAGCGGCGGGTCGGCTGGGTGAATATTTTAAAGGATAGCGATCATTTGGGTGCTTTCCAATGTATCAGGAAGCAACTGCTGGATATCTTGCGATAGCCGGACGTGCAGAAATTTAACTTTCAAATCACACGTTTCCGTAGAAATCAGTATGGTTGGAACCCTCATCCGAAATGCTTCAAATTATGCAGATGGAACGAAAGTGAGATTTCACGTCATTTCCCGATAACTTGTTGTCAGTTACATTCAATATGCATAATGAATTAAAACAAATATGGCCGCCCGAAACTCAATATAATAATTATTTATTGTAACATCAATATTATATTATATCAACCAATAATCTAACTTCTTAGAATTTCCTGTGAAGATGAATCTGACTTCCGAACGATGCCATTACTAGCTTGCAATAAAAGTAATGTTTGAAGTCATGGGCTGTTGTTCCATAATCAATCAGTTGTTCTATAACCGCAGTTTTAAAATCATCCATAGGTTACCTCAAAAGCCGTTTGTTAGAGATCGTGCTATTATAAAAATCATTATGACCTAATTTGGAAACGTATCATATTATGGACTCCAAAACTGCAACCTACAGTCTTCATATTCTATTTTGAAAAGCTTCGACGATGGAGATATCACGTGTACCATCATGAATGAATGAATTATATGTTTATTTCCCATGACAATGAATTAAACTGAAAGAAAAATACAAACTTCTAATCCTTGACAGTAATTACCTATTAAAAAATATCGAAAAGTAAAATTATATAATTGGGAAACTAATCTACTAAGTGAGCAATAGCCCGCGAAAGGAAGATGTCTCAATAACTACATGACCACGTACAATAGTTCACAAATTTTAAATCAAATATAAATTACTAACCACACTAGAATCGTGAGAGACATATCGAGACTATGGAGATAGTTTTGAATGACACAAATATGGTACATGTGCATAATATGAACGTTAAATCTCCCAAAAATGTATGAATTCAAATAAATAAACAGTTGTGTGTGTGTTTGTTTGTATTGTGGTGTATGAGGGCCACGTCATTTGTCACGTTTGTCTTCTTTTTTTCCAAATCCGTTATAGCCGTGAAGCGACCGAACCAACAAAGCGAAACCAAAATAGAGGCGGAGGTGAAATTTATTTGGTCAGATCCCATAACGACGTCCGGAGGCGCGTGAGAGGCGAACGCGCGCACGCACGCCTATTCGTGGGGAGCAATTTTTCTCAATTCAAAGCTAAAATGAAAACCGTGTCCCTCCATTTTTCACCTATTATATTACTTAGCGGGTCCCAGGGCCCAAGTCGTCCCAACTAAGATGGGTGATTCCCCGGAGGGAGAGGAGCTCTATTCATACGAACTTCATTTCATGTTAACAATAGAACACCGTTCATCACTCGGCGAGAGGCCAATAATCGCGGGCACCTACATACTCTCTCTTTCTCCCGACCGTACGACTTATAAAATAATTCTGAGGCTTCTCTTTTGCTTTACGCAGCTATATACAACTTATTTTCATTTTAGATAGGTGGATATGGTGTCTTACAAACTCTACGCTCTACCTAGGTTGAGTAATTTTGATGAAAAATATAGGTATAGGTACATTATATTTAATTGTATAATTCGTATATTACAGTAACGTTCCTTTCGGCCCCGGAAACAGTCAAACAGCGCCAGGAGTAAGGCGCTCACAATGTGCTGCTGCAATTGACAAGGGAGCGGTCTCTAAAACAGCGTGGAGAAAACGCTGCTAAGGATAGATTTCGGGTTTATTTGCTAGTTTCCCCCTTTTCGGTTTATTATTTTCAATAATTTAACTTTGTTCTGCATCCCTAATATTCCACCTACATCGCATGGGCGTCACACAAAGTTCAGTCCTGTGCTGACTATGTGAGGAGGCAGACGAAACAGCACCCCACATAATCTTCTTGCAAATAGCAGATTTGAACTTTTTAGAGCACAAACACGAATGTGGTCCATTCAAAGCGAACAATTAATCAAGGGCCTCAAATACCTCACCAGAGGGCTGATTCGCCCACCCCCATGGTTCTAAATCTACCACATTTTAAAGCCCTAGACCTAATTTTTCAAAACAGGACTTAGAGAGAAGGAAAGTATGAAATGAAGTAGAATGTAACAATCAAGAATCAGGTAACCACTGTTGAGAGTATTGAGCCTTTGGTAACTAATCAGATCTTGTCTCCTGTTGAAACGTCGTTTATCAACCCGAAACCCCCCTTCTTCAGGTGGATCCATTAGCTAGGAGGATGTTAACGTGCCAGTTATCGGTTAGACATTCTGGCCCAGCTTTTACGTCTTTATATAAAAAATACGGGGGTTCTTTTCGACCCGAACAAAACAAAAGCTCTTCGCCAAGGGGTAGATTTGAAGATAAAGCCAGCGGATAAGTCTTTGGTCTCGCAACCTGACATCCTTATCTACAAGAGCAATTATAGGAATCGAGGCCGGTCGCTTGCACTATTTCGTTTGAAGTTAACCTGACGAGGGGTTGCGCCTAAGCCCCTCGTGATTGTGGGGAGTTGACGTGATAAATTGGGACGTTTATCAGCTGGAATCGGTCAAAACTAATCTGGAAAACCTGATCACCAGTGGGGGTTCCGTGAATTTATTCTTTGCAAGAACAAAGATGTGGCAGATACAAGGAGCTAGTTTGATCGAAGGACCTGGGAAAATATTACTTCTACCACCTTAAAAGTGATTTAAATTCACTGGGAAGATCAAAAAACTATCACGAACCTGTGTCAACATGAAGTAATTTCTATGTAAAATATGGTTTTCATTTCGGAAAATCTTTAAAAGCCCAAAAACAAGAATGACACAGAACAACACACAACAAATGCAAACATGTTTAGATTTAATTTTGATTTATTATTTTCAGCAGTAATTGACCAAGATTAAACAAAAAAATCAACCTCCTCTCAAAATGTGATGGCCTATCTTTTAAAATGCAAATAAAATGTTTTAAACATCCCTCCGTCCGCCGGCGACGTAGTCCATTCGCAGCCCGAAGCTTTTTCTCCCAAGCCACTAGATAAAAGTTTATGAAACACGGGTCAAAAATCACATATACATGGGAATTAGTTGGTCCAGATTTTCAGCGTCACTTTTGATCAATCCTAAAGCTTAAAGTTGGGAAAATGTTCATTTCTTGTTGTCATTGATACATATAGTTGATAGATATAGATATATATAGATATAGATATATATACATATAGATATATAGAGATAGATATAGATAGATATAGATATAGTTGATAGATATAGATATTATTGATAGATATAATTTCCAAGAATCGAATTGGACCACCCGGATCGCTGTACCCTCCCGCGTTCGGTCTAACCATAGGAAAGAGGTCTGGCAACATGAGTGCAAATGAATTGTTCATTATGAAAACCAATTCAAAAATGTAAACACGATTAAACGTAGAGAGACTCTCCTTATAAACCACGGGAATGACGATCGAACCAGCTGTTATAATTACAATGAATTCCGTTTCTAATAATTCGAGTTTATCATTTTATTTTTAATTTTTAATTTGTATAATTATTAAGTAATATTTACAATGTTTGGTACACAATATCCAAAAGAACAGCACATTTTCAGAATGCGTTCACCCCTCTTTAAGTTAAAAATCTCTGTGAAGCAGATAGGATAGGATTTTAACTTACCGAACCACCCCAATAAGCTGAGTGATCTCTTAACGCAAGTTTATCCGTTGAACTGTTGGACGTCCTCCCAAAATTCTTATTTCATCATTCATGTTGAATCACTAATCTACTTAAAAACTTCAACATGTGGCTCACTACGTGAGTACTGATCTTTATATTTTTTTTATTATTTGAATAGTAAGCTAATCATATCAAAGACTTTAAGTCCCTTCCTTCTTACTATCCATTATTCGGATAATCTTCTCGTTTTTTACGTTCATAAATTGCCCATTTACCCACTTACTTGTATCCATTTCACTTTCAAGTTCTAGGTTCACAGACTTTACGAAATGTTCCTGAACACATTGCCTACACTAATTGCATTGTTCTCAGTCATCATAACTTCTCCTTCAACCTTAATAGACCTAATTTCATTTGACATCTTCTTTTGTCCTAACTTCTCTTTGACCTCTTAAAATATCGTTTTTGCTTCCCCTTTGCCATTCCGAACATCCTTACAGTAATTATAGTTAGGTATCGTTAGTAATACTAATCAATTTACCCAATTTATTACAAAACTTATCATATTGTTTTTCTAATCTCCTATAGAAAGGTTCTTTCTTAAATTGTAATCCCAGTTTTTCCTTATGACGCACTGAAGTCAATAGTCCGTCTGTCAACCATCGTTTTAACTTGGGTTTTTTTATGACACATTTGACATATTTTAATAGATTTATGTATATGCCCTAGCAAAAATATTATTCGTATTATACTGTAGAAGGACTAGTGAAGCATAGGTTAACTTTTATTTTATTTCGTTGAATTTCTGTACGCTTTCCTGCTTGGTTCAAATAAGTTATTATTATTATTATTATTTTTTTTTTTTTTAAATCTATTTGAATTGTTTCATTCAATGATTCATTAACGTTAATCTAAGCTCATTTGCATAAATCACGCCACAAATGAATTGGAGATGGGTTGTATCGAATAATTTCTTGCAAAAGACGGATTTAAGCTCCAATCACGGTGAAATAACGGTACGAATTAGCCCCTCGGTATATATAACTATAACAAATAATTTCAAGCCTTCGAATTAGCGATAATTGGAATCCGTTAATATTCCCCCTTTACTGTATAATTAGCTTCCTGAGTTTCATTCATGTTTTCCGGGGATCCATTGATACTTAAGCGTTGTCTGCGGGCTCATTAAGTTAAACAATGTGCTATTGAATCAAACGAAGAGACCGAAGAAATTATAAACACGACTCCCTTGGAAATTGAAGGGATTAAGGGGACACGATTCAATAGTTGAAGCATCCCCTTAGAAACGTAGAGAAGTATTCAATAAACCGGGATCCCTCATTTTGATGAGGTGGGATTGGAAAGGGGTCGTCACGGGCCCCATAAAACCTTTCAAACAGGAGTAGGAGAAGACTGTGTAAAGCTTCGAGAGGTTTTGAACGCATAAACCGCTTTGCGCGTTCAATTCAGGCAAAAGCAAATTGATAATTAATGACATTGAAAGTTGATTAGCAATTCGAGTAGAGGGAAAGAAGGAGCTTCAGAAAGTATCAGGGGCTGGTGGGAAAGGTTCAGATGAAGCTTGCCTTATTCATGGCCGGCGTCCATCAACGTCTCTGAACGGCGCGTCCGACCGGATGAATTATATAGATTTTACTTCGTTCCTTGTTGGTCTGCGAAGAAAGAAAGCGTGTTTATTGTTATAATGCGTTTTCATGTCGATTATATTACACAAGGTGGCTCAGATAACGAAGAAATCTCCCTATTTCCTGAGTTTTACGATTTAGAAAAATCCTTCCATTTGGTTACCTTCTTCAATTCTTAGTGTCGAAAGACATTTTTGCGCAATTACGCATGCGCGAAATGCACACAAACGCTTTTAGTTCAAGTAGGAACCTCCAGTGTTTTAGGTTCAGATTCTTCTTAGACATGGAAGAATGACCCATCACTCGAATTGTTAGTGCACAATGTTTTGGAGCTAATCGATTGCCACGAGTGATACAAAATTTTGCGGTATTTATTTCAGGCAAAACCCCTTAGTAATGTTCATTATTTGTTGATATGCGCAATTCCGATTCGGAAAAACGCTGAAGCAACGAAATGCTAGTAAGCTTTGCGTAGTTGAGAAAATAAATGTGAAAAAGCGCATTTCTGGCGGGTTTTCTGGCGATTTCTGACTGAGTCAACCTCATTCCCATTCCCATTGGTGTGTCCAAAGCTCTCGAGGACCAAATATCATAATCTCCGTTTTTGGCAGGTACAACGATAGATTACCTGGTCGACATATACATGGCAAGTTCGTTTAACAAGGAACTAAATAGAGACAGGGGTGTCAGCTACAAGGACGTGGGCTTGTAGCCCACTTGTAGCTTCATTCGCTTACTCTGCAGAACACGGGCCTAATGAGGGCAGATAATGAGAGACTCCTCATGAGTTTTTGTGAAGAGAAGCTTTTGCAATTCACGATGCAGATGAATGATTCTGAAACATTCACACTTTACTTGCTCCTAAAATGAAAATGGGAAGCTTTGCCAGAGAAGTTGAATGCTGCGCGCTAGATACTTATAGATTACGAGCAGCAGTGGTCAATTTGAATGGCAAGCCGTACGGGACTAGTGCGCAAGAAGAATGCTCGCTTAGCAATTGCAGAGCTCGTGAGGACGTCATTCATTTTTTATGCATCTGTCCTGTCCCTGAAGAGTTTAGAGTCCAGGCATTTAACCGTAGTGTGCTTGATCGAGACGAGGCAACACATTTTGAACGTTGGAATGGGTTGGTCGAGTTTAACCCTGTACCACAAGACAGCCTAAAAATATAGGCCGTTCCTTGTGAAATGCAGGTCGAAATGCAGTCTTTATACAAGTGCGCGAAAATCGTCTCTCCTACCATCTGCGCACATCAGACACAAATTACTGTAGGCACCAACTTTGTAATGCATATGCTTTCCCTCAGGCCTAGAGCAGCGTCAGGGCTGCCTCTGCATTGAGGAAAAAAGTAAAACGCTGAAAATTATTACACAGGGGTTTATTATTTCTGTATTGTGTAGCTCTTCTACGCAGAACATCTGTCTATATTATTAAACGAATCATTACGAATCATCCAATGTGTCTGCATAGGTGTAGACGCCTACTGAATAGAAAGTAATAAAGTTGAATAACACAACTAATCTTTCCTTACACGAGCTGATGATGCAGAGCCATAAATTGGGAAAACAGGGGTGGCGGCGCACGACTCGCTTGCTGCGATCCTAACACTATCTAGCTGAATTTGATGAAACTTAGTTCCCCCAAAAAATCATAGGTCCGAACTAAGCTGGTGCACTACCGGAACTGGGGACCATCCGTAGGAGCTGTTAGACATGTTTGGCGAACATGCGGATGGTTTAATGGAGTACTCCTAGTATCCCTCATGAGTCGGTAAATAGGTGGCAAGTCCAACCACTCGATTGCTGGCTCGTGAAAAGCGGTAGGTTTTCCTCTTGGGTGAGCTGTCTTCATCTGCCGTGACCCATTTAGGGCGGTAAGCCCTCCTCTTGAGGATTGTCGGGCCTGCGACCATTCTAGGCCTAGGGGACTTGAGGCGGGGGGGGGGGGGCTACGACGGGGCTTTTGTCCGGTACCCTGCAAGCTCAAGTCACCAAAATGGTACCACGTAGGGAGCCCCAGGCCACAGAAGCCTGCTCCAGGGGGAAGCAGACCCCCTGGTCATCAGTAAATCCCCTAGCCGGAAGTGGGACACCGAGCAGCAGCCAGCTCCAAGCTTCACTGGCCTGCCCTCCAAATGAGGTTGGACTCGTGGGGGTAGTGAACTCGCTAGTAAGTAGGCAGCAGTCCCCCCTCCCCCATCACCTGTGCTGATGGGGCCCTCCGGCAGTAGACGAAACTCAGTTAACCGGAGGGTCCCCAATAAATCAACGCAAAATTCCACATGCTCCATTATAGCTTGTAATAAGAGAACGGAAAATCCTACAGCTTCCGGATGATTTCATCACGTTTGTTGGGAAAGTATATGTAAATGGCAACCAAAAAAAAAACATTACTGTTACCTTAAAAGTTTTCGAGATCTCGATTTTTCAATATTTCAGCCCTTAATTACTACCCTTGGTTGACGGGGTGGTAGCAGTAAGATAGATATCAAGCTCTATTGTTTACAAAGACTAATCGGAAATGGACAACTTTGCATATGCGGTACCTATCAGTTATTCAAGGTTCCAACGCACAGATTCCTTCTCTCCGGACGCAGATAAGCGGCCGACTGAGCGTCTCTGAGCGACCACTGACTCCTTCTGCAATGCAGATCAAAGACCCACATAGCAGCAATAGGTCTTTAAAGCCGTAAAAAAAAGTCGGTCAGAACTATATTGGTGAGGGTAAGTAATATAGATAATTTGGGAAGAAGCGCCTTCTAAATTCGGCATGCCCATCAAGGAACATATTTTTTCTTTCTACCCAATAGAGCACGCTTTGTGTCAGAACTCCAATATACAGCACAAAGTCAAGACAAGCTATGCCTCGAGAGTTGGCCGGATTTCTGGTGCATCATATTTGCAGATGGGACAAATAGTGCTTTCGTGAATCCTGGGGGAAAAGAAGAAGGGTCTGCTGACCAAGTAACTCACGAAGTTAAACATAAAAAGAAGAAAAAAAGTGTCTACATTTTAAATACATCTCATTCTATAGGAACCCATATCGAAAACTACAATAAACACGCATTTTTCAGATTTATGTCCGTCAGTTGACGATAATGTTGATAATGACCCTTTTTTTGAGATATTCGGCATCACCCCGTTGTTACACATATTAGTGGAGGGGGGGGGGGGAGTGTCGTTAAAAACTCAGATGAGAAACCTCTTTCGTCTGAAATTTCCCTCTTACTCACTCTCTAGCTAAGACTTCCCCACCGAAAAAGACGCCTCATAAAAGTAAGAAAAACGGAGTGAAGATACGGTAGTCGACAGAGATGGAAAAAAACCTTTATTTCTCTCTCCCCACTCCCCGACAATGAAGATGTGTCAGGACCGTGAAGGGCCTGTTGTGTTGGAGCGTGAAATAAGGAAGACCGTAGTCCCAGGGAAGACGCTGCTTAGGGAAACGTGGGACCGCAAGGGACCCTAGCGGAAAAACCCCCTTCCTTTTGTTTCATAAGAAAAAAGACCTTCCGCAGAAGGTCGGGCGGTAGGTGTTTTTCCTCTTGCCGCACCTTTTTCCCCCTAGCCGTCGTTCTTTTCTCTGTTGAAGGGAAAAGGTCTTTCCTTAAAGAGAAATGGGTTACCTAGTTCTGCTCCTTTCATATAAAACCAATTAGGTTGAAAGGATCCCCATCTCAAAACTACTATATCTACTGCGCCTTGAGTCCTTCCAATGTAATTGCAGTGGAACCATTTGCGTTTATTGTCATTTTTCTTGAAATAATGGACGTAGGTGCAGTCTTCTTAAGGTGATCATCGCCTAATTGCGCCCTAAACCTAAACTTACAACTAATTGCCTATCTCTATATGCTTACGACCTATATCCTTAATATTCTTTTTCCGTATGCGTGACGTATAACGGGTGACATTGGTAGGCTCTCCTGGCGTCGACTTCTTAGTATTCCCTCAGGCAAGCATATGGGCATTACTCAAGAGGAATGAAAACTCCTGAGTTTATGTGTGAAATCTACTGCTCCTACGACTTCCCATCAAAATGCGGAGAGACTGGAATCGGATGTCCAAAGTGATGCAAAACGGTTTTCAGTTAAACAGGGTGCTCGCTGGCAGAGATAGCGTTGAACGCTTTCAACAGAATTGACCAAGCTACTTCTACTGAACAACTTAGAAATCCTGAAATACAGAACCAACACACAGAATTGAAACACATTGACAAGCTGTGTAAGCAGGGAGAAACGCACAGGCCTTCTCCGCAGGCTGGCAGGCACAAAGTGGGGCGCTACCTCGGATTTTATATCTCTTGCCTACAAAACTTACCTATGTAAGACCTGCTATGGAACATGGGGCGAAGATGGCAGTAACAGCCTCAGCTTCAACCCCAATTGCTGCTTTGGAGCTGCAAGCTGGAGTTGAGTATTTGGGGGTCCGTAGAGAGTCAGCAGCCCTATCTCTGTATGAACGGATCAGGAGGAGTCCTGATCTTTTCTGAGAATCCTGCAAACCAGCTGGTCAACGCCTTATTTTGCAGCAATCTTTCTTCACAAAAGCTGAAAGTATTGCTGATGAGCGTAATCTTGCATTATTATCAATTCTTCATACCTCAAGATCACTTAGCCTCATTACTCCTACCTGTCCATGCCAGAATCAGGTACCTATGTGGCAAGTATATTGGGTACCATACAGATTGGGAGAATTGGGATTACCCAGAAATAGTTCCCCCTCGGTTCTGTTCCGTTCCCCGAACTGCATCTAGAGTGAGTTGGTGCCCATCTTCCCTTGCAATAAATCGTACATGTAGTATGTTGGTTACCACACCATTGGGTGGTATTGTGGATATCACTCAGAAACAACTATCGGCCCTCTCCAAAGGACTTTTCCAACATCTTCACTGATGTGAGTTTGTGACATTATTCCTACCTTCCCATGGCAGACAAGTAGGTATGTTGGGACCATAATAAAGAGCGATGTGGCCCACCTAGAAACAGCTATGGACACTTGGACAGCTGTGTACTCTCTCCACCAGACTGATTGCTTACAGTATAAAATGAGTTGGAATCAGCACACCTACCGTCACACACAAAATGTCAGAGATGTAGGAAATCTAAAATATCGGTACTTACTATGGGGGGGAGGGGGGAGGGCTCACACATAATTCAACAGCCTTTCAATATATGGAAGCTATACTGCACATTTACAAATGTTTATCAACCCCCACCTCTCGTTTTACAAGTGAAAACTACTAGGTATCTCATTAAGTCTGTGAATAAAAATTGTTTTATTAATGATGCAGTAAGGCATTGGGTAATATTTTACAGTATCCATCACTCTGCAGCTTTACAACTCGACTTCAAGCCAAACTGAATAATGCAACATAATACATCCTCTCACAGGATCGACTCGGTGACTGAAATGAAACGCATTTCAGCAAACATAGTCCTCACCTTTACGCCTTCATACGCGGAATCATAGCGTTGTAAAAGCTAGTTTATGGAATCCACACTTCTCGAGCGTTTATTACGCCGTTTCACAATATAAGGCGCCAATAATTCGTGCCTAACCTCTTACCTCCGCACCTGGGTTAAACTACGAGTCTACGTTTTACTCAGGCTTCAGGAGTTACGCAGGCCAAGCCGTTCTATAAACAACACCCTAAAACTCTCTCCCACTCCACTTCCACGGATTCCTCTCCATTTTCAAGCTCTGCCTTTCAGAGGCGAGTCCTCATTGTGCCCTTTTCTTTTATTTTTTTGTGGAAACTAAAACCTGATTGCCGACGAGAACTCTCTTTTTGTTCAATGGTTGAAAAGAACTCTTGTGTGTGCCGTTTGAAAAGAACTTGATGAAGGTGTTAAGAGATTGGATCGTTCTCTTGATCTCTAATCCTACGTGCCACGGAATTTAATCTCGTGAACAGTTCACCCGAGCTCAAGAGAAACCGTTGCGTTTGGTTTGTTTTAGACTTCCAAGAAACAATCCTTTCTCTATTTATTTATTCTGACTGGAAAAACCCTGCTAATGTGGTTGGTTATCAATGTTACTAAAAAACGTTCTTATAAATCCTGCAATTGTAATTCTCAGTAATCGAGACAAATTAATTGAAAAATCCTGCAAATTTCCAGGCATGCAGCATGATTGTATGAGCGAATCGTCGGATTGTATAATGATGAATTGTTTTGAAATTAAAGCCTTTTGATTTTGAATTTTTAGCTTTTTGCAGTTTTTATCGATTTTTTAAATCAAATTTTAGTGAATTTTAAGTACATTTTTCGGTATAATTTTGTACATACATTTTTTAATGTTCTAGTTTATAGTTAATAAACTTTATTTGAGTAATATTCTGCCAAAAAATGCAGCAGGCCGCTCGTACTTTGAACTTTCTCTTTCTCTTATGAGATAAGAGCTACGAGCATAGAAAATGTCTCAGTAATTTCAATGTTTTTTATTGTTTTAAATAAAATAACAATTAGAAAACATAAAATAATTATTGACACACAATTACTGTATTTTCTGTAAGCTAGTCTCGACGATGCCCAATTCCTCCACGAATATTTTTTCTTTAATTTTTCCTTTTTTTAATAACTGGTAATTGATTGATTCATGATCCATCCGTCAGGCGTTTATGGCCAATGGGGTTGTCAGGGTGAGACGGATATAAGCAGAAAAAATTCTTCTCTGAGTTTCTTTATTGCAAGCTTTCCACATCAAAATGTCATCTTCAGGCCCCTTCGTTTCTGTCTAGTATCCTGTATCGCTCATCCGCCTGTGTTCCACGGTCAGGTGCATCAGTCTCTGGGGGGGGTTCTTTAATTTCTTTGATTTCCATATGAATTGCTGCCAGTCCCGAGATAAACTTCTTGGGTTGTCTTGTGTGGTGTTGAAACTTGAGTCGAAATATGAAGGATTTTCTGCTGTGGTTATAGCTCTGACTTGTCAGAGACGATGGTTTAATTTTGTGTTGTGCGGATTCATGAAATTTACTAATTTATGGAGAGGAGATGTAAAAATAAGAAATTAAATTGAACGGTAACCCATCCTCCGAGAAGGTCGGGTGGCCTGTCCTTCTGCATAATTGGTATTGTGAAGTATCCGTTGACATCATATTGACAAAATACTTGCAACCATCACGTTAATTAAATGACTGATTTCATTGCTAGTATAAACAATCATAACAACACCTAACTTAACTTGTTTGTAGGTTGCGTGACGTTTTTTTTCTTTGCGTAACAAAATTTCCGTAACAAAATTGTTTACTATATCCTAGTAAACTTAGTCTTTGTAAACTAAGACATTTTCAATGGCAAAAAAGTTTATTAGTTCTGTATTAGATTGATAGTCTTGCACTCGTGCATCCTGTTTTCCATAAGTTTTCCCAAGCGCACGCTTTCTGCCATTCAATCTCTTCGCCTGAAGCCTCACTACAAGCAGCTTGTCCAGGATGCAGTGCTGTCAAATAGCCGTGGGGCCTCTCCCGCAACTCCTACAGGCCTATATGTGTGTCATTCCAGGCGTAACTCTGCTTAGAGTCATGATAATAATTCCGTTCTTTCTCCAAAAATTCAAGATTTCCAAAAGGAAGCAGATGTTCGTTTGCCAGCACTTTTATAGCAGATTAAATTGGTCAAATTTCAAAAATTTACTTAAATAAATTATTAAAACTGGCTAAAAACAGCTAAAAATCGTTTAATCAAAATATACTTAATGTCATTATTATTTGTTGACGAATCGATAAAAACTGCCAAAAAAGCTAAAAACCGTTAAGCTAAAGTTAATTAGTTAAATGTAAAAACTACCAAAAATTCGCTCATATGATAATGCTGCTTGACTAGAACTTTGCCCAGACCAGCTTTGTAAACGTCTGGGAACTTGAAAAATCGGGTGCCCTCCAAAATCAGAATCGCCAATTTCATTTTGCACGTTATTGAACGTTTTGAACGATTTCGGAAAGATTGTTTTGAATTTAAACAATGTTAGTTCCGTGTCTGTCACGGATGTCACCTTGTCCTGGTAAAACTAAACCACTTGTTTTGCACATATTCGGACGGTAACTGATTGATCTTGGAACGACCGCTTTTCAGAGTGTTGCCGCAATAGGTATGGCCGTACCTCGTGCGCAAACAAACATAGAAACAGAACTTCAGAACCATTTAGCCGATTTTCATGAAATGATTTTTCATTTTCTTTTCATTTTTTTATTTCTCCGGTTATTCCATTTTTTTACAAATTGTAGATGATTTATTCTGAAATCTTAATTTTTCGAGTTGCTTCGAACGCATTCAAACGACATGAAGCTTTTTGTAGGATTAAAACAAACAATCATTTATATAGGTTGTTTTTTAAATGTGAGTTAAAATGTAAGTGTCTCAAAATTTTTGTATACGATTTCACCATCGTCAACTAACCAATATTTCCACTTGAACTTGAAAGGACCAGTATTGTTAAATGAAACTATGCAGCAATATTGTTATTTCTAGGTATAGTTTAATACATATTATTTCCATATTTTTAGATTCAGCTGATGTTCCATTCAGGCTTCTAATTTCTTGCAGATCCTGTGATCACTAGTGGTATCTGTAAACACAAAAACCCAGAACTACTAAAACCAAAATGATATAATAATTGCTAGAATCCAGGAAATATTTTTAAAAAAGTCCTGCCAGATGAAGCAGTGAACCTCTTTTTCGTTGGTGTCGTTTTACAGACACCACCAACATATTTTTTTAATCTACAAATATATTTTTTTTTATCTAGGTTTTTGTTCCTCCACCGATTAAAGAAAAGCTTAGTTTTTATTCAAACATCTATCAACATTTATCAAAAATGTTTCCACCATAGTGAAAAATTTATTTGGTTTTAAAGTTTTTTCGTTTAAAAATTTCATTACCTAAGTAAATATTTGGTTCAGTTCTGTTGGCCTTCATCTACCTAAAGATTATATGTCCACCGGCATTGCCACAGCAGTAACATTACACATCAATTGACTTTTAGATTATAAATTTTAAATTGAAAAATACGATACCCATGTATGAAGAAGCTCCTGAATTTTCCCATCTTCTTATGCTGTTCATTTAGACTACTTCAGGTGATAACTAACGATTCCTATATTCTTTTAGCTAGTTGAAAATAGTGATAAATGATTATTGAAACCAAAAACTTTAGCACCGTATATGTCTAGCTGCGTACATCGTATATAGCTACCAATTGTTATTGAAGATGTTGTATAGATATGTTATTTGAACTGTCAATAAAAATTGATAAACCAGCTCAAGGAGTGCATCACAGATCATGTTTGTGTAAGTAATTTCTTCAGGTTTAAGGGAAACAAGTGGCAGAAAGAATCACGAAAACGTAACAAAACTCGTCGCCCGCGCCTCGCCAGGGGGCAAGCCCCCTGGACCCCCGGTTACCTCTATTTACATAATGAAATTAACATAAACCCGTGAAACTCGCATATAAGAATTACTCAGATTTTGCGGTATACCTCACTATGACAAGTTGTTTTATTTTTTCATCGCCAGCGCAACGACTCACCACCAGCTCAATGAAATCATCAGAAAGCAACAAGCGGTTGCAACCATCACTTCGCAGTAGTTAACATAATATGATTGGATATATAGAGAGCTTTCGAACGAATGGTCAACGAATTTTGTGGGACGAAAAATGACGAAGTACCATTTTTCTAGCAATGACTCGGTTGTAAGCGGAAATCGTCAGAAATTGTTGCAACACATTTTCGTTATACATGACCATTTCGTTATCGGTTGGAGATGTCAAGGCTAAAACACATTCTGTGTTAAAATTCTCTCTGGGAATGACACTTCTATTGATTTTGTCTGGTACATAAGCCTTCCACGTAGTTCATGGTTCTTCCCTGAAAATTCTGATTGTTTGAAGTTAACGGAAGTGTGTCTACTGGAGGGGTTTCACGTTTGTACATGCGGAAAGACTGCAAAATGAAAACTATGAAACCCAGAGGGGTCTGTAACACTACTGCAAAATACTTGAATACCTGCCTATGTTACTGAAATAAAATGAAAATTATACGGGGTTAAATAATTGCTGGTAGCATTTCAATTTGTGCAAAAGCAGCTATTCCTAATTGAGGCCTTTGTGGTGAAATTAATGTGAGTCTTCCTAGAGTTTCACTCATCTGGGAAAAATTGAAGAATTTGTACGTGGAAACGGTGGTTTTGAAGGAAAAACAGTTTTCCCCCCGAAAGTGAAAGCAATGTTCCCCTAAGAAAATAACAGCATTGATTCGTAAAGAGTGGTTCAGAATTGGAGATCATTTCCACTCCACTAAAATCCAATGTCCAAACCCGCTGCTCTCGGGGATTTGTATATCAGTTAACCTAAATGAAATGACACAGATAAGTAGATAAATTTCCTTCAACCAAACTCACTTCTGATGGTGCTTTCAATCCAGTCATACCAATGTACTAGGTTGGTCCCAATGAAGTGTTTCCCTGCGCAACCCTTTTTACCGTATGACACAAGGGAGAGTTGAGTGTAGCGGTTGGTGTCAGGATCCACGTAAACATAAGGGCCACCAGAATCTCCCTACAAAGAAAATTTAAATTGATTTATAACGGAGTCAATATTTATGGCAGCTGCATTTGCTTACGATAAGTGTGTGTTGTACTTACGTTGCAGGAAGCACTTTTTCCAGTCTTGAAACACATCTCTTTAGCATTATCGTTGCACACAGCTTTGTCAAGGACCTGGACGTTAGCTTCCATCAGTCTATCTGGATTGCCGAACTCAGTCACACCCCAACCTGGAATGAGATACGAAAATCAATTCCAACTATATAAATCGCAGCAAAGATATTTTCAGCCACGTTTAAAAAGAAGCTTGATTCCTTTAGGAGTTGAAACGAATATCTCATACCTGAATATTTTTATATCTTATTTTAGTTGAACTTTTTATCGAATATAAATCTTCACAGACATTCATGTGAGACTATTTTATAAATATCATGTTAAACCCCATATATGAGGTAGCAGTGTTGCATAAATTTAAATTTGGTAAAATGAAGAAATACCCTGAATGCCTTCATGAGTACTTCAAGTGGATTATATAAGTATTGTCTACAGCAGTTATTTTCATAGATTACCCATGGCTTTGATGTACTTGTTTACGATAGGAGGAAGTGTTGGAGTCAGACATACAGGACTAACGAACTTGCTGAATTTGATAGGGTTCTCCAGAAGTAGAATGGCAATGTCGTTGGCCAAATTATTTTTCACTTCAAACCACGATTCAGGAACGAATACTTGTCTGACTCTCAGTTTCTGGGTATGACCGTGAGCAGCATCTGAAAGAGTAATATCCTTTATAATTTGGAAGTTAAACTCTCCTGACTTTTCCATATTTTACCAGGAGAATTGCTGAAGAATGATTTAATTATTCTCGAGATGCAAGCGCAGCAAACATTCAGATATTTCCGAAACATAGATATAGCTTCAATATTTATGGCTAAAGCAACCAGCTTTAGGTATTGGAACGTGAAATGTACCTTTGTTCAATTTTATTAAAGAAGTACCTACAGAAATTGACAAATTATTTCTTGTGAATCTCATTTAAGACATGGAATGCCACTGCTACTTGCTTAATACTTTATTACCGATATTTCTGTACTGTGTTGAGCCTAACCTTCCATTCTATGGTGAGTTCCAACAACGGGCATTAATTGCTCTGGATCAGGCCTTGTTTTATCTTTGCTGCTGCTGACGCAATGAGCAGCTGTCAAAATGTGGATGGGCGAGATGATGGAAGCGCCACAGAAATGTAGATTTGTAGGCGTACGCAAGCTAACCATGAATGGGTACTTGCTCTCCGACGTCTCTTTTCCATTTATGATTCTTATGGAATTCTGAAACAATAAGTATCAGCTTTTTTTTCATCCGTTGCACTAAATTTGATTTACCATGTGTGTTTCCAAAATGTCTTGATGTATTAAAGTTTGAACATGAACTAATAGGATACAAAATATAAACATTCATATATTCTATGTTATAGATGTTACATACCTTATTGGCCATCCCACAGGGACACGTGGTGTGCTTAGGTCCAGGTACAACTCCAAACTCTATGGAATCTTCTTCAGTATACTTGACGTTATTGTATTCGTTGGGATCTGGTCCACTAATGCCTTGGGCGATACAGTTGATGTTCGCTTCTGTGCCAGGGAACGTTTCGAATCGCATTTTTATCTCTTTCTCTTTAGAAATCACAACAACGTTTTCAGATCCGCAATATAGTTTTGGGCCTTCTCCAGCGTCAATTGTTAGTACGTCCTTGATACATTTTCCGGATGACTGCAATGAAGAATGTTCACAAATATGAGGTGGAGTGTCACAATGAACACATTTAATAAAATATCTAGGCAACTATAACTTCAATCTAAACACCATATTACAGTGTATTCAAATCTTCGTTTAGGTAGGTCGATTGAAGCCAATCTGCATGCATTGTATAAACAAATAGAGCCTAGTTTTGAGAAGTTAAAAAACTCACAGAAAAATGGAACATAGTTATTGCCAGCAGACTTGGTGTTGAACAGTATGATATTTGACGCATATTATCAAGAAAATAATCAACGTTCTATCTAACAGCAACCTCCAAAAGGGAGCGATACTTTCACCAAGTACTTACAACTCCTGAGTTCCAAATAGTAAAATTGTTACTTCGGGGATCTGTTCTGCACTCCCTAGTGATATCCCATTCGGAATTCCTACTCATCACTCGGAAGACCTCAAGATTGCTTCAAAAATTCTAGCTTCAAGAAAACATAAAGTACTCACGACACGACTTTCCATTCCCATTGTACACTGCAAAGAGATTTTATCCTCCGAAGCTGATCTGAAATTCCAGGTTTTGTCCTGATCCAAACCGCGTACTTCGGGAAAGGCAACTTTAACCACAGGATCTCCTGGAACCATATTGATGACCGTTTTTTCCTTGGAAGGAGCCACCTGTTTGGCAGAACAGTTAAGGAAACCACCACCTCCTGGAGTCACAGCCAACTCGATGGACATTCTGGATGTCGTGCCCAGAATTTGTAGGTCCCATTGGGCTTCGCACCTCACATCTTTCTTGACTCCATCGTCGAATATAACTTTGGCATATTTGCAGCTATTCTGAAAATTATGAAATTTTTTTATTGTTTAATCAGAATTCATTATGAAGTATCTTGATATCTGCTCTTTGTTTTCAGAACGGTCGAATACAAACGATTATCAACAATAATTATGTCTTGAAATCGTAACTACATATATTTATTTATTTTTGGAAATACTTCATGGAGTAATTACAGGTGGTTCGAAGACACCCCCTGCCAATATCAGATTGCAATAATTTATAGTTTTCAATACTCTTTTCAGGATAGGTAGCAGCGATTGTGCATGTTTCAAGATACATATCTTTTTAGCGAATTTTCGTAGAAAATGAAGCTATTGCAATGGCTCAAAAAACTTTAAAATCAAAATTTTTGAAAAATTCCTTCATTGAAATCCGTTTTGGGGCATTCTGAAACGAATCCTAGAGTTTAACACTTTTTCATATATATATATATATATATATATATATATATATATATATATATATATATATATATACACTCCTGCTCAAAATTAGAGCACCACCATCCATTTCTGTTTTTGTCTCCTTGTGTCTTCCCTTATCAACTATCAACCAAAACTTGATTAGACACATAGGCCGAAGGCTCCAAGCCTTCATACGAGCTAGAGGAGGTAATATGAATTATTGAAAAGCAATACGGACATTATTTTTTTCACATTTACAATTTTTATAATTTTACCACAAGGTACATTTTTCTTTAATTTTTATCCATAACATCTTTTCTTCAAGAATTTGTGCCTTTTTTGGTTACTGTATTCCTTCTGTGTTTGCAAACAATGTGTGCAAATGAATAAAAACTTAATGAGGGAAAACCGAAGGGGACAAACGAAGACATGGATGGTGGTGCTCTAATTTTGAGCAGGAGTGTATATATATATATATATATATATATATATATATATATATATATTTATTTATTTATTTATATATATATATATATATATATATATAATATTTATTTATTTATTTATTTATGTGTCATTCCAGACGATAACACTCCTTAGGATTGAGATAAAAATTCCGTTCTTGCGCCAAAAAATCGAGCTTTCTGAACAAGATGATGAGTTGGTTGGCCAGAACTTTTTAAGCTCATTAAATTGGTCAAATTTTACAAAATGTACTAAAAATAGCTAAAAACGACTAAAAATGTACTAAAAATGTACTAAAAGTAAAAATGTACTAAAAATAGCTAAAAACGACTAAAAATCATTAAATTTGAGATTTCTTGGTAGAATATTGCTCAAATATAGTTGATTATCTATAAAATAGATCCTTCGAAAATTCATTTACAAAATTATGCTAAAAAATGTAATTAAAATTCATCAAAATTTGCTTAAAAACTGCAAAAATGGCAAAAAAATTCAATACCTCTATTTGAATAGGAGATTTTTATTTAGAAAACGTTTTTTGCCATAAAATTAATAGTTAACAATTTTCTTGTACGCAAAAAGCTCAAATTTCAGAACAGTTTAACAGAACCTATACAGTTCGGTAATTTACGAAAATTCGCTCATACGATCATGCTACATGACTGGAACTTTTTTGTATTTATTAGCATTGATATAAGCACTACATTTTGAAGATAATGAAATATATAATGTACAATGCTACTACTTCCTTTAGTATGACTCGTGGTGGAAGATGGAGCGTCCTTTCGTTACATAATTTTGTTCTCTTCCCAGAGAAAACATACATATTTAATAATATCCCTTAAGAAATTAACTTTAAATTCAAATAACAGTACTTAATTGATTATTCAATTCAAATTGTATAACTAAAAAAGTGGAACTTGCTCAATGTATGACTTAAATTATAAAATTAAATACTTTTCCTTTAATATTCTTTTAAAAACTTCTAACTTAATTGTTGCATTTCTCAAATCAACGGGGTAAGTTATTATATAATATCACGCCACTAAACGAATAAAACCTATGAGCTGGTGACGTGTTACATTTTAATGGAAGCAGGGTTATAGTGTCTTCACTTCTGTTTTTTTATTGTGATCTCTTTAATTTACCTTCCAAGAACATTTTATAAGTATATAAAATCGTCGTTTTTTTCGTATGTTTTTTGAAGATCTAGGTCGTTGAAAGAGGTGAATAATGAGGCCGTTTGATATGGTTTCGGTTTCCTAAACAACATTTTGATCAGAGTTTTTCGAGTGACGAAAAGTGTTTAGAGTTTTGTTCTGCTTGTTGAGCTTCTTGCAGCTATTCCATAAATATGAGTAAGGATTGTATTAGGACTGCAATTGTAGGATTGTGAGTGTACACTACCTACTCTTCATTCCTTAAACTGCTACCATAGTGAGTTGGCGTCGATATCAATCAATCCCATACTCCCCATCGTTCATTAGAACACTTATGGCACTTGAGTATGTTACTGTTGAGAACGTTATTGTAAGTTGAGCTGGGAAAAAACTTCCTAGCACCCAAAAAACCCCAACATATCATATGATGCAGAATTTAATCAACTGCCTTTATTTTATTTTAGCATGAATATGCTTTAGCTGTGACCTAACTACCGAAAAATGTCCCACGAGAGTGCAACGAAAGTAGCGCCAATAATTGTGATGATTTCCGCTTACAACCGAGTCGTTGCTAGGGATATGATACTTCGTCGTTTTTCATCCCACTAAATTCGTTGACCATTCGTTCGAAAGCTCTCGATTTATCCAACCATACTATATTAACTACTGCGAAGTGCGTGGCCAACAAGCTGAGTTATGAGCATGGTTATATGAATAATTGTTTACACACAGGTGATCATTCTCAATTATTGATATTGTGAACATGATTGCAACCGCTTGTTAATTTCTGATGATTTCATTGAGCTGGTGTTTCGATTATGTGATTCATAGCAGGTGATCCGAATATTGCAAGAACGGTTAGATTTGTGAAGCGGTGGTTAAATTATTTTAATAGGTACCTAATTTCTATACTTTACACTATAGGAAGCTGTAATTTCGTATGTAGCCTCTTTAGCCTCTTTCTATAATAAAGTGAATGTTTACTCGCGAGTTTCTATTAGGAGATCATCATCTCACAAGAGCTCAATTGTCGTGATCATTTCTATAATAAAGTGAATGTTTACTCGCGAGTTTCTATTAGGAGATCATCATCTCACAAGAGCTCAATGGTCGTGATCATTTCTATAATAAAGTGAGAGCGAGGAGCTAAAACATTTTTTTGTTTTGAATGATAAACAGAGTTCAGAGGCCGATGGGGGGTCGGGTTCAGAGAATCGACGAGGAGTGAGTCGTGTACGGCTAAAGCATATTCATGTTTTTTCATTTTAGCCGTCAGGCTCAAAGGAACTGTGGCTTTTTTCTATTTATTTATTTTTTTATTTTTTTTATTTACTAATTTTTTGGGCCTATTAACTCCTTCAACGACGATTCATTACTGTTCAGAAGAGTCCCGGAACTTGTCAGAGCGGCTGCTGCTAACGACCCTATAAATATGTACTTACCGGAGGAGATGTAGCCAGCCTGAAGTCCGTACACAACACTTTGACCCTTCCCCGAGGGTCAGTCGTGGAGATGACCCACTTGCTGTTGCTCATCAGCGGCTGAGGGTGAGACGGGTTGCGTACAACGTTTACCCACTTGTCGCCGACTGTGTATGACGTTTGGAAGGAAGGTGCCATTAGAGCGAACCCAACCAATAATATCCCCCAGTGCAACATCTGTTTTAAGAAACCGGTGGAAATAGATTAGGATAATGGATGCCAAATGTTGAACATTAGTTTTCCATATATTTTTTCCTATTTGTTTCAGCAATTTTCGTCTTATGCATCTTATTTTTGGCCCTTTAAAATTGCTAACCAAAATATTGTTTCTCAATACTATTTCCCCTCATGAAATTGTTTTGGGCTCTAGCCTGGCTTGTTGGCTCTAGCGATTATATGAGGTTTATAAAACCTCCTTTGCCTGAGGGCAAAGCTTCTAACTTATTTGAAGATGGTCACAGAATGGTGACCGAAACGTCAATACAGTGATTACAAAATTTTGTAATTATTTCCTTCTCTTCGGGCCGAATCCCGACTATATACAACTATGAACAACATCATGGCCGACTAAACCTCTATCACACATAAATTAGGAAAAGGTTAGCCCTTAATGAATTGATACATAAAAGCCCGATTTTACCACCAAATCATCTACTTTCACAACATAAGAAATAAAAGGAATTCTAATGCCAAATTAATGAACAATTCTACATCACTTACAGAGACACATACTAGGTTCAAGTACGTTAAATTGTGAGGTCGAATCTACAAAAATTTGCAATAAAAAAAGCTTGTACTTAACTTTTGTTGTTAACCCCACTTTTCTAGTTTCTTCAGTTATAGAAGGTTTTCCGAATTAAGAAGTTTTTTCATGTGCCACTAATTGGCCAAAACTTTCTTAATTGCCATATTAAATACAAAATTTCATTCAGTCAATGAAAATAGCGTTAAATGTCCAACCTACTTCATAGCAAACTATCGTCATCTTATGTTCTGCATATTAGTTTTATGTGTAAAACGATCAATTCATTCAACCGGCAAGATGGCGGCAACTATAAATAATTGAATATACCTATTTGACATTTCGAATGAATTTCTAACATTCAGTTGTAAAAGTTATATATCACGTCCTTTCATGTGTTTTTCCAGCTTGATTTCTTCATTTTCATCGATTGATATTATTTTAGAGAACTATTGCTCAAAGATTTCGCAACAAATTTGCAGAATTGAATCACAAGACAACATTGAGAGTCTCAATGTTACAATATAAGTCATATCCAAATTGCTAGCATATAAGGTAGGTAAAATTTCTTGGTACCATTAACATTTTACTGCTAAAACTAGGTACGTATTCGTATACGTCCTTTTTGAAGGTCGTTTTGTAAAGATTCTACGCACAAATCATTTATCCATCATCATCATTATCGAAATATGATCCACTCACCTTTGGCCTGCTGTTGCACGGATGGAACACTAATGACGACTAACCTCCGGAATATTAGCTAAAATTGGTATCTAATTAGCATTTCTGAATAACACCAATCAAGCTGTTGTTTGCATCTTTTATTTTACGAAAGACAGATCAGTATATGTTAAATATTTGTCTTTTATTGTTATTTATTTTGCTCAGCTATAACGAGTAGTGACAAAAACGTGAATTCGTTTTTCTTATTTGAAAAGGCACTGAAGATAGAAATATACTCTTGGGTTTCGTATAACTACCTATGGTATCCGCTCGAAGGCGTTCGATGGTAAATAGTGTGTGTGTGTGTGTGTGTGTGTGTGTGTGTGTGTGTGTGTGTGTGTGTGTGTGTGTATACACGGCTGCCCACGCAAGTAATGTATAGTCGTGTAGCTTTGGAAAGTAATTACTTATCTAATACATCAAAGTAGACGTCAAGAACATAAAAACGTCTACCAAGTTGGATGGGCAGTAGGTATAGCTTCTTCGCTTTTTGTAACATGGACGTATAGAATCAGTCGAAAGAACCAGCGACGAACAAATCGACGTTTTCAGAAATTAACAGTTGCGCTCGCTCATGAGCACACGCTACTAACGTTCCGATGACAACATTTATAAATCACTAGTGTAATTTTTTCACTCGCTTCGCTTGCTCGGGGTGGGATGCATAGAAATACGGGGTAAAAATCCACCTCTCCTTCAAGACCGCTCGGCATTGCGGGTCATTGCCTAAGCCTCAGCAAACTGACCCCCAGCCCCCTCCCGCCCTCCATCCCATGGTTCGGCTGGGGGTACAAAATTTTAAAAATTGCTTACGCCCCCTTTTGGACCCAAGCAAGAAGGTATCGTTTACGTACCTTTCGGAGAAATCCGTCGTCACCAGCAAGTCGAGTATCTGGGGCGAGCGCTTTCAATGCAAAGACATCATCATCAGGCTGTCGAAACAGTACTGACGGCCTGATGATTATGTCTTTGCATCGAAAGCGCTCACCGCGGTAATCGACTTGCTAGTGACCACGGATTCCTCCAAAAGGTACGTAAATGATAATTACACTATTACTTCTTGCGGAAATAACCCTTCAGGTTTAATACCACGCCCAAGAAGATCCTCCCACTCGTCGACGGAATCGGTTTAGCCGTTTGGCGATGCATAGCATAGACATAGACGGAGTTTCCCCTCAATAATATTCTTAGATCTTAGAGATAACCAAATCAATTTCTGGAAGTTTCATCAAATTGGTTTATCAGTCTCGGGGTTCCACGTGTTTTAACGAACTTTAGCTTCGCGCTTCCGCAATTCATAGGGCTAATTTTGTAAACATATACTCCACTACTCTCCGAGTAGGAACCAATTCAGTCCTATATATCGTAAGAAATCGATGTTATAAGAAACTCACATTTTCGCATACGCACGCACCATTGTTGATCGTACGGCAATGGAATTTATATGGGACCATTCAGGAGCTAACCCGCACAAACCCGAAAATTTTTATCAAAATCTGACACAAGCTTAGAATAGTTTGGGCCTGGGAAGGAATTGGTACTGTAATGACAATCGTATATTTTAGTTGTAACGAGAAGCTTGATTACTTGCGATTGCCTGTACTCTAGATGCAAAATTTTATTTATGGATTTATTTGCCATTATGAAACTGATCCATTTTTTTATAGTACACAGCTTAAAATGTTGTTGAAGTTAACTATGGAAGTAGTTGAATACCTACGAGTTCATTCAATCACGAGTATGTTCTCAAATTCCTTACACGTGTAGGGTCAATGTTGAACTTGTTGACTTTTTCTGTAGCCTGACCTCCATGAAAATCAATATTGACCAAGGTATTTATTATTCACTAGGATTCGAACCTCATTCCAAGTGTTTAGCCTAAATAAACCCGTGAAAAACAGTTGAAGAGCTCTTGCGTCCTGAAGTTCACCACAATTCCCCTCCACTGTCAGATACATCCGAAACTCAAACTATGATTGTCGTTCCGTAATAATATTGGCAATATTTGTCAATAATGAACCTTAGTAATCGACTAGAAGGAAGTCAACCCCCCTCCCCCCTTCCGTAACCCCTTAATGTTTGCAGATATGTTTTTGAAATAGACAGCGAGTTCCCCCAAGTTATTTTCTTAGAAACTGTTTCTTAGGAAGTTACCTATATCAATTATAAAACTTTCCCCGTTTTTCTACCCTACACCATATAATATAAATGGCCATAACTCTCTTTATTTTTTGATCGAGCGTTCAGTTTCTTATCCCTTTAGTAAAAATTAAATTTCTTCAACTATGTTACTCAAAGATGATAACTGATCCGAAAAACTAAAATTTTCAAGAATTACACATTTCTATTATTTCAAACGGTTTTGGATTTATTATAAAAACACTCACACAGTTTGCGTAAGGTGAAACAACTTTTCAATTCGATCAGCTGGAGCTCTGGGTGAAGCCCGTAATGTCATTCGACCCTTGATGTCCTAGAGAGGCTCCCTATCAAATTTTACTGTAATCAGACAGACGTCATAACTTTTAGCACAATCAGCTGATCAGAAAGGAGCCTGTAACGTCCCCCTAGCAATTTTCAACGCCCTACGGCGGACAGGAGAGATTTGAGTACTATTTGGCTATCATTATGATTGATATTACGGCTCGTGGTCAGCTGATCATCACCCAAGTGCACGAATTCCGACATGGTAATAAAATATATCAAATTTATCATTTATAAAATTACCCTGGTTGCTCCATAAATCGAGAACGGCTAGGCCATTTTCTAAAAGGGTTAATGGCGAATGCTCAGCAAGTTATGTAGGTATCTAGTTTTAGGCTACTAAAGTAAAGTTTTAAACAGCAGTTTCTCCCTCTCCATCTTTGCAATCGTGTTGAAACGGTACCGATCTTTTTCTAATACCTGATTGAAATCAAAAGAAACCTCCAAGTATCGTTGTTACTTCCACTTAAACGAGTGATGCAACTGCTGAAGATTGATTGAAAATGAAGCATATTTATTGTAAGTAGGTTCATTGGTGCATAATTTTTAGGTGTGGAAGCGTAACAATAACAACAGGTTTCTGAATGACCAGACAAACCACGGGTAATTGGTAACGGGACACTGGTCACGAACAGCGGAAACATAACGGCAGCTACCACCAGTATTAACTAAATGTTCCTGACTGACAGGACAAACTACCAGCAAAGGGGCCAACCACGAGTAACGTGACGAGGGAATTTAAACGGGGCCTCTCAAGGTGTAAACAACTATAATTACAATCTGATGATCCGCACTGATCAGCTAAGTGAGCTCTGTAACTAATTTCTTTCATTTTGACCTTGTGGTGCTAAAATTTGGAGCTGAAATGGTAAGCTAGTTGCTAAACTTTTGAATGGGGTCCCTCTGGGTGTGGGACCTGTAGTAAAATTTCAAACTCAACTGACTGAGCTTTGTAAATTATTATACTGCCGATGCAACCACAACGTGCTACAGCGAAGTGTGGTGGAGCACACCTATGGTATCTTATATTTCTGTACTGTAATCCTAAAAGTTGGCCAAAAACTTCACTTTCTAACTTTAGATTCAGTTTTACTTTGTTAATCAAGACAAAATAATAATGACTTATAGTGCAAAAAAAAAAACTTTTTTTCACCCAAAGAAATCCAGGGTTTTCTTAAAAAATGAGCCCATGACCTCGTCGGCCGCTATGTAATTGTTCATGCTGAATTGAATGGTATTACTATCAGATTTCCCACACTCCGCTTATACCTAGTTTTACCGATAAAAACGCACCACATAATCGACAATTAAAAAAAAAAAAAAACAGAAAACTTGTTTGGGGTACAAGAGATCTGAAGAAGAAACATGACTTCAATAATAGTCTAGGGAAAACTTTTGTTGGATATTGGTTATGGAATTGCCTCGCCAGTGGTGAAGTCAAAAATGAAACACCCAGTTATCTGCAGTTTTTTGCGAAGAATGGCAATCTGGTGCAGAAGAGATGAACTTTTCAGTAAAATCATGCATCGTGCAATCGAGTGAGAAAATACTTGCTGGGTTTTCGTTGGTTAGATTGATACTATAGTGGTTCATGTTTTGGCCTTGTCAGTTTTTGGTATTCAATAGCTTGCTGGATGTAATACACTCTCCTTTTCGGAGGTGTTTGATGCCAACGCCAAGTGCTTGGACGGCATTACACAAGCAAATATTAGTGAAAAAGATTGTCCGTCATACTTTCACTACAGCGTAGAACTTGTTTTCATGAAAATGTATACACACATGAGATCAGAAAACGTTAAAAATAAAAATAATAATATGCTAATACTTATACAAAATATATTAAATAATAATATGCTGGCTTATAAATGCATTTGACAAGCTGTGAACAAGATTGTCAAATTCATTAATTATTCATAGTCTAAAATTCATCATGCTTGTTCACAGAGACCAACTGAATCACTAGAAAAAACTATACACCAAAGTCAATTTCCGTTCATAAGACTATATTAGAAAATGTAGTCGTTATTTCGTTCACTATCATGTGAACGCTGCAAAACAACATACAGTTAGCCCTAGCAGGGAGTATGGTGTTCTTCGATTCTGCGTTGAATTCGGGTCACAACAGCTTGCTGTTGGAAATCATTCGGAACAGCACGGCGCTCCCAATGGTTCCTCCGCCAATCACCGCAATCGTCCTCCACGACCACTGAAGGCACTGAAAATTTATAAATTTAAATTTATTAACTGCTTGAGGAGCCCAGTTCTGAAGAAGTAGGATGATTGACGATCTTATTACTACAGTGTTATCAACAATTGGATTCATTATTAGCACACTCTTCAAGTGATCGAAAAGATTCAATTATATTAGCTAAAGTCCGGCACGGCCCTCTAGCTCCTACCAAAAAGCGTGCCTAGTGTATTCAAGAATTTAAACAATGAAAAAATATAATTTCATGTAAAAATGGTTAGAAAAGAATGAAGCCTTTGAGATGATTTTAGTAGCACTTATTTAACGCGTTAATGCTGAAAAACATCCATATAAATTATTAAAAGCCAAATTGAAATAACAAAACTGACATGTAAATAGAACCGATTCCCATATCTTTTAGCGAATTTTCAACGAAAAAATGAGCTATTCAGATGGCTTCAAAATTGTATATGTGTGTGGGAGGATTTTACTCAAAATAGCCGTTCCGAAAAATTGTAATAATGAGGCCGGGTCTTGAATGGGCGGCAGGGGTCACCCCAGCGTTGTTGAATATAAGGCGTAAATACAACAGAGGTTATTCCTCAAACCCAGGTTCCCCTGACACAGCTGTGAATCGATGGGGATCTCCGCTGATTGCTGAGGTAAGCCCTGTGATTGGCTAGGGCCGTTGGAAAATCAAGGCTCACGTGAAAACAATTGATCGGCGGTTTGAGTGTTACTAACGTAGGAGCGTACTACCAATAAAATCGCGAGCGTTGACACCACCCCCAGCCACCCACCCAAGATGTAGTGGCATTTTCAAGAACTGAAAAGGTTGAACTTGCCATATCCATCACGTTTCTAAACTTACTCAGATGACATTTGAAAGAAAATTATTTGAAGCCCCCAAAACGAGAAAATAATTATTCAATCCTCCAGAAAAGCCATTATTCAAATTCTTCAAAACAGAGCACAATCACGTTTGGTACATTCTTTGTCGCCCAATGACTTTTTCACTCGACATTTTCAGGATTGTAACTAATACTAATATACTAATTCGTTTTGATGAGACGATGGACCCACAACCTTTGAAACGTATTTTGCGTTTCATGGCTCCCTGAACAAATTTGTTTTCGTATCTGTCTGTCCTCATTTCCTTGCCACAGCCATAACTTCCACAATTTCCATTGGATTTTGATAACATTTTCAGGAATAGTGTGGATTTAGCCCTAGATAGTCCCCTATTAGTTGCATCATGATCGAATCAGTGGTACGCTCTGGGCATGCGCGAACCTGATTTTCTTGTTACACTCATAAGTCCGTCAATTTTGAAAAGATTTTGATCAGTTTTTCAGGGATGATGCCGGGAAGGTTCCTTGAGGTCCCTTACGACATTCATTTTGATTGAATCAGCTGTACGCTGTGCGCATGCGCGAGCGTTTTTGTTTCTATATTTCCTTGCCACAGCCATAACTTCCACAATTTTGATCGGATTTCAACGAAATGTACAAAAATAGTGTGGATTTAGCCCTAGATGGTAACCCCTATCAGTTGCATCATGATTGAATCAGCGCGTGCGTGAACGTAGTTTTCTTGTTACAGTCATAAGTCCGTCAATGTTGAACAGATTTTAGTTAGGTTTTCTGGGATGATGCGGGGAAGGTGCCTTGAGGTCCCATACGACATTCATCATGATCATAGTGAACCGGTCTTTTCTGAAAATTTATTGGTGACATGCTGTGAAGTCCACGAGGAAGCTTCTGTGCCAAGTCCTTGGCAGTGTATTTTAAAATTTACTAGCAAATTGAATCGTTTTTGTGGATGAATATTATGTAACTAATTATAGAAAAAACATTTTACCTTTTGTTTCAAGTCGTCAAAAATTTGTAATGTTGACCTTGTAAAATCAGCCGAAGGAGGACCTCGTAATCCGTCTCCGCTACCGTCCTATTTCAAATCAATTCATAAAATTATGTTATTTTTAGACGAGGAATTTACAATATTTGGTGATATACAAATTAAAATAAATATGTATTATTACGAGAATAACAGAGGGGTTCTTAGGTAAAACATTTTAAAATGACAAATCATGAGATCGTTTTAAACAGAGAAAATTAGGGGTATCTGCCAATCGGGTTAGGATTGAAATAGGTTAGTTTAAGCATGTCTACATCTGTAGCACGACCACTAAAACCGGTTTATGTCTTTAACTATTCAATATCATGACTGGGAATTCGTAATAAGTAAGAGTTTTGCGCTGCTACTGAGTCCAAAAGTAAGTCCTAAGGTCGATTTCAAACCACCGGAACACTCCGTCACATATTCGAGCAGGCAGGTAGTTGACACTAATATTAAAACGAAAAGTTAGATTTGGTAGGTAGAACAACAAAGACTGTCAGTCAAACAACTCTGTGAAGCAAAGTAAACCTTAGGCTTATATTACATAGGTATGTAACTCAATATGATAAAGAGGAAAATCAATTCAACTTACACATTCCAAGCTGTTGGTAAGCGTGAAAACTGTTAAACAATCAAAAATTGAGATATAATTGAGATATAGTTATAGTAATCGATTAACAAAATAGTCTCAAAAATTATTTGTTTCGTAGCTTTAATTAGTTCAAAACACTATTACGTAGGAACATATATTATTATGTTTGGCTGTCATGTTATCAATGGTTAATGTTGTTATTATTATTAGCGTGTATATGCGATTAGTGTGTGAAGTGATTATTAATGTTCAGATGATACCACTAAACCCTGCGGGTTATTACGAACTTTCTATCAGCTATGGATATTCCTTGAAACTTCTCTATTGCCCCTTTACCAATCCAATTTCTAATCTTCTAGATCAGCAAGACTCACCTGATTTACTCAATTTCAAACTTAATTTATAAGTCAACATTTAATCGGGAAATGAGGCATTTGTGATTGTGCATCATAAAAAGGCAAAGAAAAACCTTGTTACTTTGATTACTTCACCAGAAAGGTTTGAAAAAATGGCTACCGGAAAATAAACTGAATAAACCCCACACAGTAAGTTAGGCATGCGGTGTGGTGGGGCGTATATCAGTCAGAGTCAGTCTCCGTGGCACATCACATTATCATGAATACAAATGAATAGCACATGAATACAAATAAAATTAAAACTAAACAGCATTCATCTGGAGCTCACAAAAAATAGTAATAACAATAATCGAATCAATAACTCAATGTAATAACTTTATCAATATACGTTTCCAAAAAATAGGTAAATGCCAGTTCCATTATCGAAAACAAAACGTTCTGGAATAAACTTATTGTAAAAGGCTGGTTCGATGATGTTTAAATTTATCAATT
Source organism: Adelphocoris suturalis (assembly GCA_030762985.1). NCBI lineage: Eukaryota > Metazoa > Arthropoda > Insecta > Hemiptera > Miridae > Adelphocoris > Adelphocoris suturalis. The sequence continues at coordinate 91,892,763 of CM061044.1, forward strand.
TTTCAAATTTAAATCCTTCAAGGCTGTTCCTTTTATTCTATATATATATACATATATATATATATATATATATGCATATATATATATATATATATATATATATATATATATATATATATATATATATATATATACCGGGTGGTCCTTAATGAACGTACCACCCTTTTAATTTCGTTGGTTGTGGAGAAATCAAAAAACTTGTCGAAGTAACCTCCCCTTATTTTTTTGCAAAGAATTCGAAAATTGCAGTTTGAAGCGTCGCGCATGCGCGCAAATGCGCGCTGCGCGCACCAACTTTGTTTTTTCAAATGGAACCCCCCCATTTTTATTGCAGATTCGCATTCTACATCAAATTTCATGAACATTTTACTTCGACAACTTTTTTTTTCCACTGCGCGAAACGGGCGCCAGGAGCGTTCAAAGTTGCTAAAGTCATCAAAATTGCGCAAAACATGGATTATGGTAAACCCCAAGTGTGGCACATGACTTTACTTTGTTTTTCAGCGCTGATTCACGTGGTGCTGTCAGTATTTAGATTTAGCTCAGTTTTTTCGATTTTATAAGCTTAATCTACGTCTTTTGGTGAAATATTACAGTTTTTCCGAAGTATCAACTTTGGCAGTAGATTTATTTTCCCTCGCCCTTTCGCAACCTGGGTTTGGGACCGGCTAAGGCGGCCTTAAAAATAAATTACGTGGTGTTTTTTTATTGAACTTGATGAATCCGAAATAACAGCCGGAAACATGGTCGTTTTTTTAAGAAAAAAGTGGCTTGGTTCCTGCACCCAGAAGGATACTCTGAGAAATCATGAATGTTATGGTACCAAAAGCGTTTGAATACGATTGAATCACAAGAGGTAAACAACTCGGATTTCTCGATTCTCGGACTGCTTATCTGCTGCACTTTGTGACGAGACGTCACTAACCGCTCACGTTACGACTTCAACTCCAAGTTGATCTGTACCCGTTATCATATTTATTTTGTCTTTAATCGTGAGAAGCAACTGATCCGGTTAATAGTCTCACTGTGAACGTTCTTGAGTGCGTATCATGCCGCGTTTTACCCAAAACGAACTGACCGAGATGGTGCGGTTGTACTACACGCACGACGGAAATGCTCGAAAAACTGCAGCCGCTTGTCAGCAAGTGTTTAATCGGCTGGTTCACCACCAGGCGATATTACGAACGGTTCGCCGTTTTGTTCGCACGGGCAGAGTTGACGTTCCTCGTCCACCCGGAAGACCTTCCGCTGTACGCTCCTTCAACTTTGATTTGGACGTGTTGCTGTATCAACGGGAAAATCCTCACTCTTCCGAACGTCAGACGGCTCGAGTAGTTGGTTGCAGCAAAACCACAGTTCATCGGGTCCTTCACACCTATGGCATGAGGCCATTTAGGTCTCATGTCGTTCATGGCCAGCGTGAAGGGGATAAGGAAAGGCGGCTGCTTTTCCTCGCACACATGGAGGCGCTCCGCGAACAGGTCCCACACTTGGCCACCGCTCTTTTGTGGACCGACGAGTCCACATTTACAAACAATGGACTCTTCAATCGTTGGAATTTTCGAACGTGGGCTGACGAGAATCCACGATTATCGTATTCCACCAGACACCAGGTGCGTTTCACGGTAAATGTATGGTGTGGGTTGGTCGGCAACCACCTCATTGGGCCACATTTCTTGACCATGGTAGCCTCAACGGGGAGGGATACCTCCATTTTCTCCAGGAGGTTCTGCCTGAATTGTTGGAGGACGTCCCTCTCGCCACCAGGCAGGCAATGTGGTTCCAACATGATGGTTGTCCTGCCCACAACGCACGGGCTGTTACACGCCATTTGGATGCCCGATTCCGTTCTCGGTGGATTGGCAATCGGAGCCTGATTTCTTGGCCACCCCGTTCTCCGGACTTGACTCCACTAGATTATTTTTTATGGGGTTACCTGAAGAACAAGGTCTACGACGCCTCCCTCCCTCCTATCGCAAGTGCTGCCGAATTGCAACAGCGGATCATCGACGCCTGCGATTCGGTATCTCCGGCATCTACGTTCGAGGCAGTCACCACCGAATGGGAACGTCGAGCTGCCGCCTGTTTGGAGGACGACGGCGGTCCATTTGAACGACTACTGTGAACGATTTATTTTCTTAATTTTTTTTCTTTTATTCTTTTTTAAAAAAGAAGGAATTGTTTTTGTTGTATTTTAGCAGAAAAATTATAAAGGAGTGTGATTTATTTTTAAGCCCGCCTTAGCCGGTCCCAAGCCCGGGTTGCGAAAGGGCGAGGGAAAATAAATCTACTGCCAAAGTTGATAATTCGGAAAAACTGTAATATTTCACCAAAAGACGTAGATTAAGCTTATAAAATCGAAAAAACTGAGCTAAATCTAAAAACTGACAGCACCACGTGAATCAGCGCTGAAAAACAATGTAAAGTCATGTGCCACACTTGGGGTTTACCATAATCCATGTTTTGCGCAATTTTGATGACTTTAGCAACTTTGAACGCTCCTGGCGCCCGTTTCGCGCAGTGGAAAAAAAAAGTTGTCGAAGTAAAATGTTCATGAAATTTGATGTAGAATGCGAATCTGCAATAAAAATGGGGGGGTTCCATTTGAAAAAACAAAGTTGGTGCGCGCAGCGCGCATTTGCGCGCATGCGCGACGCTTCAAACTGCAATTTTCGAATTCTTTGCAAAAAAATAAGGGGAGGTTACTTCGACAAGTTTTTTGATTTCTCCACAACCAACGAAATTGAAAGGGTGGTACGTTCATTAAGGACCACCCTGTATATATTCTTTGACCTGAAAATTGTTTTCGCCAAAAATTATTGTTGACTCAAAATTGAACTCCAACACAACCCACAATACTTATCAGGTGATCAAGACTGCCTAAACACCAACCACATAAAAAACATCTTCATTAATCTTGATAACGCAAAATAGCGACACGTTGATTATTTCTACTCATATCTGTGTTTAAATTTGTAGGTACCTATTATTCGATAAATTTATATATATATATATATATATATATATATATATATATATATATATATATATATAAAGAGAGAGTGAGAGAGAGAGAAGAGGAGGAGGAGGAGGCAAGATTCACCCAACTCCGTTTCCCAGAAAATGAGTTCATTTTGGCTATAATGTACCCGTATAATTATAATAATGAGTAAGTATAATGTATTTCTCACTAAATTCTCCTCTTGTTTCTTTACCAAGCTGGATCCTTGGAAAACCACAGCCGTAGTAACTCTAATTGTGAAACGTGAGTGATTCGTTTATGGCACACACGTCCCCCTAGGGAATCTTTTTTATCCCATCTCACTGTCAAGTTCAAAACTGAAGTTTCATTGGTTTCTCTTACTACAGGAAGAACGTGACTCTCAAAGATCCTGTACCCGTTGGGGAGGGATCACAAATGAATGTGTGAGATGTACACCACCTCAAGCTAACGAAAAAAACGGATGAAGACAGCGCAGACATCTGCACAGGACAGTGGCGGTTTTATCTACAATTTAACGCTCAATCAGTTAGAAGCTGAGTGACAGTGAACACACAATGAGTGAAGATGAAGTAGTATTGTCTAATATCTTCACTATTTACATGAATTTTTGGATATTCTGAAAATAGGGAATAGGTTTAGATAGATGAAGATATAGTTGATCCTACCTATAAAAAAAGGATTTTTTCCTGGGTACTATGGTAATCAATACAAAAATATGACTTCTGTGGAGATTTTTTTCTTGCGGGAATAGACAACGTTGTCGTTAAAGAGAAACCGATAATTCTTGATGATATTCGTTCCGATCGAACTGAGCGAGGTTGGAGATGAGAAGAGGAGGAGATGTGCACATGAGGGATGCACAAGCAAAACAACGTCGATTTGCGTGAAATTTGACGTTGGTTTACGTGTCAATTGTAACATTCCATTCCTTGCAAAGCAGTGATTTTATATTATTTATCAAACTATTTTAGCTACTTTTTTCTCGAAATTTGATTAGAATTATATCTTTGCAAGTCATGATCTTTTTGTTAACTAAATATACAATGAATTATCTAAACGATGTGCGTATATGATTTAAAAGATAATACATACATTTAACTGTTTATTATATCGAACTACAGTAATTTTGACCTCATGAAGGACGAGTGTGCCATATATGGCGCACACCCCCACTTCTCCCACACCCATCACATAATTTTATAAATATTTTTCTGGGTTCAAACTAAGGTTTATATGTTAGGAACTACGAGAAAAAAATTATTTTTATTCTTGAATAGTTGTTGTCCTTGGTGGGCTCTTTTAGTCCGGGCCCAACACTGATAATCCGCACATCAAATTGGAGGTTTTACACATTAATTCGGAGGTTTTCTTATCAAATTAGAAATTTTTAATTTCAAATTGAGGTTTTTTGTTTCAAATTAGAGGTTTTAAACATCAATTTGTTGGAGTATCAAATTAATAAAGAAATAAGCATTTTTACCTCCTGTATATATTTTCAATTTCCTCTCTTGTGGTCACCACTTCGGAAAACACACTAATTACGTGATGAAAATGTTGGTAGATCTGACAGCCGCTGCGACAGCCGCTAACTTAGGTTAAAAAATTAAGTTCATTCATTATTTTTTGTTCATTATGTTCATTCATGTTTGTTGATTACCCATGATTTTCGTTATGAGTTCGTTGCGATTCTCGAAACATCTCGTTCTATTCATTCCTATTCCAATTCATATTCACAGTGCCTTCACCATCATTATGTATTACATGTTTCATGAGTTAATATTTTTACTGCTTTTCCAGAATTCAATCATGTAATTAATAAATTTCCGTTATCCTCCAATTTGAAATGAAAATCCTCCAATTTGACGTGTAAATGGTATGTAAACCCCAGGGTCTCAGGCGATCAGCAGGTGTCCCAGGGGCGCTGGGTCTCTTTTATAAGTTTTTACTTCCCTATTAATTTTGTCCAGTTCTTACCTCCAAAAAACTAGTTTCAACCTTTTAGAACTGTTTCTTTCTGAAACTTGGCTTCATTAATTTGGCGAAAGACGACTTATTGGAACCCATGTATGTGTATGTGTGTTTGTGTCTGCATGTGTGTCGTGCATGTATTTAAAAAATTGAGCGTGTGTGTGACAAATTTTGCCGACGCTGCCTATCCCTCAATTCTCAACCGATCTTCGAGATTTTCTCTTTGTTCGATCTAAATTTCAGTCTGGTTGTGCAACGAACCTTGGAGATATTGAATTTCAAGAGAAACGGATAAAAATAGAGGGGGTAAAACGGATTTTATTTTATTTTATTTATTTATTTATATATTTTTCTCATATTTTGTCGAAGTTTCTCAGGTTACAATTCCAACCAGTTTTAGTACCTAGTTCTTATTTTGATTCATCCAAACTTTAGTCTTGATGTGCATCAAACATTAGATTCAAGGCTTGCTGCGGGCAGGTGGTGGAGGTAATTACCTTTTATTTCAAGCTACAATTTTTGACCAATTTCGTGATTCAATTAGAAATTTGATCTAGTTTTAGAGCACATAATTATATCAGGATTTTCTTACTTAGTGAACTATGTAGGTACGGAAAATCCTGCCTTATTTTCTAAAACTAGATCAAATTCTCAACTGAAAAAAAAAAAAATCATGAAAATTGGTCGAAAATTGTAGCTTGGACAGCGCTTGGGAGGAATGGCAATTGGCAATCCCTTCGTTTTGTGAGAAACTTTTACACTCCCACACCATTTATCATCTTCTGCATGTTGTTAAGCATCCCAGGGTTTACTTATGCCCTCTCCAACTTTTTGTTCAACCTATGAAGCTGAAATTGCAAATGGAGACCTTTAGGGATATCTAGAAACGAATCAGAAAGTTTGACGCCTCTTGGATCAGCTTAATGAGCTCTAGAGCTAATTATTTCTTTGTTGTTCAACCTATGAAGCTAAAATTCCGAATGGAGGCCTCTTGGAACATCAAGAAATGAATTATAAATTCTGAAACTCCTCCCTATCACCTATCTGAGCTCCAAAGCTAAATTTTTTTATGCTCAACCTATGAAGTTTAAATTATAAATCATGGCCCCTTGGCAATTCAAGAAACGAATTAAAGTTGGAAGCCCCATAGACCAGCTGTGTGAATTTTGGAGCTAATTTCTTCGCTCGTCAACCTATGAATAGCAAATTTTTACGTAGAATACGTCAAAACGTATTCTACGCTCATCGCTCTTTGGCCTGTAGATGCAAGGTTTTCTATTCATATTCTTCTTCAGTTCGTTGGAATCATTTATACAACATCAATGCGCAACAGAATAATTACCTAATATCTTTCAGAAGTCATTTTTAACAACAAAAGTCATGCTCGATCTGTTTTTATCTTAACGTTGTGGTCTGGAGACAGGAGCAGGTCTGGAAACGGTTCTGAGGTGTTTTCTAGACGCTGTCAAGGGGTATTTATGATATGTATAAAATTATAAATTATGAACCTCAATCTATGTAGCAAACACTACTCCTACAGCTACGTTCCTAGGTACTCTAAGTTTGAAGTTTCGATCAATTTCTCAACACTTACTGGAGATCTGCCGTCTGCCTGCATTACTCATGATGTTCTGTTGAGGATTTGGGCAACTTTTGTAAATATTAAAATAATTTTGGTACTCATGAATTGGATCAGATAATGAAAGTGTGAATTTTCCCGTATCGTTGTCTGGTGTATGAAAACATGACAAGGACATGGGAAACGTAGTAACGTACAATAAAAAGACGCAGTACTTTTTTGAAGCATATCCACAAACTTAACCAAATCAAAAAATGTAACTGCAGATATTGCCATAAGCCAATATCACACATGCAAGTATAGGGAGAGAAAGGGGGTGTATGGTCGTTGTATACCTCTCCAATTGCTATCATACAGAAAGCTCGACTCATGTTTTTAAATTTCGATATGAGTCAGGAACCCTCGGTAAGCCATTGCTGGCTTCCTGTTTGAAAGGTCAATGTAACCGTTTCCTTTGTTCTCATTGGCAGTTATGGCTGTTCCGAACAATTCTTATGCAAGCGCAGTTGAACTTTATTGTTCCAGAACTTGCAGTTTTGGAATTCGAGAACGCAGTTCCAAACGGTTCCGACAGTGTCTGTTCTTTTCGAGAACTGCTGGAACTTACCTGGAAGGCGGGTCGATGGTGGTTCGATTGAGAGACGTCCTTGTCAAGCTCAGGTAGTTTTGCCGATCCTCACAGCACAGCTCCTATTCGGTTTTCACGAGAAAGAGAGAATATTGGAGCTCTGTAGGCGGGCACCTACAATATAGTACGATTAAATTTACGAAAATTCGCTCACAAGATCATGCTTCATGACTGGAACTTTTCCTTAGATTTCAAAACTGAGCTTCTTGGGCCAAACGTTTCCGTCGATCTACCAACTGGAGACTTTGTGGTTTGTCATCTGTGGTCAAAAAGAACCGAATTTTTTATTTTTTTTTATTTTTATTTGGCTCTGAAAGTGATTGCGGGGAAGTCAGGTCAGCTGGGTTTTCTTTTCGTTTTATTTTTACTATTAATAATAAAATAAAGAAATATCCCCACAGAGTTTTTTTAATTTGCTTAATGTCATAGTTTCTCGTTTTAAATTGAACCTGTCAACGGGTCTATCGACTTACAGTGACATATCCGCGAAGCGTAGTCTTTGTACTTATTTTTATTTTATTAATTTTATTTTTATTTTATTTAAGTATTTTTTTCATTAATTTATTTGTTTTTCTTTTTAGAATAAATGATTTTCTTTCAAGTATTTCTTTATGATCTTTCACGATTGCGTAAAGTTATTTTCCGTGATTAAGAAGATTAAGTGTTTGTGGCTTAGACTTTTCTTTTCTTTTTTTTTTTTTTTTCAACAATGTCGTCCACGACACTCTACCTGTCTTGCCGGCACTTTCTACGTGAATAGAATCATGAATCCAACGTTAACCCAGATGAATAAAGGATATCACTGCTCTACTTGTCGGTATGAAGGGATAAACCAAGAAAATAATATTTTATTCAATAAAGCGCATCTACACAGTCGGTGGTGAGACCAATTGTTTACTTTTTCTTCATCATTCTCAATTCATTTGATTGCGCATTTCTTCCCCATCCATCCATTGCCACTCGGCGACCTTAGTGAGGGTAACGAGGCTAACGACACCGCAGACCCTTATCCCACACAGTTCCCTCGATAGCTCGAAGAAAGGAAAACCCGTGAAAGTCATTAAAAATTTAACAACGTGTTTCCTTTTTCTTCGAGTGGTCTTCTAACTTCACTCCCCCACTTCTAATCCGTTTTAGGGCTTGACGGCGCAGTGATTGTTAAGAGTTGATATACAGTTCGATGGGCAAGTGTAGGAAACTACGCTCTTCAACCACGGTCTTGTTATTTCGATAGGGCCACTCCACACTATGTGCATTGTAACGAACTGTAACTGCGGAATTGCAATACTTCCAATCTGGATGTGAATTTCGTTCTGCGAAAATTGCATTTCTAGGGGTATGTCATCCGTCAATAACCACTTCTCCTTCCTCGCATTTAACCATTGTAACTGTCTGCAAAACATTTGGACTTTTTAGTTACAATAATTAACCCGTGTAATCAACCAAGGAGTACAAATTCAATACCCTTCCTCATAATTTGTTGGTTTACTTTCAAAATAAGCAGGTTCTTAAAAAATATTAAGAAAAATCCATTCATACGCAGTCCATCAGTAATTTGCCGTTCAAAGCTTTCATTCTGAACTACAGAACCAAAGTTTGCGAAATTCCATTCATAAATCACATGTCAGATTCCTGAAACATCACCTTCAATCAATTCCCAGGCGTGAAATTTTATGGTTAGGATTTTTTAAAATAATGGTATAATTATATAATGTATAACGAAAGGATACTTCTATCATTTTACTTTCATAAAACTCACTTCTTGAATCACCCTCAGCTTCTTAGCTGAACTAGCAAGACGTCATCGACAGCCCTGATAAATGTGCGATGGTTTCTTTGGTATCGTCATGTCGTCAGCATAAGAAGAAGGCTGTGGATGAGGATTGCTTTGTCATATGACTATCTTCCATCTTCACCCGATCCGTGTTGGAGGTTATCAAGGATTTAGGTCGCCCCCAGAGGTAAAATTGGGTCCTAAATCCTCGAAATAGAGTGGAGAGTGACAGTATCTCGTGAGATACCACTCGTACTAATAGCATTAATGTGCCGTGTTCGGAGTAGATTGGTTTTCCAGTTGTTGAATCACCCATCCGACGCCAAACGCAGCCTTTCAAGAACATGAGAACAGGCATAGGTACTGAATATACCTAATACCTGTCTTTGGTACCAAATATACGAAACACCTCTCTTTGGTTGTTCATTGCTTGGTGGTTAAGCTACCAATTCGCTGCCAATTTGTTAGTTCTGCTGGAGTTTAGTTGGTCCAGCAGCCATATTTATACTGTGGTCTGCATGGAACGTTAGCTTATCAAACTTTAGTCATCAGAACTCTGCTTTCCCTGATAATCAGACTGTTAACCGAGTCATTATTTTGTCTTATAGGTTTGTATCATTGCTTCACCCTCCCACGGTAGGTAGATGGATATTTCGCATAGAACTATGTTGTTCCCTGCTCAACATTATCAAGACAATACTATTCCGGAAACCACTACATGGATAATGTTCCTTACAATTTCATAATGTTCGTTTTCTCAGCCAAAACAGGTAAAACGGAGTGATCATACGAGGAAACCAAAACACGATCGAACTTCGATGTTTTCGAGCTACCGATTATTAAAAATCTTTTTCGAATAATTAAAATCCAGAAAACCTAGAAATTATAAATTTTCAGGGGGATTAGGAGTTTTCTAGACCCATAAAACTAGCACGAAAAAGGTTTTTTTTTTTTTTTTTATCATAACCAAAATTTATACATAAAATTATATGTAGGTAGCACGTCAGCCTTCTCTTACTCTGGTCACTGGTTGTTAAAAAAAAAAAAAAAAAAAAAAAAAGGAGAACAATAAGTTCCACCTCATTCACACCCACCTAATCGGTTGTATCTCTCATTTTGATAGTTGCAAGTGACTTCCTCAAACATAAAAAAATGAAAAAAATGACCACAAATTGTTTGGAAACATAAAAAAAGATGTGGGAAACGAGGCAAACTCAAATCGACCCTCCGAAGCAAGGTTAGTTTATTAGAGAAGGAAATGCGGAGGGGAAGGGAGAGAGTTTTTTCTTCTCTTTCTTCTTCTTTCTCTTTTTCTTCTCCTTCACGGTTCATTTGCTGGAAGAACAATTACGGAAGGGGAGGGGTTGATGCGAAAATGGCGGTCGAGCGGGGGGAAAGCCGCGAATTGGTTATTCCGCGCCGTCAAACTTTGGTGAGATGCGGGTTTGCAGAGCAACATCGGAGTCGGGGGCCGAGCGTAAAAACCGAACTGTCAGAATTCAAGGAGAATGTGTCGGAGATTCAGGAGAGGCTGCGTGGGCAGAAACCCCCCTCATGAATCATCACCGAGGACACAGAAGTTCGACTTGAAACGGATAATGTATGGATCAAATTATTAATAATTATGGATGTACACGCAATAGTAGGTAAGGTACCAGTCCCCTTCAATGGGGAACATTTATTTTTTGTTGAAATTTCATACATTTGACCTCAGAGTCGGATTCAGCGAACTTGAAAACTCCTGAGTAGCAGTTTTCAGGTCAAGAAACCGTTTATTTTTGCCAATAATCGGATAATAAGATTACAAGTGACGTAGTAAATCAAGAGCTGAGCCCCCCCCCCCCCCCCCAGGCGGGCGGGGGCAATGGTGTCATAGGGTACTTGAATTTCAAGATCCGTTTTACTGCTCAGATACCCATCATATGGCACCTTTTCGGAAACAAGCTAACAGATTGTTAACACCCTCCATCTTCTGTATTACGAGTATTAAAGCCTTTATGAGGAAGGTGGATTAGAAGATGTAAGCGATAAAGAAATGTTGATATGAGTTCATTATATAAGGGAATGGGAGAAACGAGAGTTACTAGTAGATATCACAATGCTTAAAATATGTAAATACGTACCTATAAGGTAATAGATAATGGGTAAAAACCAAGAAGATAAATTCTATTAACTGAATCGATTCCAGGTTTCTGTTGATATTTCATGAATAACGCCGCGACGGACCCCAGATTGTTCCGAGTGACCGGGTCTTTTCATTGGATTATCTGCTATACAACAGACCACTCAGCTGACTACCGGGTGAGGATATTGTAGTTCAATTATTATGCAGGGCGAAAACCCCTCACCCCAACCGCAACCTCCCAAAGTATTAGTTGGGCACAATGTAAATCAACGTGCTAATGCAGATTGATCTGAGACGAGGCCCCAACGCCCCATTGGTATTCAGGTGCGAAGAGCCGAGAGCTTCCCCCTGGAGTGAAACCAACAAAGGACTTGGCTACATTTAACAAGTTAAATTAGGGGATGGAAAAGCGAGTGGGTGCCCCACGCTACGTGATCTCCCGAGGTCAATCCCAGCCGTTCGCCATCCACCCCATTTTACTCGTCCCTTTTAACTCGTAGTGGACCATCATTTTGTCGAAACTTGCTAATTTAAATCCCTTTTGTTGGCAGTTACTGGCAGTTGGTTAACCCCCCCTTCCCCCACGAAATTACTCAACACAGTAGATGTTCTTATGAATGACAATCGACTCTTTCGATCTGAAACGAATTAATGTTGGTTGTTATTTCCCCCATAAGTGAATTCTTTACAACTTTTAGAAAGGTTGAGCTTTATCCTTACTTAGACCCCCAACCCAACCTCCGACTCGAAAACGCTGCAAATTATTACGCAAAGGTCGACCAGCAGTAAACCGGTGGAGCACAAATCTCTAATTCAGTATACCATTTGAGTGGATAAAAATATTTGAGGATGTACCTACAAATTACGCGCTGCCTGTTTGAGAATAGTTTACCTCGAGTTTATACAACTTACTATATAGGTACATGGTTCAATAATGATAAAAAAAAGATTTTTTTTTTTAAATATGGGGTCGGTGAAATTAATGCGTACTGCCTTTTCGGGCACACCTCATAGTGGCAAACCGACTAAAACACACATCCCCTCTGTTCTCTGAAGCTATGTCTTGACTCCAGAACAAGGTGTTCAGCATTTTCTTCAATGTCTCCGCAGGCCCTGCATTGTGGTGACTCTGATGTTCCGATCATATAAAGGTATCCATTGGTACAACCCACTCCGCTGCGTAGTCGAGTTATTCTGGTGTAAAACTTTGGAGTTTTACCTGTGTTACAATTTGGAACCATTTTGGTTTTAGAAAGTTTTAAAAACACATAAAATTGAGCATAAAAAATTAACTAAAAATTCGACAGTTGAAGTGTGAAAACTTTGTTATAACGAAGTAGGAAGATCTGAAAGTGTTACCATTCTCTCTCTCTCTCTCTCTCTCTCTCTCTCTCTCTCTCTCTCTCTCTCTCTCTCTCTCTCTCTCTCTCTCTCTCTCTCTCTCTCTCTCTCTCTCTCTCTCTCTCTCTCTCTCTCTCTCTCTCTTTCTCATTAAGAGATCGACCGGACCTCACATCTTGACTCACAATGAAATAGGTACTAATACGTATGGAAACCGCGTACCTCCAAATTAAAACGTAGGCCGGTCCCCTGCGTTTCACGGAAGGTCTCGTCTATTTGACTTCAAATTGACAACAGCTTTTCTACCTTCCGAGCTTGTGATGCAAGGAAGTCTCTGCTCTCCGCTGTTTGAACAGGTCGACAAAACAAAAGACAGGCCCGAGGAAAAGGTTCCCTAGGCAGGTACAAAAAAGACTCTAATTAAAAAGACTCGGATCAACTCGTGCTTTACGGATCTGCCGTCGCGCTAATGAGGTCGACGTTGATGATTTTGTCGCTGTGTGGGGTTTTTTTTTTTTTTTTTTTTTTTTTTTAAGAAGAGTAGTGGATGCTCTTTTAGCGACAAAGCCGGCTGTGTAGGAACAAGGGAATCGTTGCACGTGAAAGAGTAGGCTTCAGTGCCTTTTTTTGGCTTTTAACAGCAGACTTGAACTAGGTCGTTTTGAAGTACAAATTTCAAAAGTGAGTTCAACTAAGGTTGAATAAAAGCGTCTCAAACTTAACTACTTTCATTGTTGAGTGTTCCTTTGGAAGAGAGCCATTTAGGCCGCTACATTTATGCAGAATAAGGTTTCTGTTTGATACTGGGAGCATATTTTGGATTCGAAAGTGGCACTAACTGTTCAATATTCCGAAATCCCTCCAAAATTGTGTTTTCGGTTCATTATTTTTATTGATAATTTGTTCTTCCTGCAATATAAAAATTGTAGTAAACCGGTGCATTGTTTGGAGTTTTAACATTATGTTTGACGTGTTCTGTTTTCAAGTTGAAAATACTAAGAGCCATGAGGTAAAAATCCTAAAAGCCACACAGAATAGAGAGTAACTCGAGAGACTGAAATATATTCCTTACACATCTAACTATCTTTCAGGCTGTGAGAGTATTGAATAGATGATCTCCTATTATGATAGAAACTACACACTCGCTCACTAGGGCGAACCCCCCCCAGAATTGGAACCTGGGAAAGTAAGTACTAGGTATACGTTCATAAGACAGAACGATAAGTTCCGCAGGATTCCGTCCTGGTACTATAGTCTTTCTTCAACCCAGAGGATATGAACGTTATGTTTATTTTTTTGCTGGAAGGAGATTGACACTACCTATCAATGAAAAATCGCTCTAACGTGTGATTAAGCCCAAACATAATGCCGCATTAACGCTAATTCTTAATTAATTCAAACGGTGAAATTGGTCCTTAGGATTGGGATAAACTATTCGTTCTTGCCCAAAAAATCAAGCTTTCCAAACGAAAGAAGGAATTCGTTAGAAAACACTTTTTGAGCACATTGAATTGGTCAAATTTCAAATAATGTGCTCAAAAAATCAGTTAAAAGTACTCAGTCATGCAGCATGGCTAATAAAGCGAATTTTCAAAGAAAATTTGTGAATAAAATTGGGGGGACAGCCGTAGGACAACCCGCAAAGAAATATTTAAGACACTCAGCATAACTCAAAAACTACAAAATTTTAGTCAGTTGTGGGCATTGCTCACCTAAAAATCGATTTTTCTCACTTATTATGAATCTTTATAAGAGATCTGGGAGTGGTCACAATCGAGTCAGCGCTAAAAAATACTTCAACTGTTACACCCCACTTGCCCTATTTTGTCAGAAAACCAATTTTTTAGCATTTTTTAATACTTATAATGTAAATTTGAACCTGAAATTCTGGAGCGATCAGGTTTGGCCAACAAACTCGTCCTGTCTTTTGCCAAGACGAATTTTTCTGCGTTGGAACGATTTTTTCTTCGCCGTATCTTAAGGGAGCTATCGTCTGGAAATATACCCTATAAATAAATAGGTATATATATATATATATATATATATACGAAGTTAAAAATCTAGCATTGTGTTCTTTGATGTATGAAACGGATTCGAAGGGCTTCGAAGCCCCTGCCCATCCACTTTTTAAATTTTGAAGCCATCTATGATTCGCTCATTTTTTCTTTGAAAACTCAAATTTCAAAACAAAATAACATAATACAATACGATATCTGCGAAAATTCGCTCATACGATCATGCTGCATGACTAGAACTTTTTTTATTTTTTTGCCCAGTTTCTCAAAGTATCAAAGCTAATGCTAAAATTTTCCACGTGAAACGAACAGTCTATCTAAATCAACTGAAATATTTGATTCTTACAACCGAAGAAAATCAAAAGCCCTGCTGCAGTAGGTTGAAAATTTTTGTCAGCCGAAATCAAAACTGTCTCAAGCTTTTGACTTTTTGAACGATTTCAGTCCCATATCGAAGGTAATTTTTCACGAAATCACACAAGGAAAATTTCAGTCCGGAAGGCGCTTTTAACGTATGTACAGAAATCTTGTTTCCGTTGGAGAATTGAAGAAACTCCCATAAATATCTATTATATGTATTAACCTTACAAATAAATTGTATTATTCTTTTTGTTACTCCTAAGTGCTTTTCAAAAGTGGGAAAGCCTGCAAGATTTGCTTTGATTGCTGTAATAAATCGGTTCCGAGAACGGGGATATTGCTTCCATTTATTTCAGAAAAAAGGAATCCAAGCCGAATCTTAAATTACAGGTTCCGACGAGAGCAGGATGAAGATGGTTGAGGTGGTGGGGGGAGCAGGTGAAGCGGCGGGTTTGACAAATGTAGACTGTTTGAAAGGTTGACTCATTGCCGCAGGAGCGTGTTTGTATTCGCAAAAGCGGTCAGGCTTTCTTTCCAGGCGATGCCTTTCCGTTCAAGTTAAATGGCGGGAAGGAGATGGGGAAAAAAACGGGGTAGGGATTGAAATTGGTGAAATTAATGGGAGGGACGTGAATTCGAATGGTAGAGGTTGTTCTAGATGCTGGTCTGAAGGGATTTATTGTCATCCTTAGCGGCTTTTAAGGTTTCCTTAGCCGGTTGGATGAACGCAATTAGTGTCACAGATAACCAGGTTCCTTGAACTTGTATGCCACGAGAATGCGACCACTAAGTACGGGTATGCAAATTCAAAAAAAAAAATTAAAGCTATAGAAATTGCTGCAACAACTTAATTGGAATAATTTATTAAGAAAATGTCCGTTATTGCAGTAAGAGTAAAATAGTCCTTCGACTCAGCTCACTGGCCAATACATAAACGAGATGATGGCATTCACGAACTCGTTTCTTGTTTGTTAACGTAGCCAGACACATCTGCGTGGAAAATTTAAAAGTTCTAGCTATGCAGCATGAGCGAATTTTTGTAGATTATTTATCGCAATATATTGTTACTTTGTTTTGAAATTTGAGCACTATGACTTCAAAGAAATTGTAAACCATAGCCAGTAAACTAGTTCCAAATCATATTCTACAACCCAAAATAGATTTTGGATTTTTAGCGATTTTCGTTTTTTAATCGATTTTTCAGCAAAATATATAAAAATAAAATAAATGAAATTTAAGTAAATTTTTCTCCATAATTTTTTTAATACATTTTTCTATGTTCTAGTTTCTCGTTGATAAACTTCTTTTGACTAAAATTCTGTCTTTAAAAAAAATTAACAATTTAGTTGAAAAACATTGAGTCATGGATACGTTTTTCGGCTCTTCATTTTCATTTCACACATCTCAATGGTTTTCCATGAAGTGGAAAAAAATAAAACAAATAGCGCAATTTGCTTCTACGCTAGAATACAAATTTGGGAAACCAACCGCTAAAACATCAAAATACAGATTTACCGGTAAGACCAAAGGAAACCAAGAACATATATATTTATATTAAAATCAATTATGGACATTGCCTATGAGTGATGTACCGTATGCCGTGGAATGCGCTTTTACCTCTGGAGTCTGCAGAAATGGCTCCCAGTTATCCCACGGGGAAAAGGAAATAGGTAATGTACCTAACTCAGCTGAACAGGAAAGAACACATGATTTGTTACGCTGGAAACCCTATAACATTGCCCACCCGGACTAGTCAGTGTAAGGCATACGGGGTAGGTCCCCTATTGGTATAGACAGCTCATAAATGCATATAGGGACTTCGAAAAGAAACGTTTAAAAATACTTAGGGTACCACTTCTCGAAGAAATTAAGAGAAACCACCTGACCAGCTGAAGAGGGTCTGACAAGGTGGGGTGATTGGAAAAATGACAAAAGAATTATGTGGAAATGAACCTGTAATCTCCTTAGACAAATCAAAAACAAAATAATTGTATTACAAAATTTGCTGGGTAAAATATGCTTGGTGATCCCTCCAGCGGTAATTTAATTTGGCCCTAACCTACTTAAAACTACCCTACTTACTATTTATTTACTTAGCCTAACCTTACGAACTATACTCTTGAGGCTAAATGGCCGCGGATGAGAGACGATAGAGAGGATGATACCGAATAGACTAAAGAAACCAGAACGGGTTGGAAGTCTACAAGATTTGGAAGGGCAGAAAAAGATCCTATGCACGGGATCTTTCAGGACTCCAAACCACAATGTCTTCACAGGGTCCTCCAAGTTGATGGAAAGGTATATATATTTCAAAATTTAAGAATAAGCAACCTTGTATATTCAGGCGAAGGAATTATATAAAAAGAGCTTAAATAGCAGCGCACGGCACATACAGATCTATTCAGTAGAAGCCTGCAGTAGGTATAAAAAACTGATTTTAATATAATTCGGCACTTGCCGTGATAAAATCGGGAGAAAAATTAAATTCGTGAGCAATTTTCCGTGACGTTTTTTTAGTTTATGTGCCATTGCAAAGACATAAACTACATACCTACTTATAAGCTCGTGAACGAGTTCCACTATCTGCTTTACAAGCAGATACCATGTTACATGGAACGAAAATTTTTGGTTGACCCCCCAGAGCAAAGACATATCCATGTCAATACGATAATTATTATCACGCACAGCGGAGCGATAGAGAGATGATTCATAGAAGTCCAGCTACAACTCAAGAGCCGTGGAAAGGAATCACCAAGACGGGAAGTTTTAGGGCGGAGCAGCGGGGACGATAAGGCAAGCTGATTCCTGTCGGTGTTGCTACTTCAGTACACGCCCGAGACAGTGATTAAAAAATCCGAACTTATCGGTATTTTGTTACGAATCGCTTCACAGATTTCAATTTTCTCATAATGTCCCAGAAAGTCTCGCTATCGACTTTCAACTATTTAGGGTGGAAAGGAGAGAATTTAGCTAACTCATCTGATCAGGGAACAGAACACCATTTCAATCGTCTCTTGATTAAGGTTTATTAGCAGCTATTTTTACGCTACTTCCGTGACACAGATATTGTCTCTTGAAAAAGTCTCTTTTGGATTATTATTTTCATTACTGAACCTTCCTGATCGACCAGGAAACAATTTGCTTCCCCCCCCCCCCCCCCCCAACGTTGTTGGTTTTAAAAGATGAGTAGAATCCAAAACTCTGCAAACTATTAAACAAAGGTTTTTCCCTTCAACTAAAAGCATTAGTCTATATAATATTATTAATCGCAGTATATAATATACTATATTATAGTAAAGGACCTATATCACCAAAACTTGGAGCTTCGAGCTTCGAGCTTCCCTCGCGTATTCAGACCTTTACAGCTCAGTACTCCACAGTTTTACGCTTTTTAATAAATTTCGGTGAAAAAAACTGTAGATCGAAAACGGAATATGCATATCAAACTAGGTCTATTGTGCACTGACGACAAAAAGAACAAATTGGAGATGGAGAAGACTTTCGTGTTTTGTATTTTCTCAAAGAAAACCCTACTAACGATTGGGTGGTACGAGAAGTTTTGTTTGATATTATATCCGTCAAACATGTTGTCTCATCCATTTCACTGTTGTTATCTGTCATAAGCTGTCACTATCTATCAAATATATTACTCATCAACATAAATTAGTGAAATATGAAGTGACTGAACTACATAAATCCAATCTATTATACCATCAATCTAAGGTATTTCGTACTTTTTCGACCCACCTCAAAAATGCCGGTCCATCCGTCTGTCTAAACGGTTTTGAACTCGAAGATTCCATTGCGGTACCAGTCAAACTGTTCCCACGCCCAGTGGGACTTGGGAAGTTGCGTCGCTAACAATGTTATCAAGAGGTTCGAGAAGATACATAAGGGCTCAGACCATAGGGGGACTCGAGAAGGAGGAGTGGAACAACTTTTCAACTTGGTGTAAAAACTGACAGACTTCTTCCTTGTGGAAAAATTCTCTCTCGGCGATCTCTCCCTCCCTAGGCGACTTATTCTCCTTTTTTACGGAATTCTTTTGGGAATTTTCATTCTCCGAGGCCCTCGGCACTCTTTGCAAGTTCAACCGTCAGGACCCCCGCTTTATTTATTTACTCCGAGCGCATGAAGACCTCTTCTCATCTCTTCCAACAGTTCCTCCAAGTATGATCAAACTAGCCTAACTTCTCTGACACTTCCCTCCTTGAATACCTATCCGCTTTGCCGCATATAAAACCGCCATTACGCCACGGATCTCCCTGAGGGTCGACCGGAGGAGTAAATTGAGTTTCGCCAACTACTTGGATATTCTGCTCGTCAATTTCACCTTTCAAGGTTAAAAGTGGCGAGACCTGGGACGGATCATGAGTCTTGTCGAAGATTGGTATATTGCTTGACTTCTCCGCCAGATGCATCTCTGTCATATTAAATATTGAAGGATTCCAATTTGTATTATCTAATATAACGCCTTACTAATCAAAATGTTCGAATCATTAGTTCGTATTTCAGTCTGATGGACACCTTGAATATTAAACAACGAGAATGTTCCTGTAGATGACTTACAAAATTGAACAATAATGAAGACCCACTAAACAAGAATCAACACTCAGTACAATAATAGATAATAATATTTGTAAGCTTATTTGGCGATACAACGCTTAAAAACACAAGATGATCAATCGTCAAGGCATCGTATAAGGCGTATACACCATACTTTGACACAAAATTCTGGTATCTACCATTCAGAAACGTCTTTAAGAAATACTAAAAAGAAATATAGATCAGTATTCACGTAGTGGTCCATGTTTTCTTATAAATAGATTAATGTTTCACAAGAAATGGCGAAATAAGAATTACGGGAAGGGAGGGGGTCATACGCTTGAACTGAGGAATTAGCAAGGGGGTTGGGTACCCACAGCCGCTCCGCGCTTCTCAGAACGATATGGTTTTACATAACCCACAATTACGTCGGTCTATTTAGTCATAAAATAACTTTATTGCATACCATTAGAACTGCCAGGAACTCTAGTTTCCGAAAAGTGTCGAATTTCGTCAATTGGCCTAGTAACAAACCTCGTAGAGGTTCGGAGTTGATCTTTTTCAATGGAAAAAATTTCACTTTTTTTCACATTTGTCCCTTTTTCTCCCTTATTGAACTATCTGGCGTCTTCCTAGTTTTCCTAACGATTCACAACTATATTTAGGGCAATTGGACGGATTGGATTTGATTTATGTGCAAAATCCGATTTTTGGTAGTGATAAGAAGTGATACCCTAAAAGTATCCATGAAAAATTGACTTTGTAGTAGTACTATGTGGATACAAAAAACAATCTGCCAAAACCACTCCGTCAATCGAAAGAGTTACTTATTACCAACATAACACAACAAAAAAAGTTAGATTCCTTCAGATAGAACCAGAGAAAACGGGTCAAACATAGTTGAAAAAGTAAATGTTCAGAAGAAGCGTTTGAACTCATGCGCCCGACGCGACGTGAAAACATTTCTGCCCCCTTTGGTCCTGATTCTTTCAACCCTCGATCCATGAGTTACTCACCCGCTTACACACTTTTTCCTTCCTCCATATTATCTACCGAAAAATTTTCTGTGATTCTGCAGGATTCAAAGAAAAAGAAGAAGAATAGAGGAAGGTTATCAAAACCATAACAACAAAACCTTTTTGTTTCTCTGTTCCGTTCCTCAACTGCTCATTCCTTTGTCGTTTTTACTGAATTCTTCACTGAATTCCGTATTGTGGTCGAGGATCCCTAAAACTACCTTCGTAAATTTGGATGTGTTGAAAGCTGGAATTTATGATGCCACTTTCAACAAAGGTAATGTCATCCGGTGCAAAGTTTTAGATAAATTAGGGATTGACCCAGGTTTGAATTGTGTCACAGCACTGAAAAATATTGATGCAAATAGAATAAAAATGGTCAATAAAAAGGTTGAGTTTAACAAGAGAGATGCCAGACTGAAAAGGAGCAGAGCTAAGAAGAGATTAGAAGAACAATTTTCGAGAGAGGGGGGCAGCGAGCCAAGCTACGATCCTGGCGGATACTAGATTGATACAACTTCATAAATTTATATTGAACAGAGTAATCGTCGTACAGACATGGGGGTGGTTTTAAAATGTTCGTTGACAATTCTACTTTAATAAAAAAATTTAAAAAAAATCTGATTTTTTTTTTGTTTGTTTGTTGGGTACCCAACCCCCTAGCGTTAAGAGCTCACTCAGCTGATTGGGGTAGTTTGGCAAGTTAAAATTCCATTTCTTGGCTTACAGAGGTTTATTTCCAAATTTCAGTTTCGTAGGGTAAAAGAAATTGGATTTTTCTAATCGCGAAATCAGCTCACACTACTTATTAATTATCAATGAAGATTTTTGTAATCACTTTATTTTGAATGATTAGGTAGCTGATCATTTTGCGACCCATCCCGTTGGAGAATGATCAGTCATTCGATGCCAGCATGTCGATTCGTGCCGGGCGTTCTCGAGTTAAAGCGCATTTATTATTTTTTTATTTTTTTTATTATTTTTTTTTTAAAAGTAAAATTTGCTAACTTTACTGCTTTTGAATAATGAGGTAGGCTTTCGGGTTCTTCTTATGAATGTTAAAGGTGTATCGTAACTGCATACAACAGATTGGAAGTGCCAATGAAGTATTTTTTATTGCAAAGGGGTTATAGCATCGTATGCTCCGTTTGTATTAT
The DNA here is from genome assembly GCA_030762985.1 of Adelphocoris suturalis. NCBI lineage: Eukaryota > Metazoa > Arthropoda > Insecta > Hemiptera > Miridae > Adelphocoris > Adelphocoris suturalis. Next base: position 91,914,275 of record CM061044.1, read on the forward strand.
TTGCCGATTGTTATCACTGTTCGTGCATGCGTGATACCAGATTATAAAACATAGGCCAGTGATCTGCGCAGAAGAGCTACATAACACAGAAATAATAAACCATTGTGCAATAATAAGAAAATTTTTAGTGATAGGGGTGTGGGGGGGAGGTAGTTAAAAGTTCATAAATAAGGATCAAAATTAAAAATAATAAACTGGCATACCGTAGCCCACATTAACATATTATTTAGCGTTCGATTCGCAAAATTGCTATCAACTGTAAATTTGGCTAAAGTATACTCATCATCGCTTAAACTGATCATCTCCCACCTGGATTAGAATTAGCGAAGGGAGGCCTGGTAAATTAGATTATAATCAACTAAGAAAACAATGAAATCAAGTTAGTTGTTAATGGTTGTAACCCCTCAGACGATTAATTTTCGGCCTTTCCTCACCCTCCTGTTGTCTGTCCCAGCTTATTTCCTTGTCGTAACTCTGTTAGGCACGTTTCCATAATTTCAGGAACGGAAGATTCTCGAGTTTCCTTCTTTTGGGAACAGTAATAGTTACACCATTAGTGTAAGTTGTAGCTTATTCTTATTGAAATCAACTATTGAATAATACCATAAATGTATTACGGACAAATCAGTTTATATATATATATATATATAGGGGAAAGTGACCTAATATGAGATACTTTTTTTTTTTAAATGTTGATAGAAGCCAGCCAAAAACAATGGGAACACTTGGTTCTTGCTATTATTGTTCATTCACATCCCCTATTCATTGTTGTTCGGTATGTCCCCAGGAGTGCCTCCAGTGGCAAACTGCTGCCACTCACTCCAACAATATTTTATTTTGTCCCTCGTTTTTCTGTCACTTTTTGGGTTTTAGCTCCTACAGTAACATTAATTAATTAATCAACCTCATCAAATTTGTTACACTGTTAGCGAAAGTAATGTTTTTTACGTCAAATTAAAGTCAAGATACAGCAGTTCAAAAACACCGTTTATTAATAAAACAAAAACAAAAAAAAATTAAAAAAATAATTTTAACGTTTTTATCAAGTTTGTTGATGGGTTCAAGTCCCTTCATTTTAACAACGACGAGTGCCGGATGTTTTCTCGAGACTTGATCATCCTATACTGATTTACAACAGTGCACCTGAATGCCTATTAATTCTACTCTTATTACATTACGAATGTATGGGCCTAAAAATACGTTAATATTGATTTATGAGCCCAACAGATGAAAAAAAAGTGAAAATCATAGCTTTTGGTAAAAATGTGCCATCTTTGAAACGGTGATGCTCGGCCCCTGTCAGACCTACTGAGCTGTACATGCACTCTAATTGTCACAAATTTAATCAAATTTAAGATTGGTAATAGTTTAGTGTATAGTTAGTGTTTATAGACACGTAAAAAAAAAAAAAAAAAAAAAAAAAAAAAAAAAAAAAAAAAAAAAAAAAAAAAAAGTGGACACACCTTACAAAGAAAAAATAAATCCGCCTTAAATGGAAAGCAACAAGAAATTTGAAAAATCTCAATGTTTCTTCATACCAAACTCACCCCGAAGACCTGATGGCCTGGGGACCATATCTTAGGTAGTAACTACCTAATAATCTCTTTAAATTTTTCATAATAGCTTTTAAGCAATAAATAGATATAGCTTCCGTATTTGTTCCTGGTCCAACATGTTTGATCTTTAGTTGTACAGCAGTCTGATATTATTACATTTGTAGGGAACTAATGATTTGGGAGGTGCGTATATATTGAAGTGCGATTCATAGAGCGTACATTTTCTCTGAGTAGGTTCATGGTTCGTTCCAGTTTCGTCTGCTTCCTGAGTTTGGGCTGACATCGTAATAAGCACATGTCGCATGTCCATTTTACTTCGATCCATCAATATATACTCGCATTGGCCCTTTTCATGGTGTTTGTATAGTCTTTGCATCGACTTTGCATTTGAAATCAGCCAGCGATATATATTCATCACTGACGTAGTTGTGCTAAAAACTGCCACATATCCAATTTCGGAAAAACTTGGTGTTGAGCTTGGACATGAAGTCCTCTTGGAGGTGGAAAATGGGAAATACCGAAACGGTTCGTTACACTCTCCATTTCGCCCGAAAAAACAATACCTGAGCCTTTTTTCGTTCGGGAGATTGCATTACGGTATTTCGAGCCCGCTATCGTTTCTGCGATCGGAAGAGCCGATAAAAATTGTATTCTGGGAGCAGGAATCCCTTCACCTCCCTGATAAGCGAAATCAAAAGTCATTCGATTGTTCCCTAGCTTGGTAGGTTTGAGACTTGAAATAGCATGTCGGTAGATACCTACTTCAAAGGGGTCACTTGAGAAACACAGATCTACATTAACATTATAATAAAATATACCTATTTTTGAAAACGAAGTTATTGAACGTGAGCTGACAACAAATTTGATCTAACATTAAATTTCTCCCTGTTACATTTTAGGTATAAAGAGTATTTAAGGTCTTAATAGAGAATATAAATACATGAAGAATCATATATGTGACCGTCCAAGGGAAAAGGGAGTTTAACTTGCCAAGGTTTTTATTTTTTATTTTTCGAGGAGAACGAAAAAACGAAGATTTCGTCAAATAATTACTTTTTTTGTAACATTTTTAGGGTCCCAAAACTATTTCTCTTTCCCCAATAATCATCAAAACTTGAATTTTTCACATTTTTCATTGTATTTATGGTAGCGAAAAACTGCAGTTTTGCAAGTCTGCTGTAAATCTGCTGAAACCTACTGAAATTTGCAATTTTTGGGCCTGTTTTTTTTTTTTTTTTTTTTTTTTTTTTTTTTTTTTGAAAAATTATAAATTTTTATTGGAAAAAGAAAGAAAAAAACGAAAAATTCCTTGACCCCCAGCCAAAAGACATATCCATGTAAAAAAAATTCCTTGACCCCCAGCCAAAAGACATATCCATGTAAAAAAAAAAAAAACTGTGGTTGGTATTTAGGTAAAAAGTTGCACTAGTCCATGAGACTCATTGGAAACGTTTTCAGTTCTGAACGAGAAGGTGATAAGGCCAAGAGAAAGAAATCATCAGAAACTAACGGTATAAATACGAAGTAGAAGTAGTTTAATTTCTCCCTTGATGGGAAAAACAAAAGATCATGGATATGTCTAGTACTTACTGCTTACCAGTTGGTACCTACCACTCAATTGGTATATCAACCATGTAGTGCCTTCATTTCACAAGATTATTCCATTATGGTTACAAAACCATATTAGTTTTTAACTTGGAGTAATAAATCAGCATTCCTTGACACTACAATGGCTTAGAGGTCATGAAATGTCATGGTAAAATGAGAGCATTCCAAAAAGTGGCGAACGATTTTCCTACTATGAAAACTATGGGAGTTACTCTTCCCTAGTAACGCCTTGGTTGTACGTGAAAATCAATACAAAATGTGCCGGTCGGGAAAAAAAGTGTCGGTCGGGAAAAAAAAGTGTGAATGAAAAATTCCTTGACCCCCAGCCAAAAGACATATCCATGTCAAAAACAAAAAACCGTTTTGTTCAGCATAAGGTGGGGACAAATAAAAATATATAAACTCACATTTGACCTCTGACAAGTTAAGCTCCCTTCTCCCTCGCACGGTCACATATTAACTTCTCCAACAACCTGAACAACATATCCATAAGAAAATTTATAACGTACTAACCTGATTTTTGAGTCATCTGATCTATTTTGAGCAGGCTGTTCACTTTCGAAGGAAAAAAAGTTCTAAAATGTTACTCAATTACCAGTAAATCATTTCTGTATTAGAAGCACCTTCTGCGCAAGTCACCAATCCATTATTTCATTTATATCATACTATTATTTCCCAAAAGTTTCAGTCATGCAGCATGATCGTCCGGGCGAATTTTCATAAATATCTATCGTAATGTAATATGTTAAATTGCTGAGTTTTGAGCAATTTCAGTAGAAAGAAATAGTCAGAAACCAATTTTATGAAAAAAAAACGTAGGTACTAAATAAATTCGGAGATTCAAGAAAGATTTTAGATTTTTAGGTTTTTTTGCAGTTTTTATAAATTTTTCACCAAATATTAATGAAATTTAAGTACGTTTTTCACCATAATGTAAGTATATAAATTTTGTTATATCCTTGTAAATCGTTGATAATTTTGTTTTGGATGATAATCGGCTAAAAATTATAAATTTAAAGATATTTGGCAGTTTTTAGTGATTTGTTGAGTACAGTTTTTGATGTGCTCAAAAAATGCTGGCCAACAAACTCATCCTTTCGCAAGAACGAAAATTTTATCTCAATCCTAAGGATAGTTATCATCTGGAATGACTCACACACACACACACAACACACACACACACACATGATTTTAACATTCTCCGAGCCATTGCAATAGCATCATTTTCTACAAAAATTTGCTTAAAAAAAAAAATCTGGTACTCCATAACGAACATTATAAGCAAGGAAACTAAACCAGCATCAGCTAATGTACAGCACTCCTGCGGCTGGAAATGGCATTAAAATTCATAGTCTTGTTGACGGCTTGGCTTTGCTAACTCTTGCGACTCATCCTAGCATGAGTTTCAGAAATTGATTTTCAGGGTGATTGCAAGACTTTCCCTTCACCCTTCGGGTTAAGTAAAGAAAGTAAAAAACATTAATTCAGATTTTTTTAGGATTTCACCCTTGGGAAATGGAACAAAACACTGAGAAGATAAAAGGACAGTCCTTTTGCATTATTTAGAGGCCGTGTTGAAGGAAAGACCAAAAAGGTCCTAAAAAGGCGTTAAAAAAATGCGTTTTTCACCTATTAACATGTTTAATGTTTTAGGGCTGGGGGTCGTTCTGTGAATTCCGACACGCAAATCTGCAACGTTTTTTTTCTGATGATTTCCGCTTACAACCGAGTCGTTGCTAGGGAAATGGTACTTCGTCGTTTTTCATCCCACAAAACGGTTGACCATTCGTTCGAAAGCTCTCGATTTATCCAACCATATTATTTTAACTACTGCGAAGTGCGTGGCCAACAAGCTGTGTTATGAGCATGGTTATTTGAATAATTGTGTACACTCAGGTGATCATTCTCAATAATTTATATTGTGAACATGATTGGAACCACTTGTTAATTTCTGGTGATTTCATTGAGTTGGTGTTTCGATGATTTGATTCATAGCAGGTGATCCGAATATTGCGAGAACGGTTTGATGTGTGAAGCGGTGGTTAAATCATTTTAATAGGTAATTTCTATACTTTACACTCTAGGAAGCTGTAATTTTGTATGTAGCCTCTTCAGGACATTTACTTGACGATGCCCAGGGTCCGGATCAGATGAGTGGCTCTTAAAGCTAATTTCTATGCTTTAAACTCTGGGAAGCTGTAATTTCGTATGTAGCCTCTTTAGGACATTTACTTGACGATGCCCAGGGTCCGGATCAGATGAGTGGCTCTTAGAGCTAATTTCTATGCTTTACGCTCTAGGAAGCTGTAATTTCGTATGTAGCCTCTTTAGGACATTTACTTGACGATGCCCAGGGTCCGGATCAGATGAGTGGCTCTTAGAGCTAATTTCTATGCTTTACACTCTAGGAAGCTGTAATTTCGTATGTAGCCTCTTTAGGACATTTACTTGACGATGCCCAGGGTCCGGATCAGATGAGTGGCTCTTGGAGCTAATTTCTATGCTTTACACTCTAGGAAGCTGTAATTTCGTATGTAGCCTCTTTAGGACATTTACTTGACGATGCCCAGGGTCCGGATCAGATGAGTGGCTCTTAGAGCTAATTTCTATGCTTTACACTCTAGGAAGCTGTAATTTCGTATGTAGCCTCTTTAGGACATTTACTTGACGATGCCCAGGGTCCGGATCAGATGAGTGGCTCTTGAAGCTATTTTTTATGCTTTACACTCTAGCAAGCTGTAATTTCGCTTGTAGCCTCTTTAGGACATTTACTTGACGATGCCCAGGGTCCGGATCAGATGAGTGGCTCTTAGAGCTAATTTCTATGCTTTACACTCTAGGAAGCTGTAATTTCGTATGTAGCCTCTTTAGGACATTTACTTGACGATGCCCAGGGTCCTGATCAGATGAGTGGCTCTTAAAGCTAATTTCTATGCTTTACACTCTAGGAAGCTGTAATTTCGTATGTAGCCTCTTTAGGACATTTACTTGACGATGTCCAGGGTCCGGATCAGATGAGTGGCTCTTAGAGCTAATTTCTATGCTTTACGCTCTAGGAAGCTGTAATTTCGTATGTAGCCTCTTTAGGACATTTAATTGACGATGCCCAGGGTCCGGATCAGATGAGTGGCTCTTAGAGCTAATTTCTATGCTTTACACTCTAGGAAGCTGTAATTTTGTATGTAGCCTCTCTAGGACATTTACTTGACGATGGCCAGGGTCCGGATCAGATGAGTGGCTCTTAGAGCTAATTTCTATGCTTCACGCTCTAGGAAGCTGTAATTTCGTATGTAGCCTCTTTAGGACATTTAATTGACGATGCCCAGGGTCCGGATCAGATGAGTGGCTCTTAGAGCTAATTTCTATGCTTTACACTCTAGGAAGCTGTAATTTCGTATGTAGCCTCTTTAGGACATTTACTTGACGATGCCCAGGGTCCGGATCAGATGAGTGGCTCTTAGAGCTAATTTCTATGCTTTACGCTCTAGGAAGCTGTAATTTCGTATGTAGCCTCTTTAGGACATTTAATTGACGATGCCCAGGGTACGGATCAGATGAGTGGCTCTTAGAGCTAATTTCTATGCTTTACACTCTAGGAAGCTGTAATTTCGTATGTAGCCTCTTTAGGACATTTACTTGACGATGCCCAGGGTCCGGATCAGATGAGTGGCTCTTAGAGCTAATTTCTATGCTTTACACTGTAGGAAGCTGTAATTTCGTATGTAGCCTCTTTAGGACATTTACTTGACGATGCCCAGGGTCCGGATCAGATGAGTGGCTCTTAGAGCTAATTTCTATGCTTTACACTCTAGGAAGCTGTAATTTCGTATGTAGCCTCTTTAGGACATTTACTTGACGATGCCCAGGGTCCGGATCAGATGAGTGGCTCTTAGAGCTAATTTCTATGCTTTACACTCTAGGAAGCTGTAATTTCGTATGTAGCCTCTTTAGGACATTTACTTGACGATGCCCAGGGTCCGGATCAGATGAGTGGCTCTTAGAGCTAGTTTCTATGCTTTACACTCTAGGAAGCTGTAATTTCGTATGTAGCCTCTTTAGGACATTTACTTGACGATGCCCAGGGTCCGGATCAGATGAGTGGCTCTTAGAGCTAATTTCTATGCTTTACGCTCTAGGAAGCTGTAATTTCGTATGTAGCCTCTTTAGGACATTTAATTGACGATGCCCAGGGTCCGGATCAGATGAGTGGCTCTTAGAGCTAATTTCTATGCTTTACACTCTAGGAAGCTGTAATTTTGTATGTAGCCTCTCTAGGACATTTACTTGACGATGCCCAGGGTCCGGATCAGCTGAGTGGCTCTTAGAGCTTGCATACGAGTCTGCAACTAAAGACATAAAATGTCCCAATGTGTTGCAGACTCGTATGCAAGCGTACTTTGGTATGAGTCCCATCGGAAATATCTAATGGTAAAATAAAAATGTATATAAATATAATAAATTGTTTTGGTTAATTAGAATCTTTTCTTTTTTCTTGACCTTAAAAAACTATATCTAATTTCTCCCTTGCGAGGGAAAAACATTAAACATGATTTAACGTTTTTCCCGCTCAAGGGAGAAATTATGAATTTCTAAGAAATCTTTTAGAATGCTTCAAAACTGATTTTGGTAGGTAACAGAATTTCTAAAAAAAAAAAAAAAAAAAAAAAAAAAAAAAAAAAATTGTTGAACGATTTATGTTTTTTTGAAGGTTTTTGCTAATTATCGCCCTCAGAGTATCTTCCCAGGTATGAGATATCATTACTAATCAGAAGAGGAGTAGGTACCTAACTCCTGTGAATTTCACCAAGATTCCTCGTGCTATTTTGGAGGTAAGGCAAAAAAGTGCTAAAAACGACGTTTTTCCATCTATTCTGATTTCTTTAAGCCGCTAAAAATTACCATTTGAAGCTTATTTTTGTACAGTAGCTGGCTCTTGGGTATAGAAACCCAACCCCGACATTTGAATTTTTGTATGTCATACCGTAAGGTCGCAATCGTGACACGAGTTACATACATACATACACACATGCATACTTTTTCATGAAACGCATATGGGTTCAGGTTGAACGAAATACCCATCTTAGCATGAGTTTCAAAAATCGATTTTCAGGGTGATTGCAAGACTTTCCCTTCACCCTTCGGGTTGAGTAAGGAAAGTAAAAAGGCCTCTATGTGGAATGAAACTCAACGCTCTACAATAATGCCAAATCAATAAATCACTCAATTTAATGTTCACTCATCGGATCAGGATGAAGAGAAAGCTGGACGGAGAAGGAGGAACTATGTTTTCAGCCATTAGTCAAATTGAGGCTCGACCTCAAATTCCTGCAATGTGTTGTAAGTTGGAATGAAATTAGTCTCAGAATTGAGTACGATTAATGGAGCAACCACTTGTAGTATAAAAAGGCAAAAGTTGATTTTTCTTATAAAGGGACTAGGCAGATTTTCATTTGCCAGGGAAGACTGAATGATGGAATGATACACTTTCTTTGTAGTGTCATTTCATTCATTTCAAAGATTGCGTTGGGGATTTCATCAAAATCATTAATGTTCCACATCGGACAATGTAATGATAATTTAGAAAGGGTTTATTAAAATGCATCCAGAACTAAGATTTTTTTACTTACGGGCAAAACCACAGAAATTATAACAAAATAAACAATTTAGAAAAAATCTTATATGTCTCCTGAGTTTGAGGATAATTAATTTACCTAACTTCGAATGAATTATTGTAAATTTGGAAAAATCACTTCTCATTCACCAGATAGCATTCCGTAAAAGCCTCCTGGTGGAGGTGAACTCTGGGGCATCTGAGACAGAAAGGACATTGCTGAATTCCTCAGGACTGCTACGATTTTGGCGTACTGCGGTGAAGTTGAAATTTTAGGAGAAATGTTCGCAACATCCAGCGGTGAGAGACAAGATGACGTGCCTTTATTGTCAGGCAAGCAGAGGACGATGGGAGACAAGCAACAGGCCATTTGGTTCTGAGGATCACACTGAAACATAAACGTGAATCATTATTTGCCATGAGATAAGTTCTCGAGCTCGATTTTACCCAATTCATCTGTGTGTATGAAGACGAAGAGGTGAAATAATTGAAGACCTCCAGTAACAAAGGGTCTAAATGTCTTATATTTGAAACAAAAAATGTTAAGCTTTCAAACTAGTTGGAGCTTTCCATATTGTTGGAACAGTTTTGAATGAATTATTTTGAAGGCAATCTTTGTTATAGTTACTATTTGAACAAAATAACAAGTGTTCAGGTGTCTTTTGTTTTCTTCTTCCAGAAACATTTTTTAATATTCAGTATAACGGAAAGGGCTCAAGTCCAAACACTCATTGAGCCAAAGAAGAGAGTCCAGTTCAAGACGTATACTTACTTCGATAAACAAAAAATATTATCCCCAAGAAATGTATTTTATTGTAGTAAATGGAAATTAATGTCATAAGCACTAACAGTACCTAAAGGGTATTTAAAATTAACAAATTTAAAAATCTGTAGGGATTTTGTTCGGTGATTCATTTCTTTCGATTTTAATCCTTTTTATTGACTTCATGCAGATAGGTTCTTAAAGGTAGGTATAGGAAAAGAATCTTTATAGGTAGGTATTGGAATAGTATTTAATGTAGTCACGAAATCAAATAAAATCAGGATGTTCCAGGACAAATATAATATTTCCAATCTAAACCATTAAGTACACATCTGCATAAAGTCAATAAGAGATCAAAAATGAAAGAAGTTAATCAACGAGAAAATCAACAGAGTCCCTGCATTTTTTATTTGTAAGACTTGCCTCGATGTCTGTCGACCTGACGACCTCCATTCGGAAGCTGATTTCATTATAAGATGTAAAATATCCACATAGTACCACGTAAACAACGACGAGTACCGTGATATTTGAAAACCAGGCTAAATCCTCATAACAACAGTATTAAACCAGCAAAAAATATGCTTAATTAACATGTTCCAACAGCTTTATGTACTCACGCTAAATCTGGGCATACTTTTCAATTCGATAATACGAAAAATTGTCAGCTCAAATCACAGTAATTTAAAAGAGAATTTAAAGAGTTTATCAATGAACTAATTGATTTAGTAGGTACTTAATAAACAATAGAATTGATGTCAAAAACCTCAGTCAGTGCGTCAGAAACCGCAAATATATATTTGTATAGCGTTGAACGTTAAATTAAACTCTAGGATTTGTTTAAGAATATTTCAAAACGGAATTCGATGAAGAAAGTTTTCGAGAATTTTGATTTTAAAATTTTTGGAGCCATTCATTTTCTACAAAAATTAGCTGGAAAAAAATACCCTTACCCAGGTATAATCACTAAAATGCTGTCGTTTTGCAGCGTTCTTTCATTTGTCACTGAAATACATGGAGTACGGAACCTTCCATTTACCTTCCGTACACTTTGGTATGTACACCGAAAGATTCCCTAAGTCAACTCAAATATTATTATGATAATTCTATAGTCGGAGCAAGAGCGATGGGAAGACCTTTTCTTCCAATATATACTTGTTATTAGAAGGAGATTATTGTTTACAGTAGCAAGAGCCAAAAACCCAACCCACCTCATGGGAACCCAAGATGGAAGGAGGAAGTAATAAAGAACGCAGATAAGTCCCCCTTGGAAAGCCGAAACTTGAAATATTATTGAATGTGACAACTTTCTGGAGGGTGGAGCTCGGGCTTCTTCGCTTCCGCTTCCTGAAGATGTACTAACGGCTCGTTTTTCCTCTTTTCTGATACATAAATCTTTATTTTACTTTGACCATACGATCTTGCATTCATTTTCAAAACACACATGTATACCTATCGTTTTACCCTATAGCATATCAATAAGAACAGTAAACAAAAGATAGATAGCGAATTGAGACAATTATTACTGTGTGTTTGAATTCCAATACCACCTTCAAACTATAATGATGAGGTAGTGGGGAACCCTCCACAAAACTATTTTTAGCGAATTTTTGAAGAAAATTAAGCTATTGCTCTCGCCTCAAAATTTGTAGAATGTTAATTTTTGAAAAATGTTTATGCAGAAATCCGTTTCAGGCTATTCTGAATCATATTCTGAAGTTTAACGCATTTTTTTATGTATGTATGTACATATGTATGTGTCATTCCAGACGATAACTGTCCGTAGAATTGTGCTAGAAACTTCAAACAAATCTTAAAATGTTAAGGACACAAAACGAAAGTTCAAGTTCGTTGGCCAGCATGATCGGATTACATCTTCGGGTTGAAATTTTCAAAGATGTAGTCAAAAATTTCAAAATAGCCTGTTTTTTCAGCGTAAAATTTCCTATAAGAATATGTATCAAGTTTTCAAAAATTTCAAAGTTGAAAAATCAGTCAAAAATCGAAATAATGCCGTTCGCTAGTTGTAAAAATCGGTAATATTTGTTCGAAACAGAGACTACAGTTTGTCTGTCAATTTCTTGCTGTGGGATTCGAATGCAACTGACTTTATATCACTCGTAATATAAAGCCTCATCATCGATTGGCTGTGGAAATACGTTTCTTTCATACTAGCCGCTCCGGCTCGCTACGCTCGCCTCCACGTCCAGCCGGGGGGCAAGCCCCCCGGACCCCCCATTAAATTGCTCGCTTCGCTCGCAAAGTGTGGGATGTATACATGCGATGTATTACAATTGAAACATGTAGGGGATGTTGCTCGCTTCGCTCGCTTGAGGAAATTATACTGCCCACCCAACTTGGCAGACGTTTTTTTCTGTTGGAAATTCTTACAAACAAAATAAATTTTATAAAACTACCTGGAACCACAAAAAGTTTATTAGGGGATTTCGCTCGCTTCGCTCGCAAGGTATTTCTGCATATGTGTAGGGAAAAACAGGTATTTATTCCGTTGAAATGAGTCATCTAGTCCCTTCAAGACTTAAGTGCGTAGGCCTGGTCGCAATATTGTGAAACGGAGCCGGGGTCAATTAAGTTCTGCTATTAATCGCTTCCCCTCGCTTCCCTCTCGCATTTTGACCGAGTTCCCGTCACTTTTTTCGATATCCGATTTCGGATTCAGATTCGTCGGGATCAAACCTTTATTTCGCCCGCGAAAACCGTTCCGAAAAACGTACCTTTACGGGGTATATTTTAATGGGAAAAAACGTAGTTTTTCGTCGGACTTTTCGAGAAAACGGGTCCGTACTCTCGCATTTTTTTGACGCATTTCCCGATACTTTTTTCGCGATCCGATCGCGCCGTCGTCTTCCTCGTTCAAAAACCTACGAAACCGGTATTTTTCCGGAATTTTCAACGGCCGTTTAGAGGGGTAGAGGAAGCGGGGAAGTCCAAAAAGCGCACATTAATTCTTACTTCGACCCCCCTCCCACCCTACGGCCCATGGTTCGGCTGGGATTAGAAAATTTTAAATTCGCTCGTTCCCCCTTTCGGAAAATCCCAAGAAGATCCCCCCACTCGTAGACTCCCCCCACTCAGCCGTTTGGCCGTGCATAGACACGACAGACAGACAGACAAACAGACAAACAGACGGAGTTTCATTCTTATAAATAGTATAGATGACGTCGGTATGTCATTTTATTTTATGTCAAGATTTGATGATGTTATGATACTATACTGTTAAGATTTCAACTTTCCAAATCTATGAATATTTTACAAGATTAGTTTAATAATAATAAAGTATGAGTACCCCCTAATTATTTTTAATAATTTGATTCCACGCTTGTCTATCAAAATCATAAACTAAAATTTCTCTACACGATCAATAGCGACTGAAATGTCGAAGATTTCTTCAAAAATTCGCTCATGGGGTAATGCTGCATGACTGGACTTTTTGTTAATTTCATTGCGTGTGGGTTAAGTGAAATCTTTGCCACACTCATTACTTATTTTCGATACTATCCAGCTGTTGATCAGATGGGTATTCTCAAACACTATCAGTTATTAGATATTATAATCCCATATTAATGGGGTATTCAGATTTTTTTTTTTTTTTTTTTTTTTTTTTTCAATTCTAAAAACGGATTTTGATCCATTTTTCCAATTAATCTATATTTTACCAAAAGGATTGGTTCGGAACACGTTTTTATTTCTGTGATGCGAGCTCGCGAGCATCCAGACCACCAAACTATACGCATCCTTCAGGTCTATTTTTTAAATTAATATATATTTTACCAAAAGGATTGGTTTAGAATATTTTTCAATGTTTGATATGCGAACTTGCGAGCATCCAGACCTCCAAATTAAAACTTTATTTGAACGACATGCTGTCTAAAAATATCAATTTAACGATTTTATCCGTTTTTAGTCATTTTAATGATTTTTTAAGCACATCTTTTGAAATTTGACCAATTTAAGGTACTCAAAATGTGCTGGCTAACAAACTCATCCTTTCGTTTGAAATTTTTGATATTTTGGTGCAAGAACGAAATTTTTATCTCAATTCTAAGTAGATTTATCGCCTGGAATGACACACACACACACGCACTCAAATTTTCAAAGCCATTGCAATAGTTCATTTTCTATGAAAATTCGCTAAAATGGATGGGAAAAACGGATAAGAAAATCAAAAATATCATGATTTTACCACCTCCATGTGCCCCTATTATATTTGAAATTTCCAAGGCTCGTAGATTAACTGGAGTGAATTCAGATGAGAACAGTGAAAACATTTCGATTTATTAATATTACCCACTCAATTCGCCCACTTTCATAAGAAAAATTTGAAACTCCTGACATATTATGTTTGAAAACTAGACCAAATTTTAATTGAACGAAAAATAAGAATAACAAAAATTGGTTTCTTTGGCACCGCTTGAATGAATTGGTAACTGCACTCTTCACCACCCTCCTAAGCTCGAATCCGCAATTTTCCCAAAGTTTGTTGCACAACTATACTAAAATTTCAAAATAGCAATGAAAGAATCACAAAAATCGATTGAAAATTGTGACCTGCGCAGCGTCGAAAAAAATTGTCTCACACACACACACATACACTTACTCACTTTCTCGTACACACACACACACACACACACACACACACACACTCACACACCTACAAATCGTAGCCGTCTGCAAAATGGCCAAAGTTACAAATAATTTATGGGAGAAAATGGGATTCTAAAGAAATTTGTTGAACACGAGCTTGGGAGGGGGACCAAAAAATTAACTTTAGCCAGGAGCTTGGTTTAAACTATCACATTCAAGACCAACTTATGAAAGAAATTAATATCAGCTCAGCTACCTGGCATAAACTTACATGATTCAGAATTATGCAGCACTCTTGAGTTCAGTGCTGTTTAATAAATCTAGTGGAGTATGGAGCTTGAATGCAACATAACGTAAAATCCGGCCTTTGAACTCTATCAAGCGAGTTGTTGTAACGCAAGCCTCGAAGCCACAGTGGCATACTCGATGACAGGGAGAACAAGTGATCTATACAGGATGGTTAAAGCTCGTATATTGTTGAAATCCCCCGTATTACTCTTAATAAAATCCAAGAAACGCCGGCAGGAGATGAATAGTATGTGCTTATCATTGGAATCACCCATAACACTGTGTGTATGAATAAATATAAAAATTATTGGTCTTACTGTACTCAGATAGTTAGCACAATTTGATGCTGAAGTGGCCAACATGACGTTAGCCGTCATTACTCCAACGAGTACCATCCATTTCAACTGTGACAACATCATTCATGTACTAAAAGTCTAACTGGCACAAAATGCGTTCCCTAGTTGATAAGAGTAATGGCTACGAACCGTGAATATTCTAATGTTTCTCTTATCGTATGGAAATCGACCCAAAAGTTCGTTGTCTCACTGTAAGGCTCGAGTTAAATATGACGGAAGACAATTTTTATCAAACCTTGAAGAAAACTAGTTTCACTATGTATCTTCAATGCAACCTAAAAGAGGACATGAAAACAACCCGTTATAGGGCGTTTTAGATGAGGTCTCCGCCCCTTGAGAAGGATGCCCTAATTTGCTTAATTAGGAACCTACAATATAATAATTTTTCACTATAAGACCAGATTTTTTGGCCAGGTTTTTTGCAATTCGGACCACTGTGCGCCAGTACCACCAGGGGTCAACTTTCATGGCGCATGACAGCAAAATGAATACATATTTCATCCTTGTTCACTTCAACATTTAGGACCACTGAACTCACGGATTATATTGATAATAAACTTCAATAATTCAAAAAATTTAATTCAATGAATTACAGAGTGATATATGTACCTACGATAAAAATTTGTTGGTGCGAGGAAACACCAAAATCTCAGTGTAAATCTCAGTGTTAACCTCGGACGACCTATAGAAGTGGTGAAAAAGTTTACTAGAGTAGAGAAGAGTGAAACCCTACAAAAATAATCACAAATAATCGACGTCAAAACGGCGGCCTTTTTTGAGTTAGAGGCTTACAGAACCTCTGGGGCCGAATTTCATAAAGAAACAAGTGACAAGTTGTAAGAAATGAGTGCGCAAACGTTTCATGAAGGTACAAGTAATGCTTGTACAGGCGAATTTGGACAAGTTACAAGTGTTTCCCTTTCATTTTGAACAAGTCACTGATTACAGTCGTAAAAAATGGCCGATTTTTAACCTACGTCCGTTCAGCTGTAAATTTGTTATTTTCCAGCATCGTGAGTTGAAAATTTTTCGGTGTTTAATACGTGGGAATCATATTTTGCTGAAGAATACAGACAAGAAAGAAGCGTTCACCATAGAAGACGTCAAAGATTTTTTCGACCACGAATAAACGCTCATTTCGTGGGTATTTTTGATTTTAACGAGAGATTTAGGATGTCTTTCGGGACCCCAAACAGATTCAATTGCTGCAATTTTTCCTGATCGGATATTGAGGATCTCCCCATCATTGAAGAACAAAGTGAAGTGTGAAGATCACCTCGAAGTTACAGATGATATTCCTAACCAAGCAGCATTAAGACTTTATGAACTGATCAATCATTTCGGCTGAATAATGAGAAAAATTCGATTATGCCAGCCATTAGAATAAGTTGAAATCAAATACACACTTTCTCCACTTTTCAGTTTATAATTTGTTTGTCTTTCAACCATTACACCTCGTCATGTACGATAAACATCTTATTGTGTACTTAACATCGTTTTTATGTATTATGATTCGCTGAAAAAACTTCAATTTCAGCATCCCGCTTTCGTTAGTCCCTCACATGCCATTTTGATTTATTATTTCCAATAATAAGCCTATGTGATCGTGTAGCAAAAAATTTTTATAACCCCCCCTCAAACTTTGTCACTTTACGTTTCAAGGTGCGTCGAATCCAAATTTGAAATGTCCGTCCGCCGTTCACCGTCCGCCGTTCACCGTCCGCCGTTCGCCGTCCGCCGTTCGCCGTCCGGGCCATAAATGGCCTAAGAATTTACTTAAAATACCCGTTCTTTCGCACATAGACTCCATTTGGGGGTCTAGTTGGTCCTAACGTTTAACCATCCCGATCGCTTTACTCGCATAGATGCTATGGGCCAAAAAGGGCGAAATAGGTGTCTTTTTCGAGGCTTCGAGTGTTAGACCTAGTGGACGACCACCTTTAGACGCACGCCTGGCACGCTTGGCAGGGGGTGACGGTGGGTGGTGAGGTGGTGAGCGGGGGGTGGATTGAGAGGAGGCGCCGCGGCACCTAGTGGTGGCTGGAGTGACAGGGGCGTAGCAGAGGGGTGTAGGAGAATGGATATTTATTACTTTTACGTGTTATACCCGTATAATACACCGCGGCACCATGAGGTGGGTACGGCGTTCCTTCAAGGCATGAATATATGTTTTTTTCCTACGCATATTTAATAACATATCCTCTTGACTTTTCGTACGTACTTTGATAAAGATATCATTAAGGCAATAACTATTTGAATAGATAGGAGCTCAAATCGAAAAATATAAACATGCGTATATAATTATAGAAGTATAGGTTGTGGCAACTCGAAATAGGACACGCCGAGGAGTCTTGACGGGCCTTATGACGTACGCAAGCCAACTAAAACTACGATCATACTCAATTGAAAAAATAATAAACCTTTGTGAAATAATTCGCAGCGTTTTCTAAAACTAACTAAAAAAAGGTAAACTTACCTTCCACAAGTGTAACTTTTCTACACTTGTACTCTTTGTTTTGGTAAGCACTTGTTTTAGCTTACCGAGCGTTACAAGTACCTGTTCTTGTTAACTAGAACACTTGTAACTTGTTGTTTTATAAAATAGGCCCCTGGAGAAATAATCCAAGGCAAATATGGCGGATATCTCTACTATGGTTTAGTGTTCCAGCGAAAAGCAAAACTCAAACTGTTTCTAGTCGTTTGGAACTAACAAGAGGCCGAAGCTATAAACTCATTACATTCTCGTCACTCTTTCGTTAACGACAATCGTGCTTCATTCACCCTTCTACCCTACAAAACCATAAAAACTCGAAATGAAAGGGGAGGGAAAAGGCAGTCAGAAGCAGATTTCAGCGGTCAGGAGTATAACGTTTCCCCACGTGCCAAAACAGTTGTGAAAACCTTGCTCTTTTCCACAGGATAGAAAAAACTCTGCTTGGGTGCCGAAGAACAAGATGACGGGGGGAAGGGGGGGGGAGAAGAAGGGGACGTAGAGAGAGAGAGAGAAAAAAACGTTCTGAATGGGCGCAGAATGGCCTAACAACGAGAAACCGAGTTTGGGTTTATGGCCGAACGTGATCTCGTTAAGTGCTAGTGAGATTACAAAATGTTTTCTGTTGTTCCCCCTCTCCCTACTCCCCATAAAGAAAAAGGAAAAATAAAAATAGACGGGAAACGAAGGGCAGTTTCGTTTTGTGAAGTCCAAATTAAATTCTAAAGCTGCTTGTTTAAATAAGAGCCAACAGATTGCGTTCCTATGGAATTGTTCATTGAACACGAACAGGATTTCCTGCAGATGAGTTTAATTACTTAGGTGCTGCCATAATTATCTGGTAGAACGATTTCATTTCAACGAACTGCGGTTTAGAGCGAGCATAACGTGAAATGAAAACGTGAAAACTTATTGTGACCGACCAAGAAATAGGGATAAAGTGAAGAAAAAAATTAGGGTCTCTCCCGAGAGTTTTGGGTCCTTATGCACATATATTTGGGGTGCCTACTGCATCTTGCAGTTGCAATATTCGCAAGCTTAGATGTAGCATTTATATTTATAAAATCCTCGACCTTTCAGTTCCAATATTTGGAAGCATAAGTGTAATATTTATATTTATAAATCCCCCGGCCTTACAGTTCTAATATTTGCATGCATAAATGCAATATATATGTTTATATAATATATAAAGTTTATATGTAATAAAAAAGAATCGTCATCTAGTTTCATGGTTCTTACCTATTTTGTGATCAAATATAATTAGAAAAGAAGTTTCATTTCCCCAGCAACTGCTTGGTTGTACGTGAAAATCAAAAGAAAATGGAGAACGATTTTGGTCCCATAAACACTAAAGAAGTTTTATTTCCCCAGCAACGGCTTGGTTGTACGTGAAAATCATAAGAAAGACAAAGCAGCTTGAAATGCTTGCATACGAGTCTGCAACACATTGGGACATTTTCATGTGTGTTTTCTTATTGTATTTATTACTAGGCAGATCTCACCCGTGCATCGCACGGCGGGGCGTACAAATCAATTAAATGGGCCATAAGAGAAACCGCCCACCCGTGGGTACTTAATTGAATTCGCGATCGTGTTGACTCATTGTTCCGACACCCGTGGGTACTTCATTGAATTCGAGCCAGGCTACATCACCTACCCCCCTGCAGACTGGTATGCAAGCTCTAAGAGCCACTCAGCTGATCCGGACCCTGGGCATCGTCACGTAAATGTGCTAAAGAGACTACATACGAAATTACAGCTTCCTAGAGTGTAAAACATAGAAATTAGCTTCAAAAGCCACTCATCTGATCCGGACCCTGGGCATCGTCAAGTCAATGTCCTAAAGAGGCTACATAAGAAATTACAGCTTCCTAGAGTGTAAAGCATAGAAATTACCTATTAAAATGATTTAACCACCGCTTCACAAATCAAACCGTTCTCGCAATATTTGGATCACCTGCTATGAATCAAATCATCGAAACACCAGCTCAATGAAATCATCAGAAATTAACAAGCAGTGGCAATCATGTTCACAATATCAATTATTGAGAATGATCACCTGAGTGTACACAATTTTTCAAATAACCTTGCTCATAACTCAGCTTGTTGGCCACGCACTTCGCAGTAGTAAACATAATATGGTTGGATAAATCGAGAGCTTTCGAACGAATGGTCAACGAATTTTTTGGGATGAAAAACGACGAAGTACCATTTCCCTAGCAACGACTCGGTTGTAAGCGGAAATCGTCAAAATATTTACGTTACGTTACGTGACAGTTTTCTGTGCAATGTTCCAGGGCAAAGACATGAAAATGTCAATAATATATTATATTGCATTTATGCCTTACAGTTCTAATATTTGCAAGCATAAATGCAATGTATGGTCTCCACGTCACCAACGGGATTCGTGGCTCAAGTGGCCTATCACACATGTGTCTACAACTGAAGCGGAAACAAGGTATTGGTGGCTGTAAGCGAAATATGTACGAGTAGTTAACTCCTGAATATTGAATTTATGAAGGGTACGATAAACTAACATTTTAATTCTATACCTGAAAAAGGAGTGTTACAGCAATGACATTGGAAAAAGCTATACCTACATTCTAATAATGCAGTTATTTGCCTACCCAGCAACATATTAAATTGTAAATGGATAAAGGAATATAGAGTAATGGTGGAGATAGGTAATATGTTATATTGACAGACCCAGAGTTTCACATTGCCAACCTATAAATAAACCATTACAACGAGACGCACCAAGATAAGTAACAAAGTTGAACTTCGGCCCAACATTGACATCCTCCCGACCTCACCCTTCTACTCGAACCTAATTTTCAGTGTTTATCCTGGTTTGGCTGATTTCCGCTAATTACACAATAAACACCATTGCTGTTCTCCAAACGTGGTGGGGGAATATCCCTTCCAGACCAACTTCCCCGATTTTCATTTTGTTTCTATATAAGGATTAGAACCCACGACCTCTGTGTTGTCTACTTTCGCAGAGCTCCACGATTTTTAACTCGAGACCAGTTCGAAGTATGTAACACTGTTTCATACCTTTCTAATCCCATTTTTTGTGAAACTACTTCCATTCCATTGTGCATGCATTTCTCTTGACATTATATCGTACAATGACATGTTTGCGTTACGTGTACCTACTTCTCACAAATGCAGAGCTAAAGTGGGCTGTAAAGAGCGCTGTACTAATCCACAGTAACATTAAAGGATTCACATCCGCATATAATTTGTTATTTATATTACTATTCAACATTAGGAATATATTTTCAGTCTCGGTGAGATGTGTGAATCCACCACCACACTTACCAGCGGATATGCGATAGGCGAAAATCGGCCAAGCCGTTCAAGGAGCGTCTCACTCCCAAACGTAATAAAAAACGCTGCAAATTAATACACAAAGGTTTATTATTTATTCATTAGACAGCCCTTCTACGTAGATCTCTGGTCCATAATTATTAAACGCCGCTTATAGTATATTTAGTATCGGAACTCGGAGCTTCGGACCTCAATCCATCGGGGTTCAATCCATTACAGCAGCGGAATCTCACAATTTTACGCTTTTTAATATAGTTGATAAACAAAACAATTTATTACCAAGTCATCTTTCCAACACATAAAAGTGTTATACTGTATATTGATATCATCTAATTGGTCAAATTTCAAAAAATGTGCTGACAAAATCACTGAAAATGGCTAAGAATTGTTAAATTGATGATTTTTAGCATAAGATTGGTCAAATAAAGTTTATCAACTATGAAATAGAACATTCAAAAATTTATGTACAAAATTATGCTAAAAACTTGAACTTCATTAAATTTTGTTTTAAAAAATCTATAAAATTGCAAAAAATAGCCTAAAATCCAAAATCTCTTTTTGAATAGAAGAGTATCATTTAGAATACTTTTTTTTCCATAAAATTAATAGCTAACATTTTCTTTTCACTCATAAATCTCCAATTTCTATACAACTTGAAATATACAAAAAAAAAAGACACTTTTTCACCTATTTTTGGCTCATAGCACCCATGAGAGTGGAGCGATCGAGCTGGCGAGAGGTTAGGACCAACTAGACCCCAAGTGGAGTCTATGTGCGAAAGAACAGATTTTTTAAGTCAATTCTAAGGCCTTTTATGGCCCGGACGGCGGACGGCGAACGGCGGACGGGCATTTCAAATTTGGATTCTACGCACGTTGAAACGTAAAATGACAAAGTTTGAGGGGGGGTTATACAAATTTTTTGCTACACGATCACATAGGCTTATTATTGGAAATAATAAACCAAAAGAGTGAGAGAAACCGACTTTTGGCTTGGCCCGAATTGGATGATATATCATGCATTTTGCGGCTTGTTATCTTATTGAGGGGTCAAGTCAACATTATTAGATAAGTGAATTCTAGTATTTAAGAATCTATTATCAATGCTTGTATCACGATTTATTACGAGTTTCGTCGGTATCAGTAATTGGTGTGCTGTTACGATATGTTAGTTAATTTAGTGAAACTGATATTGTCGGCAGACCGAATTAAGCGAACCGTGTGGTTTTGATTTAACGCCCTAAACCTAGACTCCGCAATCTCGTAAGATGCTTTCCACAATGTTGTTATAATAATAAAATATCCATCTATTATATTTTATCGTTAACAGTTGGCAGTTCTACATTGGGATACTTTGGTAGGCTGGAGCACGTCTCACCTACCTCAAATTTTGATTCAGTATATTTTCCCTCTCCTACAGTAACCTCTTCTATAGATTTTAAGAAATCGGTGAGACAGAACATTGACATTTGCGTAAGATCAAATTCATCCGACGGCGATGGGCTTGATAGAAGATTGCCAAGAGGTAAACCTGCACGATGCCTAAAACGTTGATCAAAATCGTTTCATTAGTCTCGAGGTTTCGTCTGTGTCAACTAATTGGGCTTGTACCTAGTATTAAGCATGCACAAGAGTGATTAACAACCAATCGCAATAAAATTAACACGTTACTACAAATTCGACAGTAGAGAAATTCATAGGGAACCATGTAGCAACAAACCCGCACAATCCTTGAGAATCTCGTCGAAATCGGGATAAAAGTGTACCTATAGTTCGGAATCTCAAAAAGCAAATCAAAAGTTTGATTCCGGATAGGAAATTTTCTTTCGACATCTTACACGACCACAAATCTTCCCTAACTTCAGTAGTGAGGAAGCGAAACCGGACACCGCGCGGTGTGGCAAGCGAGGTTAGCCATCTTCTAAAATTGAATTTAGCTCTCACATTTAATCAAAAATCCATTTTACAGAATTTTTTGGATTAGCCTTAATTGCAATGTTATTGTTTTAAGTACAAATAAAATGAGGTTTGATGCCGCATCGTTTCCCCGAGTACCAGGAAAATAAAATGCACTGTACCTCTGAAACATGTGGTAAAATATTAAATAATTAATTAATAATTCTCTCCTTGACTCAAAATATTATTTATTATACGTAAAAATGATAAAATTAAAAAAAACTATAAGGTTCAAATAAAAATATGGAGTTTCCAGTTTCCCATATTGTCTTTGAGGGTAATGAACTTGCATAGTTTTCTATTCGGCATCTTCTTCCTCACCTTCCCCTCCTTCACCACCTTCTCCAACTGGTCCGACTTGGGCCCCTGTAGGAGGCATGTGCCTCTGCCTCCAAGCCTCTTCTTCTTCCGGCGTGGGATCCGTTTTTTCCATAATCTCCGGTCCCAGCTCGTACTCATCCCATGGAAAAGGCAATGGAGGAGGTCCGTACGAATGAGCGAAATACTTAACTCCAAAACCAACGTAGATATTCTCCCACAAAAATCCCCTCGTGACCGCGTGAGCTCCGGGCCAGACGTTGGATCTTACTGTGATACAATTCTGGAGACCTGTCGTTCTGTAAGGTCTACGAATCGACCAGCATTTGTCTACTTCGGGGCTATCGTCACGACTGATCAATGTTAGAATAGGTGGTTTCAACCGCCCTCGAAGTTCATCCTCATCCCAGTCTTCAAACCCTTCGAATTCCCCTTCATCCGTCGGAGGCTTCCAATATTCAGTCCTTCCTTGCGGCAAAATATACTTCCTTATATGCATCCAGTAGTTCCTCTGCATGTCTACAAGTCTTTTTATTGGTGGAGGATGGTAATCTGTATTCTCCAAATAGCCATCAGGAAGCATATCTTCTTCGTTGTAAATCTCTTCCTCACCACCAGGCACAGTGTAAACACCCACTGGACACACTATCGTACCACCTGATATTCTTGCGATTTGGGATCGCAATAAATGTTTCTCCACACCAGGGAATTCTGGATAACTATCGACTGGTGCTTCGAGATCACCAGTCATGTATTTACAAATGCATCTAGCTGTAACGATTTGTGCGGGAACAGCATCAGGTAGCAATGTGAATTCCTGCCAAGGCTGATTAGCTACGTAATACCTTCTGATATTCACTCCAGTTCCCAATGTTTCTGGTGGCACAATGTTAGCTTTGAAAACTGGAGGTTGCGGAACTGGGGGCATGACATATTTTGCTAAAAGTTGTTGAGCAGCAATGGGATCTATTGGTTCTGTCTGCACAACTCCTGTTTGCAGCTGCTGAATTTGCTGTTCAGGGCCCGCCAATGCCATCACTATCCCTTCCTTAATTGCGACTACTTCTTCTTTCATGCCTCTCATCATATCATCAACATTTCTGTCCAACTCTTCTTGTTGTTCTTTTACCTTTCTAGCAGCTGCAGCCGCCTTAGCTTCCTGTGTCATAAGTTTATCCCTTTCCTGTGCAATACGCGTCTCCTCTTTATCAGGTTCACACTCAATAACATAGTAGTTTTTATATAAGCCATATATTTTCCCCCACACTCTAGCTTTAGACATTTTATGAGTTTCAGCTAATTTCCGCATGGCAATCATCATGTTGTAACACTCGAATTCCGATAAACCTACTCCAGCTTCCGTTAAAAGCTTCATTTTCTGCAAAGTCAAAGGATCGGGAGCTATGTTCGGATCTGGAGTTCGTTCCTCAATGTCGAATTTATATTTTAACGATCTGTACACCTCACAATACCCAAAGCTTCCTCTATTAGGTGGACTCTTCAAATAGAAATCTCTAAAAAGGTTTGGATCCCTCGTCATAGATTTTCGTAGGAGTGCTCGTAGTATTTTTTGAAAAATATCCAAAGTAACTTCTCCTCTGTACTCTCCTACTTTTTGTAGTGCATTAATGAGGAGCTCCCAGACCGATTCGTCTTGATTGTTCATCTTTTGCAAGAATCTGAAAGCACGGAGGAAACTAATATTATAAGCACAAATTAATGCTTTAATGATAGGGGTTGTAACGTATATGAACATAAGCCTAACTTAATTTTATTGAACCATTTACATTTTTTCTTAAGCCTAACAACCAATTTTGCCTCACAATCAGTTTTGCATTCTTAAACTGCAAATTACCAAAATAATTTACTACCGACAGAAAAATTAAAAGAAAAAGTCTTGAAAAAAATGGACGTTAGACCTCCGGTTCCATGATCCGGTCAGATCATTTAATGATGATTAACGTTTGTTTAGCCAAATTATTAATATTATTATAGAACCTACGTTCTTTAATTTTACTGTATCATAGAAGAAACAAAAGCTGATCTCGACCCTATTCTGTATCAAGCATAAGTCCTAAGTAGGCTACCTGCCAAACTACAGCTTCGGACGATAAAATAGCATAGGAATTAGGTTTAGGAGCCACTCAGCTGATCCCGACCCTATTCTGTGTCAAGCATAAGTCCTAAGGAGGCTGCATGCCAAATAACAGTGTCATAGGGTAAATAGCAAAGGAATTAGCTTTAGGAGCTTCTCAGCTGATCCCTACCCTATTCTGTGTCAAGCATAAGTCCTATGGAGGCTACATGCTAAATACCAGCTTCATAGGGTCAATAGGATAGGAATTAGCTTGAGGAGCTACTCAGCTGATCTCGACCCTATTCTGTGTCAAGCATAAGTCCAACGAAGGCTGCATGCCAGATACCAGATCATCTAGACATCTAATGTGAGACTCACAATAATATATTTATGTTAGTGAACAAACATTCCTAACATATGAATGCTTTCCGTACAGCTGCATTCATATTAGAGACATGCATCATTTTCAATAAATTGAGAGTTTTCCACTGAGTGGTGAACGATTTTAGTGGGGTGGAAAATGAGGGAGTTATTCATCCCTAGCAACGATTGGTTGATCGTGAAAAGCATCAGAACTTTCTTTATTATATCGTAACGTAACGGTTGGGAAAGCAATGGAATTGTCCTGTTAATCATTAGATGATAGAAGAAAAACTATGGTGTTACGTTTTACTCTGATAGTTCAAAAGATTATGAAATAATGATGTTATATTATGTCAACACTTGAATTAATGTCACCATTTGGCGTCAATAAAAAGTAAGTCCGAAGTAAGTCCGAAGTAAATCCAGTAGTTTGGGAACAATGCTGCCAATTATAACATAAAGGGTTATTATTTTTGTATTAGGCAGCCCATCCCAAATGGATCCCTAGACCCCAAAGTTTTACACTTTTTAATAAATGTAGAAAAAATGTCAGTAGAAAATAGTAGGTCGAACACGAAAAAAATTAGCCTCGGAGGCCCATCGGCTGCTCACTTATCCTCCGTACCTCGAAATTTTTTTAGGTGACTCAAACGAGCTCATTTTGGGTTTCAGCACCATAAGTTGCTAAGGCAGTAAATTAGGCACCGTTCAGTGCACCTTCGTGCACTGAAATTGTATTCTAGATATTAAAAATATCTAGAGAATTGTATTGCCAAGAGCATATACAGAGTTCTATAAGAGAAGTGCATATGTTACTGTTTTAAAATTTCTTTTTGATAATAATATTAATTTGTCTTACTTTCACAGTTTGTCAAGTTTTAAGAAGGTAGTAAAATTGTACATTTAAGTTTAGTTAGCCTGGTTTTCAGTGAATTTTTGTTTTTCATGGAAATTATTTCGAATTTAGTGTTTTAGTGCTTTTGATTGTTTATTTTATTTATTTCTTTTCTTTCAATAATTAGGCTTTCGAGAGTTTTTGTTACTTAGCCTTAATATATACGACTATGCTTGGATTTGCGACTCCACCAGATAGCACAAGTTCTTAGGAACTTATTTTCTGGTGGGCGTCAATTGTTTTCCTATTTACCTATCAGTCGTACTGTTGACCATTTTCTTTTTATTTTTTTTTTAAATTGTATAAATGTAGTTCTCATATATTATTTTGATGCCAATAAATAAATAAATAAATAAATAAATAAATAAATAAAAGAAGCTCCACTTCAAATTTCAGATCCTTAGGTTGATTATGAAACAAATTAGCGTAACGGGCACCCCTTTCGTTACGCCCCTTTGAAATGGATTTGCGCAATACAATTTCGTGGTGGTCGGGCGAAGGGATGTCTTAGTTATCAATATACCAACATAGATTCAGGCATTTACGGAAGGAAAATTAATGCTGTTAATTAATACACCTACACTTTACTAGTTCCTTGATCTGTGATCGTCTAAAAGACATATAAATAGTACCTAACCAACTGAAAATTTATGAGAGATAAAACACCTTCCAACTCTTCATCCATACATAAGGACAATAGTTATAGTTAACTCGATTTCGCAAAGCCAGAATCCCGTTGGAATTATATCAGCTGATACGACCGGGGAAATTTACAAAGCAAGTTTTACGTGTTCTGATTTTACAAACATTTATACTTTCTATTGCGGTAATTAATGGAATTTATCGATTTACTCCCTAATTCCAATATTTGACTATTCGCGCATGATTCCACTTCAGAAGTTCTAATTAAAGTACAGCGTTCCGGGTGGTATCATTCGCCTTTTTTAGGTAACACCTATCAATGACAACCAAAACATCACTGTTACCTTGAAAGTTTTCGAGATCTCGATTTTTGAATAGGTATTTCAGCTCTCAAATGCTACCCTTCAGGTTTGATAAAAATCGATGCCGAAGTTCTAGGATCATTAGCACCCCAAATGTTATTTATAGCCCGAGTTTCATAAACTTTGGTTCAGTAGTTTCAGAATAAAACTCTATGCGCTGGAAGGAAGGATTTTTCTAAATTCCATGCATCTTACAATGATTCATTATTGAAAATAATCAACCGAAATATAATTAATTTAAAAAAAAAAAGATTCTGATCCAGCTAGTTGGGTAGTACGGAACCTTGCTCTAACGACTACTTGCATATAGTTTGATCTCTACTTTCAATAAGCTGTATTCAGCTGGAAATATTGATATATGTGCTTTGGCTTATAGATATTTGAGATGTGAGTGAGGTGAGTATCCTTTACTATCAATTGAACTATCAAATTAATTATTAACTGTCAAACCACCTTCATGTACTGATTGTTTGAATCTTTGTTACAACAAACCTTTTTATCGTAAGATCATTGTTTTCGTGGGCAAAGTCAACTAGGGTAGTATCAGTCAAGGATTAAACGACCTGAACAGGCGAATGTCAAATGGCATTTACCCACTACATTCACTTAGACAAATTCAAAGTTGTAACTACTGCAAATGAAATTGAACCGATAAATTTTACCTTCTTGCAACATTGTAGTCATGTTCTGCGTTCGGTAAATCTGGTGGAGGCGGCTGTTCGCTGAACGTGCTCAACGTTCGCATCAATTGCTGTTGTACAGCAACGTCCTTCTTCTCTGAAGGAACTACCGCCATCATAATTTATGTACACAGATGCTTCAAATTTTTGGCTGCAGAACTTGATCGTAGACCAAATGGCGAATCTTCATTTACTAGTTGGTAAACTACGATTTTTCTAATATTGGGTTGCTAGAAAATAAAAGAATTATGACGACTAGAGTTCATCCCTATTACCAATGTTACAAGCATTTAAAAACACTATTCGTTTAGTATTCTCAATAGGTATTTTATGAACCTTGTAATAGAAAGATTTCTGCCGAAATGCCCAACTCAAGTAACTCAGTGGCACTTTTTTCATGCCGCAAAACTGTCGCGGCCATGACATTAATGTTATTTACCGCCACTCCTTTTAGGTCGGATAGCGCTTGCCACAGGTCATTTCTGTGTTCGACCATTTATCTTAGCTGGCCAGGTCTGTTTCATGTCCAACCTGGACGTCCAGGATAATGGCAGAACCATCTGGGTTGATGGCAGCAATATCCAGTTTCATGCCCTCTGGGCACAGTAGCACAGATTATACAGCCTCTTACTGTCTACATCCCAGACGCACACAGAGACACATTCATACACGCATAGAAACACACAAACACAAATCATACCAACACACACAACACAGGTTCATTTAATATGCATTAATGAGCTGCCAGTTCACAATGTGTTGGTGGCTCTGGAAGCCGTAAGGTGGTTGGGTCTGGGTCAGGTGGGCCATCTATCCTTGAAGACCGCCGTGTGTTTCGTCCTTCTAACATCTCCAATCTGACAATCCTGAAAAGACGCAACCTATACAACAAATGAACAGCGAAATTTCAGGGATATTAAAAAAAAAATATAACCTATGTCAAGAAATTGAAGGAATATTCAAGCAAAGTTATATTGACAACCTCAAAAGAACAACAAAACTTGAAATAAATTGAAGGCCCAACTAATATCTAACTCCAATTTGTTGAGCCATGGTACATCAAATATCAAAATTGGATATCAATTTTGGATATCAAATTATATCACATCCAAGTTGTTCAAACGTATACTGGGAATCACAAAATATAGAGAAAAATATTGAGAAAAAACTCCCAGAGAGTCTTCCTACGAAATTCAACTTCCTAGAGTGAACAGGAGAGAATTTAGCTCACTCAGCTGATCAGAAAAGAGCTCCTGAGTTCATTCGTACCTTGATTTCCCATAGAATCTCGCTTTCAAATGTCGTCTTCCTAAGGTGAACAGAAGATAATTTCATATTTACCTCACCCCTTAAAACCCCCACCACTTGGTCATAGCGGCTACATAAACCCAAAAGGCACTTCGTCAGGTCAAATGTAGCCTATGTTTCAAATTTCATCACAATTTGCTGAGGAGAACTGGTAGAAGTGAGAGGACAAAAAGATCGGGTGAAACGAGAAAAAAAAAAATGAAGAAAGTCCGTAAACATACAATGCTTATATAGAATCGATCTAACGTTACATATTTGTCATCAGACGACTCAGAGGACAAGCCTCTCCAAGGATATGCAAAGAAAATTAAGTTTAATCCGACAGGGTGATGTTGGGATGGGGCCAAATTCGGGCCGAAGTTCTACTTTGATACTTATCTCTGCGCGACTCGTTCATTGCAGTGGCGGCTAGTCGATTTTTAAAGACAATCAATCAATGTCTGGATTGATGTTTCCTTAGATTATTCAGTTTTTTTTTTTTTTTTTTTTTTTTCGAATTGGTAATTGAGATGGGATTTACAATGAGCGCGCACCGTTCGCAATCAGGTTTTGTGAACGGTCACAATGATGGAGCTCGTGCAGCGTAAACACTCACCCGCGCCAAGCAATATTTGTAAACAGCGTTCGTTCGTGCGCGGGGTCGATCCGTCGGCTTCAGTTTTTCCGCGAATGCTTAGGTTCCTTGCGCGAGAACAACTGTTTGGTTGGCCGTGCGCAGGCATTGTAAACGCACCCTCCTCTTTGGCGTTTGCAAACGCTCTGCGCGGTGCGGCGCGACCTGTTTGCGAACGGTGCGCGCTAAGTGTAAATGGTCCTTAATAATTATATCAACTCAGGGTATAGTATCCATGTCAGGCCATAGCAATTCACTGGTAGCTGCTATTCCCCTAAATCCCCCCGCGCTACCAAGACAACGCCGCCTAAAAAAACGACCCCAAGATTTTCTCTTAGCTTCAGACGACGACGAATAGACTATTCTGGTTAAGGGCAGCCGCTGGGTTGTACCTTTCTTCATGTTTCATGTTAATTAGGCAAAGCCTACTATACACTTTGAGCAAAACTGTAATATTCAATTAATAATAAAGTTATCATTTATAAAAAAAAAAAGGTATAGTACTGTTGACTCAAGCTAAAAGTGGCACCAAAACCCAACAAAACTGATCAGCCGAGTTCCATGGTCCTATAATAAAAGTTTATCTCATTTATATTTGAGCTACCTATATTTACAAGGGGGTGGGGGAAGGGATAAATGCCATGTGCCATTACGGAGTTTCAGTTATTCGGCAGTTTGACTTTATCTATCGGTTAAATTTGACTCTCAAATGAGATCATTATAGAACCAATCTGAAGCCTACTTTGCGCTCTGAGATAAACCCTTTAGCTTAACCAGGCTTGATAGTTCAGAGAAAATCAGTTCACTTTTAGTCCAAGCGTTGGGACCATGAATAACCTATTGTTGTTTTGTAGCGTTTTCACGTTGATTCGCGCGCAGATGCCACCTGTCCTCAACTGTACGAGATATTTGGAACCAGTGAGTTCATGAGAATGTTTTTAAATCACTAGTCAAAGGTTCCATAACACCTTTCCTACAAATGTTTAAGTTATGTGGGTACTTCTGGAGTTGTCATTCAATAATCATCGAGAATAACATTATGAGGGTCTACTGCGCCTCCTAGATAGGCTCTACAATTGACTTGTGAGACTATGATTACGAAAATATAATACAGCAATGGATTATAAAGAGGATGCGGTACAAGATTCTCTTTCTTTATAGACTACTTCAATCTACATACAGACTATTTCCTGGATGAATGTCACAAATATTTCTTCATATTTACATAGTAATTTAAAATAGCAAGAAGTCATTGCCTTGAGAACTTAGGCATTTATTGTCACAAATGTCATAAAATTTCTTCTGAAATCTCACTATATATTTCAATATTCTCACTTCCTACAATTATTACAAAGTGAAGGCTAACTGGGAACACGAATTGTACGATGAGAATATTAAATTTAAACAAATTCCTAGAAAATTGAGGTAAAAAGAAAATTCAACATAAATGAAGGGATAGGTAACACATAAAATATTGTCAGCTAAGTAATCAACGAGGTGTTTAATAAATTAACCCTAAGCAGTTTTAGAAATAAAAAAAACTTTGATTTCTATTCAACATGGATTTATTATTTGGGCTGGGGATCGTGTGTAAATTTTCTTGGCCGGGTTTTATGACCAAACCACCGATAAGCAATTAGAATTTATTTCCTAGAAACAAAAGTGAAATGCTGAACCGAAAATTTGGCTATTCGAAACAGAGAACAGTTAATCGCTCTATTGCACGAGTCGTCCAGGATATCATCCTGTGTGACGCAGAAGCTCGTCGATTCGATGAAATCCCGTTTGTTGGAGATAATCAAGCAAAAATGTGGCCCCGCTAGCTAGTAATCCATTATTTAGTTCAGTTATTAAGTGTTTCAGGACTGTACGGAAACTTATTTGCCCTTGTTGTGTGAAGTAATATGTGCTTTAAGGCAATTCAGCCTGGTATATTTAGTTCAAAAAATTTGTTGACATAAAATATATTCAAGATCTTTGTTAACAAATTATTACAATTAATATCTAATTCTAAAAGATCTGAAAGGGGCAACTAAAGTATTTTCGAAAAACTGAGAGGGTGTACGGAGAAATTGTTGACTGAGTGTAAATAAATATTTGTTGAGGCTTAGAGAAGTTCTGTGCGCTTGCGTAAAATTTTTGAAAACCAAAGTAGGTAGGCGATAGGACCTGTTTCAGTACCTACTGTTTGTACTCTACCCTCACTGTGCTGTGAAGTAATGTGTGCTTTAAGGCAATTCAGCCTGCTATATTTAGTTTAAAAAATTTGTTGACATAAAATATATTCAAGAACTTTGTTAACAAATTATTACAATTAATATCTAATTCTAAAAGATCTGAAAGGGGCAACTAAAGTATTTTTGAAAAACTGAGAGGGTGTACGGAGAAATTGTTGACTGAGTGTACATAAATGTTTGTTGAGGCTTAGAGAAGTTCTGTGCGCTTGCGTAAAAATTGTGAAAACCAAAGTAGGTAGGCGATAGGACCTGTTGCCGAAGTACTTGAGGGGTTTCAGCTCAATTCCGTGATAAGAAGTTCAACTCGACGTATAATGAGCTGTTTTGGTCAAACCCCCCCCCCCCCCCCACTTTTTACGGTGTTTGATACAGTGCTTTCTCATAGAAGCTGATCCACAATCACGTCTCGAACAGCCAACACTTATTCCCGACGAACGTCTAGCCCATGCAAAGAGAGCACGGGTGGTCGTTCAGGGCTCCTGAGAGAAGCAATCGGTCCGAAAGACGGAATATATTGAGATTCATAATACTTACGTCTTTAGAGAGACTTTACAATTAGTCCCCTACATTTATCCAGGTTGTACGGATAAACTTTGTTTTCTTTCATTGCATTACTTGCTGTCATATTTCTACGGGGTTTCATCAGAGTCATATCGCACCGATACGACCTTTAGCCAGACAAGGAAGGGGGAAGGGATTCTCTAACAATATATTTCTGCACTTGTTACAATTTACAATGTTGTGTAACGCTAGTATTTTTGCCGTTGTTAATTTGTCGAGGTGTTCCGTAAGGCTTATGTAAATAAAGGCCTTCTGAGTTTGTCTGGAACAGACTCCACTGTTGGTAAACTAACCCCACTCTTGTTAATCTTATGACCACCAAAGGAATTGGTGATAAAATTAACAAGAAACGTTTAGGTTGTAAAAATGCTGATATTTTGGTATAATCCTGATGCTCTCTTATTGGAGAGTACAATGTAATGTCTAATCTTAACACTTTTCTTTTTCTGATGTCTGCTGTTTCAGTGTGTAGTGAAGCAAAGTGAGACCTGTTGTGGGTACCCGTTTTATGACTGCATATCCGATGGCCGGGAAGCTCTTTGCCAAGCCGTCAGTGACTTTCCCGAGCTCAGCGCTGAGCTCATGCTGAGGCTGAGAGAAGCCAGAGATCGAGGGGACCCAAAGGCGTCGGAAATCCAAAGAGACGTCAACGACCTAATGGGAACAACCAGAAGACCAGGAGGGAGAGCGAATTCTTCGAGATCAGGCCGTAACAGGCGCCCAACCACCAGAAGACCTGCTGGACGTCAGAATAACCAAGCCAACAGGAGAAGGACGACGCCGAGAAGTAATTCTAAGTAAATTCACTAAGCCTTATCTGAAAAATTCAAACATCGATGGTTTTGTCATCATTAAATTGGTCAGTTGGGTGGTTGATTCTACCAAGTCATGAGTTCCTTACATATATAAGAAAATAAGGGAACTGATCTCGTCGGTGTACTACTCTTCTAATGCACATGTAATTGGAAATATTTATATGCTAAATACATTCCTCAATCTGGAACAGTCTAATCTCTCACACCCGCTTTTTTGATTTATCAAAGGTGATTTTAAGTGGTTTTTAGTGATTTTAGAAAAGCATAAAGTAACATGATAGATTCAATGGCTATTTGAAAATCAAAACAAAACAACTAAGCCAACTTTTTTTAAACAAAAATTTCAAGGTCATAATGCCAGGCAGTTTTTAAAGAGCACTATATTAATCCTAGTTATTATCAATAACCCTAAGAATGTAATAAAAACACAAAGCTTCCCTACCTTCAGTAATGAGGAAGCAAAATGAAGAAATGGTTTAGAGAAAAACTACTATTTATTAGGTACCTATTACAATTGACCGATACTTATTCCGGTTACCGGAGAACGTATTAAGTAAAGTTCAGCAATGACCGATTATTTGCCATTCTGACGCTTAATCTCAATTGGAGACTGCTCATCCCACGTTTAAGGGGGAAAATAGACGTCTGAAACCTGGTTCCTTAAATGCTTTGTATTTTTAAATAGTTTATTTTAAACATGCTTCCCCATAGGGAAGAATGGCTTCCTTCAGTGAGTTGCTTGTTTCAATCAAATCAATTGTTGGATTACTTAGTTTCACGAGACCTTCTCGAATGATCAAGTTTGTCCCCCACCCCGGCAACTACTTGGAACCGTTCCCTACAAGGAGAACTGTGAGTTCTTCAATTCCATGTAGGTCAGAACGAAGTGTATAGTTTGATGGTCTGGATGCTCGCAAGCTCGCATCTCAAAAATACATAACATCAAGTAGTCAATCCCTTAGTAAAAATACAGATTAGTTGGATATGTAGATCAGAATGAAGTGTATAGTTGGTGGTCATAACACGATCACATAACAGTTTAGAAACGTAAATGTGACTTTTCATTTGTGACTCATGAGCTGCTCCGCGTTGAACAGAATTGAAGAACTCACAGTTCTTCTTGTAGGGAACGGTTCCAAGTAGTTGCCGGGGTGGGGGACAAACTTGATCGTCCGAGAAGGTCTCGTGAAACTAAGTAATCCCACAATTGCTTTGATTGAAACAAGCAACTCACTGAAGGAAGCCATTCTTCCCTATGGGGAAGCATGTTTAAAATAAACTATTTAAAAATACGAAGCATTTAAGGAACCAGGTTTCAGACGTCTATTTTCCCCCTTAAACGTGGGATGAGCAGTCTCCGATTGAGATTAAGCGTCAGAATAGCAAATAATCGGTAATTGCTGAACTTTATTTAATAAGTGGGTGGGGGACAAACTTGATCGTCCGAGAAGGTCTCGTCTTAGTTTCGTTCGATTCAGAAGATCAATAGCTATTGAAAACAATTCCGTAAAACTGCAAAAATTTTACTAACTGGGCCGAAAATTGAATAAATTTAACGAACAGAAGAGAAAAAAGTACTTCTGATTTTGAGCCCACTCAAAAACTAGTTTTGATATTGACGTCCGTCACGAAATATGAATTTTTTCCTGTAAACCTGTGTAATTAATTATACCGACGGATGTCGAACTCTCGATCAGCAGTCACGTCGTTTGAATATTCCTAATGAGATGACAGATTCGACCACTGCAGATTCTAAAGAAGCAGTACATATAGGATGTCGTGGCAAAAGTTGTGCAGATTCATCAAAATGAAGGTCGCAAACAGGGTGCACTCCTCCAGCCCCACCTATTTAGCGTCATTCCATAGCAGAGGGTTTCAGCTCACCCCCATTTGACACCTATGCAAATCAAACCTCTTACCCTATAAAAGGCTGGAGCAGCGAAGCCTGGGCCTGAGCCGAATATTGAAGTTTGCCTCCTCCTTTCCTCAACATCAAACCTCTTACTAAACCTTCCATCATGACCTCTTCGACCGACGATTTAATTGTCGATCCAAAGTCTATCTCTTGTGACAGTTCCCGCGAGATCCAAGGGAATGAGCTGCCTTCACTCCGTTGTTACCCAACCCAACCATATTATCGAGCTGCTACGTTTGGCGATGGATGGGTGATCATAGAACTGGAAAACCTATCTTCTCCGAACCTAGCACATACGCTACTAGTACGAGTTGTATCTCTTTCTCTACACCTTTGAACTCCTTTAACCAACAGTTCAAGTACAGTAACCTACCAAGGGTTTCATGTACAATTCATAAATTTCAGTACAGGGTCATAAATCCTGAACAGCCAATCGTTTCAGTACTAGGCTGAGAACACCATATTCCGCTTTCTGTATCTGAAGTACGTAGGTTTTTATTAGTAACGAAAATTCAACTCAATCATCACAACTTTATCCATAGATAGACTCCCTTAGCTTTGCACGCACAAACCACTACAAAGGATATAATATGTGTGGGACTGATTCGCACATAATGATGCCTACACTTGAAGTCGTAGGCTCATTTGAAGTCCCAGTGAAAACGGTTTTCAAGCGCTCAAGCACTCCTTAAGTGAAAGAGGGAATGAAGAAAGGCTCTTAATTAAACGCGAACGATGAAGACACGTAGGAGCTTCCAATTACACAGGCAGCCCTATTTGACGAAAAGGTGCGGATGAGGCGGAGATATGTTCCACCTTATAGCTTCACTTGACTCCCGTTGATCCAGCGTTGGCTTCAAAGAAGGCACCAAAACCCCCTCAGCAACCGAGTTACTTCGTCTGAATTACTCTTGAGGCGCCCGCCGAACCGCCCTTTTGCTCCCATATAACGAATTTAGCCTTCAATTAAAGCAACAGTCCTTTCCGCCAAGACGAGGCCCTGGGAGAGCGTGATCTCTCGGGGATACGTGCAAGGTTTTCAGCCTAATGAACCGAGAATCCATCTTCCCCCTCTCCTCAATTAGATTGCGACAAGGGGTCCCAACCCAGGGAGCTCACAATCTTGGAGAAGCCGCGGTGCAGGTTGAGGCAACGCACGTTTTCCCTTGAACTGACGAGTTTCACAGAAAGGTAACAGAGCGCACAAATTAATTGTAATGACGTAAAGGAGAAAATGGCAAAACCGCAGTGTACATATTACTCCAGATTAAATCTAGAATAATACGAACTCGCTTCCAATTTTGATAGGCAGGAAAGTGTCATCTATAACTGGCAACAATTTTTTTTGCTGATTTGAATGGCTTCCAGAGCTCAATAAAGTGAACGAAAAAACTCAATATCCACTAAGAAACGAGGCTAATTTTACTTCCAGCTCACTCTCAACAAGTCTTTGTTAAAAACCAAAATTATAAAATGATTTAAAACATAAATCGTTCAACAATTTTTTTTTTTTTTTTTTTTTTTTTTTTTTGTTTTTAGAAATTCTGTTACCTACCAAAATCAGTTTTGAAGCATTCCGAAAGATTTCTTAGAAATAAGGTCTTAAAAAACCCGTTAATTCGTTAAATAATATTCAAATATTCTAAATGAAATGATGAGTTTGCAACGAAGGTAATGAAGTGCTCAAGTTTCGAAAATTACCAAATGCCTACAAAATCTCTAAAACGACGAAAACCGCTAAAACTTGTATTCTCTTCGAACAGTGGTTTCTTAAATCTTCATGGTTGCGTAATAGAAGTGGATAGACCATTATATTCCAAAACACCTTGTATAGGTTAATTACCAGAGAAATTATGTCACTGCATTGTTCCTTGCTCATGCTGCCTTGGTTTGGGTTGAAAAAGGGATTAGCGTTACCTTTTTTTTTTTTTTTTTTTTTTTTTTTGAAAGACGAGTTTGAGTTGAAATGATTCCAATTTAGTTTTTTCGCGAGACACGTGCCGTTGATTTTTAATTAAATTCCGAAGTATCCATGAGTCCCTTCGGAGAACCTAACAAGTGACCTTGATGACATTGGTGAGAAACGGTCCACTGCAAGGTGTGCCACCGTCGCCGTGAGGCAGGATTAGGAGAGTTCACTGTACAAAGAAACATTCCTGCTCTATAAGCGACATTCTGTTTACAACATTACAACTGCAAGCAACCGAGTTCTATTATATTTTCTATTCAGTTCCGTTCTTTTTCGTACTAAAATTAATCAAGCTGAAAGCATTTTCTTTCAATGCATGAGTGCAATTCAACATCTACTCTATCAACACCTTTCAGCCTTAGTGAATGATACCATAGCAGCGTCAAACATAAGTTTTCTTCACTGAGGATCACGGGGAACACAAAAGAAATGTTTCTTCCTTTCTTTATTGACATTTTATGTCTTTGCTAAGGCACATAAACTAAAAAAAACGTCACGGAAAATTGCTCACGAAAATATTTTGATGATTTCCACTTTCAACCGAGTCGTTGCTAGGGAAATGGTACTTCGTCGTTTTTCATCCCACAAAATTCGTTGACTATTCGTTCGAAAGCTCTCGATTTATCCAACCATATTATGTTAACTACTGCGAAGTCCGTGGCCAACAAGCTGAGTTATGAGCAAGGTTATTTGAATAATTGTGTACACTCAGGTGATCATTCTCAATCATTGATATTGTGAACATCATTGCCACCTCTTGTTAATTTCTGATGATTTCATTGAGCTGGTGTTTCGATGATTTGATTCATAGCAGGTGATCCAAATATTGCGAGAACGGTTTGATTTGTGAAGCGGTGGTTAAATCATTTTAATAGGTAATTTCTATGCTTTACACTCTAGGAAGCTGTAATTTCGTATGTAGCCTCTTTAGGACATTTACTTGACGATGCCCAGGTTCCGGATCAGATGAGTGGCTCTTAAAGCTAATTTCTATGTTTTACACTCAAGGAAGCTGTAATTTCGTATGTAGTCTCTTTAGCACATTTACGTGACGATACCCAGAGTCCGGATCAGCTGAGTGGCTCTTTGAGCTTGCAACACATACTTGTCTTCAACTAAAGACATAGAATGTCCCAATGTGTTGCAGACTCGTATGCAAGCGTTTATTTAGCATTTCAAGAAAACCCTTGATTTACCTAATTGAAAAACAATGTTTTTCATCATTAAAACATAGTTTTTCTATCGTTATAACTGTCTAATATCGTTATAGCTAATCGTTAATCACTGTTGTCAACTCATAATTGATTGGAGAGAAAACAAAAATAATAATAATAATAAGTGCAATTCGGGCGGAAAAAACGCGCAATTCAAAAATTCGGACAAGGTAGCAGTTATTACAAGGGGATACAAGTTAGCCACAAGGCAGGAAATTGATTAGTTAGAAGATGGCTTGCGAGAGTGCAACGGGGATGTAGTTATGGATGCTATAATATCCATTCAAGATTGTCGACTTCTGAGCTAATCTGTGGTGGAAGAAGCTCAAAATGTGACGTCATCAGTTTGCAGTAGGTAATTTTAGTAACTAAGAATATTCGGGATTTCACGTGAACCATTTCACTTATCCCAACAGTTATGAACAAAAGAAAGATTCTGGAAAAAATTTGATAAATTCAGATCCATGTGTAACGCTCATTGTCTTTTTAAAGTCCAATGTAAAAGATCGGAAGAGCCACTATAAAATCATACCTACAGTAGAGCTCATTGCTGTCGTTTCACCTATACCAGCTTACTACGACACTGATGACCACTTGTAGGAAGGCTCTTCACTGCGATCCCGCCCCGCGAAGCTACCCGCTCAGCTGCCACACCTTCCAGCAAATCTTTCACTAGGGCCTTCACCTACACGTACGAATTACTTCTGCCAGAGCTTCACATTCAATCACAAAGCTTCTTCGTCAACCTTTTCTGTGGATTGGGACCCTCTTTCCTGGAAAGAAACTCTACCAGAACGTCCGCCACTTCGCCGCCTTTGGCCTCCTTCAGGGAAACACCTAGGAACATTACAAAGACCTCTTCTTTTTCCACGGAACGGTCGAAAATTTCAAGTTCTTCCCAGCTCTGGACTTAGAATTTTTCTACTGCTTTTCCCAATTGGTTCGGTGCTTTCATTCACCAATCGGACGAGACTATACCAGTTTTCCTGGCTACGACCTACAACAGTTTTACACTCTATAAAACGTAAGCAATTAAAACAAATGAAAAACACTTTCCTTTTAGCCTACCTGGGACCTATTCCTGTGAATTTTCAAAACACAAAAAGAATGTCAACAATTTTAGCAATAGGCTATTTTTGGTTTATTTTTTACTTTTTTCTTTCAGTCTAAAATATCTATACTATCTCTATTATTTATAAGAATGAATTATTTATAAGAATGAAACTCCGTCTGTCTGTTTGTCGTGTCTATGCACGGCCAAACGGCTGAGTGGTGGGAGTATACGAGTGGGGGGATCTTCTTGGGGACTCGATGACTCATTTCAACGGAATAAATACGGGTTTTTTCCTACACACATTTTTTCCTACATATTGAAAGACATTGAAAGACATATCAACAGAATTAGCGTTAGAAAGCCACATCCAACAGAAAATCCGACTTAGAACAAATCCGTATAATTACTCAGCTATTCACATAACGGAATAAATACGGGTTTTTCCCTACTCATATACAGGTATACCTTGCGAGCGAAGCGAGCAACATCTCCTAATAAACTTTTCGTGGTTCCACGTAGTTTTATAAGATTTAATTTTTTTTGTAAGAATTTCCAACACAAAAAAACGTCTGCCAAGAAAAAGTCCACAAACTTCTAAGCGAACTAAGAGAAATCATGCGCTATTAGTGACATCTTTGAATAAGTGAGTCAATCACTGAATTCCATCAATGACCGCTAGGGAGTTGAGTATTTGTGATATCGGAACACATAAGTGCAACATGCCATTGGAATTATAGCTATTGTTCCAATGGAATTGTGCGGGTTCACTCGTGGATGGTCTTTACAAATTTCATTGCAGTAAAAGCAATTGTACTACTCACCCAACTTGGCAGACGTTTTTTTGTATAAGCGTTAAAATATCTATTTTAGTGAGAAAGGTTTGCAAAGTGGAAAAGTATCTTAAATCTCCGAAAAGGTGGGAAAAAACTCTACGAGGCGTTTTTGCCAGATGTTAGGTTAGAGATACTATTCCTGATACTGGGTGGACCTCATTCCTGCTCACCTGGTGCATTTCATTTTTACTCGCGTCTACTAAACCCATTTTTAGTTCTGTTCATCGTGATTTGACGTGCCTTCCACCATTCATTTTTAAAACTGACTTATCTCGAAAGACCATTCATCAACGGTCGCTTTATTTCCGTTCGTTTAGCGAAAAATGCTGACTCGAAAAACCTGTCCTTTTCACAAATATTGCTTTCCAACTTCGTTTTGCAACGCCCTTCAACCCACATCGTTCTTCATTCCTCATTCTCCGTCACTTTTTTGTGCTAAGTCACGGGAAAAAAGATTTGAAAAAAAATAAATATATATGGAGAAAAAAACTGTTGACTGGACCCTTTCTCATTAACCCGAAAAGGGAGGAAGTGGAAAGTTCGCCTCATTCCACTTGCTGTCGGCTAACCCTAGCTCAACGATGAATGGTCTTGATCATTTCGAACGCAGTTCTGAAGCCCCTTCTCCCGGTGGAAACCGTATTGTCCCGGGAGGGTTACCATCCGACGTTTCTCCTTTTCCCCATTTTTCAGGGTCTCTTCTTCTGTGATTAAGGTTGCTCGGAAAACCCCCTTTTAACCCCGAACTTCGGCCCGTGGAAGCTTTTCATTAACCCCATTTTCACGAGGGAACTGCGTGCTGTCCCGCACAAACTGGAGGCATAATGAAGAAAGTTGCTGAGCGGTTGATAACGGTGAAAGGGGTTTTTCTGTAGGTGGATTCAACGTCAGGCGTAGAGAATTTAATAGCAAACTAATAAGTGTTCAGAAAGTGAACAGTCAACTTTAAAGTCCATTGTCTGATAAATGTCCGACGAGTTTATAGTTCCAACAGATAAACCGAAGATAAAGTATTTTGTAGCCTGTGATGGTCGATAGAAAAGCTATTCATCCACAACGTTTCGCGTGAAGTTACAGACAAGCCATTAAATTATCTATACTAGATATAAATGTCTACATATATGTCTATAATGTCTATATAATGTAGATAATGTAAGTATATAATTTCTCTATAACTAAACCTCGGCGTAGATATACCTACCTAACGTAGCTAAAATAGTTATGGATTATCTCTGACAATTTAAAATTAACGGAGAACCGGCAGTAAATGAGAAAGACAACAGCTATCAATGTTTCAGTTTTTTTTTTTTTTTCCAAACTATCTCCACAATAATATATTAGTGAATTTCATCAGGAAAGAATCATTGTACAAAAATAATGTGTTCTTATAAATCCCCATTTGAAGAAAAATCTTGTACTGCGGGGGAGAAGTTGATTTTAATTTAAGAATTATTTACGACATTTTTCTAATGATGCGCCAAGCACATGAATATCTTACATAAATTAGAGTTGTTTACTCTCCTTGATTTCTTCTCTTCCTTTCTTTTTGAATTAGAAACCTATCCAGTGCATACGGAAATTTTTTATTTGGATCAGTAATCAAAACCTTTCCGTTTCTTTTTCATGGAACCATGAAGTACGGGAATGATTCGCGGGTTTTGATTTTTAGTTAATTATTTTCAAAAATAAAAATTCAGTTCTGATTCACTCCCATTTTGATGACATTTTGTCCTGTCAATGTCCTAGCCCTTAGGGAGAG
Source organism: Adelphocoris suturalis (assembly GCA_030762985.1). Taxonomy (NCBI): domain Eukaryota; kingdom Metazoa; phylum Arthropoda; class Insecta; order Hemiptera; family Miridae; genus Adelphocoris; species Adelphocoris suturalis. Next base: position 91,956,453 of record CM061044.1, read on the forward strand.
TGAGCGGATGACAGTATACCTATTCGGATGGTTTCATAAGATTCTTTTTGACACAATGGTTTCATAAGATTCTTTTTGACACAATGGTTTCATAAGATTCTTTTTGACATCAAAATTACTCACGTTTCGAAAGTTGTCGAGATCTCGATTTTTGAATATTTCTACTCTTATATTCAACCCTTTAAAGTTTATGGAAATTGATACAGATGATTCAGGGTCAACTAGACCTCAAACATGATTTTTGATCGAAGCTTCATGTACTTTAACATTTCCTGTGAAGCGAAAAATTGCGGGGTCTTGGAACATAAAGGTGGTGACCCTTTTGGGAGGTACGATGCGCCATGTTCTGATCATATATTACATGCGGGGTTTAATAACTTCAAACCAATGCCCAGCGTAGAAAGGCTATCTAACACAGGAATAATAAACCATTGTGTAATAATTTGCGGCGTTTATTTCCAGCTTCGCCCTCCCGTGAATACTTAGAGCGGGATTCGGGAGCTATGCGTTGAATTGCTCGGAGGTTTGGGAGTTTTTTTTTTTCGGTTTTCATCCCTCTGCTGCCAGACAGGAACACAGCAGAGGGACCAACGCCGTATATCAATCTCCACAAACGTCAGACTACTAATGCACCCAACCCACTGACACGGACACTAAATTGAAAACTAAATCAGGAGCCCAGACCTACGCATCACCGCACACTCGTCCAATTGCTTTTTCTTTCCCCTCTATTAATTCCACTTATTGATCAGAGCTCTGGGGCTTTGCGGCTTTCATTAAAAAACAAGCCGGTTATTTGAGCGTACGTCGATTTGATTTCCCTCAAGTCAATTAACAATGATGAGATCGGCGAGATCATTATTCCGATCAATTGATCCTCCTTATTAAGCTCTATTGTTACGCCATTTCGACATTTTCAGTGAGTTGAATTTTATCTCTCTCATTAAAGACATTTGAATTAAACCCAATCATTGAAAAACAGAAGTTCCTGTGGTGCATGACCATATAAGCAAGTTTTCGTAATTTTCCCTATTATGTTTGGGAAGAGCTCGCATTCGGGAAAAACTATTAGGTACATCGACTAGGAGGGCTTTCCAACGTATTAATTTTAAAATTTAAATGAAAATAGATTCCATTTGAAGAAATTTAACACCATCCCCACTCTTCTGCAGTGAGTAGTTTTCTTTCTATTATTTTTCGAAGTTTCCTACATTGGTGACGACATACTGGGCAAGAGGTACTGCTTAGGTGAGATGTGTGCGTGTGTGTGTCTTCAATGCACGAAACTGTGAAAAGTCGTAGAGAAAACTACTCGTCGAAAGAGAGTGAGTTTGATGTCAAATTTCTTTATTCATTTTAAGTAATAGTTAATGTACATTTTTCAAGCACCTACAGGTTAATGGGAGGGATATGTTAATGGTAATGGCGTTTCATTCTTGAGAAAATGTTACGTTGATTCCGAATGTACCCCATATTTCTATACTTGATAGTACTTCTTAAAACGTAGTTTTCCTTTAAAAATAAAAGTTTTTTGTCAATAAAGCTATAATGTCTACCCAAGTTGGCAGACATCTGAATGGTTATTCTCTAGACTTCTCTATTTTTATAATATTCTAGGTATACATTGTTGTTGTTGTTAGTTATTTTTATAACTTATTCGTTGCATATTGGTCACCATTTCAATCGTTGAGGTTTATAAATAAAAAAAATAACAAAGTGGCGTAGAGAACTTTTTATTTTATTTTGACAGTTTCAAGAAAGTAAGTAGCATGGTTTTAATAAATACCAGGTTCATTTGTATAAAAAATGTTTCAAAGGTATAAAATTGGTTCAAAGATTCATCTCGAAATAGGCAATGTTTCATGGCACGATTTTGTGGTTCAAATACATGTGATATAGTTCGCTGAAGAACTTCGACGCCTCGCTTCATTGTTAAGTAAAAGAAAGCGGGAACGGGAAGTTTTGGAATAAAGAAGTAAAGGCGGAACCCGGAGCCTGTTGTCCGAAGAACTGATTCAGCACCATGATAACGAACGTCAACACCGTCCTTATGACAGCAGCAGTTCCGGGGGACACGTTGGTGAAGTTGGGGATGGAACACGACTTGCCCTCACCTGCCCCTGAGGGGTTGCAAGAGACGACGGGGTTGAAACAGCAGTTGGACAAAGATGAGCACTGAAATACCAAAATTCCATCAAAGGCATATAGAAACACTAGGAGTTCACCTCAAAATTAGTTAAGAAGTAGGTGTCAGAAATGTTTCAAATAATGGAACAACACTAGAAAAACTCATAATGTCTAAATTTTGAAAGAATAGGTGGGGAGTCTTTAAAGCAGATAAATAGGTATTTTTAAAATAGTGAGACTACTAAAATTCAAAATTCCCCTCTGGTGCGTGACGATCATTTTAGCAAACTTGAGTTGGTACATTTTTACTTTTTTCTTCAATTTAAATACATTTTGTGGAAAGTATTGTGTTCAGTTGTCTATGTTTAATTATTTGCCATTACGAACCTTCTAATCGACCACGAAAAGAATTGTAAATAGTCGATATTCCAAAAGCTGAATAAAACAGCAGCAAATCATTATACTTAGATTTTATTATGTCTGTAATAGATAGCTCTTTCATATAGATCATTGTCCTACAAAGTCTAGAGCACATTATCTCAAGGAATTATGTAGACGTTGTGCAACAAACAAAAAGTTTTTTTTTCATCTAGGTACTTATTTTACCCTGTTTGTACCTATCTACTTATCTACCTGTTTACATGTATGCATCTATAATTAACCTGGGATGTGATTAAGGATGCAATTCAGTGATTTTCGAGTAAGTTAATTATAAATAAGAATGCACAATAGTTTGTAAGAAACTTTATATATTAATAGGTAGGTATAAAAACGAAGAATAACCGAGTGAAGTGGACTTTCTATTCCAAGTTTTCATGAGGGCTTCCTTCCAAGTCCTCTTTCGCTGTGGGGTAAGTAAGGGTAGAATTTTCCGCCAGCTAATTCATGAGAGAGTTAGGGTGGTTCAGCATAGTTTTTAATGGTGCTTATTGTAACAATCTTATAGTCTCATGGACCGTGGGGATGAAGATTTGAGTGTAAAACTGTGTTCCTAATGTACCAATTATTCCCCGTAATTATTCTTAGCACTAGGTTTAGTGTAGTTTGCATATTTGGATTGCAGCTGCTGGACCCCACATTCCTCAAGAAAACTGTCAAATTGGTCGGATGAAAGACAGATATAGGAGCCGTTCAGTGTCAAGAGGTAGTGCGGAGCGTTTATCTAAATAAATTAAACAGCGAGTGAATCTTCGCCCCCAGAGACTTCACATATATAGCCCATGTAAGTTTTTCATTAAAAACAAAAACTGTGTATATGCAAAAATCATTTCGGCGTCTACCAGGGTTAGTACCCAAGATCTTTATTATCCCCTGTGATCTCTATATGGTTGAAGCTCAATGCATCATTCCTTTACCAGTTCACACATTAAGGGGGATAGAAGGTTATAGATCCGACTCTTTTTAATGCACCTTTTCTCAACCCCCAGAAATTACAATTTCATAATCATTTTTGCAATTTGTTACGTATAGCCAAGAATATTTTATCAAGCCAGTTTTCCAAAATTCAGATTAAAAAACTTGTTTCCGAAATTTCTTCTTTACTTTTAAACTTCAAAGACAATAAAATTTAAATTTTTTTAAATTCTTGTGTTAAATTCGTCTACTTGTTGGAAAGAAAATTTTTGATTTGGTTGATCCCTTTTTGAGAAAAAGAACACAATTTGCCCTTATTCGTTGAGCTTCAGAACTTCACAGAAGAGCAAAAATCATCTATGCATTGAGAAACGTCTTCCCCGAATAGCTGCTAGAGTGACGTCACTCATTCCCATGCCAGGAATCTGGGATTCGGAGGGGTTGTACTACTGAGGACCTTTTCAGTTACCCCCCCCCCCCCCCCCCCCCCGTGAAACATGCACTGACTACTTGACGTTATGCACTTTTGACAAACTTTTGACACTTGACGTTCTGCACTTTTTTTTTTTTTTTTTTTTCAGACCATTTATCTGTGTAACTAGACACAACTAGTGTAAGCTCGCCCACACCCACAGAGAGATTTGACACAGATAAATTATTTGCTCAGATCAGTAGTCTGGATCATCGCTACGCTTGCATCTCAAAAATACATTACATCAAGTAGTAAAAATTCTGATTAGTTGGACACAGCGGTGGTCCTCCAAAGTTTGCTGACACGTAACTGACTCGATCCATGAATTATATTTAAAAAAATATATGACTGGTTGTAATAAATTCTTCGTACAAAAATGTCAACCCAGATTTTTTTAAAACCCAAAGTAATAAGAAGTATTTACAAAGTAGGTTCTTCAACTAAAAACCATAAAGTTGCATCTATTTAAAAGTGAGCGATTCATACACATTATTGGTTTCAAATTAATTATAAGAAAAGCGGCTTACCGAGCCACCAATAGGAGTGCACGTGCTTTCCGTCTGTGCTGAGGACTGCAGAACGGAAAACGATAGCAGTAGTAAACCAGCGGGGATAAAGAGCCTCATGACCGGCGAACCGTATGAATGGAAATGGTTCTTTAAAACGACCTTAGTAAAGTAGCCCACTCACTACGACGGATATTTATGTACTTTTCTAACTTGTATTGATAGAACTTGATAACGAATAGAGGGAGCTTTCCCTCCTACAACTGGAACGAATCACCGTTGCGACCGTGAACCATCGAACGTCGCCGAATTTCTAGAGAAAGTTTTTAAAAGTTCTATTATCACCTCTACATATAGAAAAGGCCAGCTATCGCTAGGTGTAAAAACGCTGCAAATTATTTCACAAGGGTTTATTATTATTTCTGTATTAGATAGTCTTTCTACTCAGATCATTGGTCCATAATTATTATTATTAAGCCCGATATTATTATTAAAATTAAAACTTGTCACTTCGTGCATCCCAAAAGGGTTCACACCTACCTTTACAGCTCCAGAACCAAGATAATTTTACGCTTTTTAGTGAATATAGAAAAATCTAGAAAAACTGTCAACAACAAAAAACGTCAGGTCGAAAAGGAAAGAAATTAAAGGGGGCTGTGTCCCGTTAATAGGCATACAAGTATTCTGATATCTTTCTTAGACAAGGCAATTATATCAGTCGCCTTCTTTGCTGAGAATGTCACATGTCTGTCTGAGGCTTGGAAGATACCGCCAGTATTCTACTCGCTTATTCATCTCTCAATCTTTTGCCACATTTTCTAAACTTTCGGTGGTCTCTAGAATTAGCTCTGGTGCTACAGGCAAGAAGATGGGTAGCTTCATTATCCTCATAACCCTCATGACCAGAGATCCAGAGGAGAGTGACCTGATTAATCTGGGCCAACCTCTTGAGAGTAGTCAGACAATCCCAAACCAGCTTATAAAATAATATAAAAGGAAGCAATGGTCTTTAGTGCAGTTTGGCTATTGGATAAAATATATACTTTGGCACCGATTAGATGCTTGTTCAGCATTTCATCAGCACACAGTTGTATAGCATGGACCTCTGCCTGGAAGATCGTAGCATTTGTCCCAAGGGACTTTGCCAGAGAGAATGTGGGACTTACAATGACCATACTCCATCCTCCATGCATAACTGATCCATCCGTGTAACACACACTGGAGCCCAGAGAAAACTTGGGCACCCCCTTTGTCTAGCAATCTCTTTTGTTGATGACCACTTTGAAGGGAATCTCAAAATTCTGTTTTTCTATCATAAGATCAGTGACTGTTGGAGCCATCTCACAATCATTGTTCTCTAGGATTTTGAGAATACTGACTCTGAATCATCGTCTGATGTATCCAGTCGCTCAGCCTTGCTGCCCCCAAGAGGGCAACTCTCTGCACATGTATGTGCAGTGGCGGTAGGTCCAAAAGCACCCCCATAGCTGCAGCTTGTAATACCCAAACATGCTTGTCTCTGAAATTTATTTAGAGTTTTCTAGACAGTAACTTGCTTAGTTTTGGGCCACCTTACAAATGCTGCATAGGTGACTAGGGGCCTAATTGTTGAGTTGTTTATACTGAAAGGACCCTTGGTGGAAACTTGATTGCTGACATTTTAATTGAAGTCTTTTTGGGACTGCTGGTTAAAAATGACAAGGTAAATTTGGGTGAAATGACCAGTACATGTGGGTCTGTGCAACGCACCGGTATCCGGCTAGTAAATAAATAAATTTAGTACCAATCCAACTTGAGATGCTGAACTTTGGAACATGTCGTAGAGTATAAGTAATACAATTTGAGAAACCACTCTAATCAGCACAGTGGGTTCTATAGCTTCTTTCGCTCCTATTCAGCTCAAGATACTGAACTTTTAAACGGGGCCTCTCAGGGTGTGATAGAGAATAACTAAAACATGAGAAACTACTTCAGTCAGCAGAGTGAGCTCTGTAGCTAATTCTATTCTCACCCAACTTAACTTGCTGAACATTGGAACAGGACCTTCTTGTGTGTCGTAGAGTATAAATATTACAACTTGAGAAACTACACCAGTCAGCAAAGTGAGCTCTTGGGATAATTTTGTTTCTATACAACTAAGATACCGAAATTTGGAACGAAGTCTTTCTGGATGGGGTAGATAGTAGACAGTATTTCCCTGGCAGTACTGACACAATTGAATAGATATTCATGTGATGGTACACTGTAATCTACATTCATGTCTTGGGCGAGCGGGGATACCTATATATATAAAACCTACAAATCTTCAAATTTGCCGCTGAAGAGGTCTATTGAGGCTTGTGTGCGGAATAATACCTAATCAACGATGAGAAACTGCCATATTCAATCCTCACCTTAAACCCCACCTACCAGAATTACTGATCGGCAAATCAAGCATAGAATAAAACAATATTTATAAGTGTACTTATCACTATTTTGGGTTTATTAACCATTAACTATACAAAAGTACCGACTAATATCGAACATGGCCCAATGGCCAAAATCCGAGGCAGAATTTCCATTCAATCTTTTGATGGGCTCGTTTACTCATTTGCCAACCAACTGGAGAACCTTCATTAATTTTCGATGCAATTTTCAATTTAATCTAAATTTACGAGGAGGTATCAATAAATATCACTGCGTATGTTTACCGTGCGTGAATAATGGATTTGATTAAACGTGTTTCAACCCTTCGCGGAATAGCAGATTTCAGACGTGAAATAGGCGAGTGGGAAGTCAACACCGAGATGAAATGCATACAGGGTCGCCAACCGAACACCCCATCCCCATGTTGCCCTCCAGTATTGAATGTGGAAGGAGTTGTGGAACGGAGCTCTCCTTTATTGAGAGTACAAATTTTCGAATACTTGCATTTTAAAACTTCTTTAGCTATTCCCTAAACCGCCCTCAATATTATCATTTACATTCCATTCGAAGGAGTCCGTTGTCACGAGCAAGTCAAGCGCTTTCGATGTAAGGACGTCATCGCCTTGCTAGTGACGACGGGTTCCTCCGAATGGTATGTAAATGATAATTTTACTCTCACTACCTTCAGAAATAACCCTTTAGATTTGGCACCGGCCTTCATATGGTTATGCTGTAGTTTTTGATTTATTATTTTCAATAATGAACCTTTGTGATCTACCAAGAAAAAAAAATCCCCCCCCCCCCCCCCCCTTTAATGTTTTTGGTTTACGTTTCAATATGTGTAGAATCCAAAAGTAAAATTTAAAAAATACGTCCGTCCGCCGTCCGCGGCTTTTCTCCAAAATTAAAAGACCAAACTTTATGAAACTTGCGTTAAAAATCGCGTTTGGGGTCTAAATGGTCCTAGAAGCTCGGCAACAATTTATGTCAACCCCAAAGGGTAGCATTAAAGGGCTAAACATTCAAGAACCGAGATCTCAAAAACTTTCAAGGTAACAGTAATGATTTTTCGTTTGTAAATTATAAATATATTCCCAAAGGAGCGATTAAAACCATTCACAATGCTGTACGTTAAACGGTTTGTTTTCCCTAAGGGCTCGAACATCAAAAAACACCTTCGAATTTCTAAGCGTGATTTCTAATGTGCTGCTAGCAAATCAAGCAATAGAAATAGCCGATCAAGCTCTTAATTCCATCAAAGATCGCTAGAAAGTAATACTGGAATAAATAAAAGTTGCCTTGTTGATTGTTCCCTACTCATTCCATTGTTCTCAAATCATTACATTATTTCAAGGAACCAAATCAGCTAGTACAGATTTCAGGAGCCAAATCTGCAGAGTGTATTTGGGTAAGTACTTTCATGCATGAATGACACTATACCTTCAAACAACACCCAATTATTTGCGGAAGGTACAAACATTTACGGTTACATAAGAGTTATCCATGTCGCAATGTATTTAAATAACATGCAACGAGAACTAGCATGCTTCACCTGGAGTTGTATGATTGGAGGATACCGTCTCTAATGAAACACCAAGTCCACATTCTTCTCGTGTAGGTTTTTCCTTGGTTTCCCCAGTTCTGCTGAGCCCCTCATTAAAAACTTCCGCTCTGTCGATGAAGTTTCTTGAAGAACTCGGAAAGGTGAGGTGCCGACTTCCATCGCATTAACGAGTTCTCGGAGGTACGTGATGTTTTTGTAGGGCGGGAATGAAACAGGGAATTTTCGTTTTAAACTCACTTACCTTTTTTTTTAATTCATTATGTCACAAATCGTATACACCGTGAAAAGTTTACTAGTGTTGATAGTTTTACTATTATGGCTAACTTAAACTGCTATAGTTTTACTCATCGGTTCTTCTAAACCTTTGAGTTTGACTAGCACCAGAATCTGTGAAGCTTTGGAATATAAGTAGACGTAAAACATTTCCGACGCTAATAGTTGGCCTCAAAATTGTCCAGTTCTTGAATCAAAAAGTGTGAGACAGCTCACACCACGGAAAAGGAACAAGTAGAACAAAAAACAAAAGACAATTTATTCAAGAGCAGTAAGTTATTGTGTCTGGTAAATGGTAAACTACTGTAATCAACCGACTGAGCTCTGAAAATTATTTTACTAGCAATGCATTACATTGCACCACAGTGAAGTGTGGCAAGGTACTGGTAGTAAGTAGGTTCTTAATATTTATGTATGAAGCATATTTTGACATGGATATGCCTTACCACTCGCAGGGGGTCATGAAAAATGTTGTTACACTCAAAGAAAATTGTAACGCGGTACCAATAAACCACGAGACCCTCTCGAACGATCAAGTTTGTCCCCCACCCTGGCAACTACTTGGAACCGTTCCCTACAAGAAGAACTGTGAGTTCTTCAATTCCGTTCAACTCGATACACTTCATTCTGACCTAAATGTCCACTAAACAGGTTGAACGGAATTGAAGAACTCACAGTTCTTCTTGTAGGGAACGGTTCCAAGTAGTTGCCGGGGTGGGGGACAAACTTGATCGTTCGAGAGAGTCTCGTCAATAAACCGATTCGGTAACTGTGCAGCAACAATGAAGCAGCAATCTTCGGTTGCTGTGCGAAGCATCACACTACGTTTCTTACACAATGCTAGGCAATCTATCTTATCTATAAAAATGTTATATTGGTTTGTGTATTGATCAAAATCTCAAAACGTTCTTCACTGATTTCCATTCGGGTAAGCACGAATTGGCGAGAAAATGTCATGTATGGTTTTAGGCTATATCACAATCCTCTAGATTTACTCCTTCGTTGTAAACTTGTACTTCCCTACCTACGTTGCCCGGGTAAGCAACTTCGTAATTAAGGAAAAACTGAACGTCAAATGTTGATAGGGTGGGTTCAGACGTAAAGAACTTTCGATAACAAATTCAACGATACCAAAACGATTTTGGTGGGTTGAGCCTAGCAGTTTTATTCGAAAAGATACACCATCAAAAATTGATATTGAAAACGCCTTCAGTTGCAATTATTAACTATAGCAATGTAAGTCGCGAGAGTTTTAACTAGCTAAGGTTATATTGTAGTTGAAGAAACCGGGGCGCTTTTACCAGTACCTATTGCTTGAAAGAAAAAAAAAACCAATTTCTGAAAGAAAGGAGAGTTAAATATTTCCTTCTGTTCAACCAAGGGAATTGAAATTTGATAGGGTGTCCCTCTGGGACATCAAGAGACGAATAAAATGATGGGCTCTTTCCTGATTAGCTGGGTGAGCTAAATTATCTCCTTTTCACCCTTGGAATGTGAAATTTGACAGGGAGGCTCTCCAGGACATTATGAGCGAATGTAATGACGGGTTCCAATCAGATCAGCTGACAGCCAAATTCTCTTCTTTTCATCCCAGTAAAGTGAAATTTGACAGAGAGCCTCTCTAGGAACATTAAAAGACGAATGCAATGACGGGTTCCAACCAGATCAGCTTAGTTAGCTGAATGCTCTCCTATTCACCTCAGGAATTTGAAATTTGACAGGGAGCCTCTCCAGGACATTATGAGCGAATGTAATGACGGGTTCCAAACAGATCAGCTGACAGCCAAATTCTCTTCTTTTCATCCCAGTAAAGTGAAATTTGGCAGAGAGCCTCTCTAGGAACATTAAAAGACGAATGCAATGACGGGTTCCAACCAGATCAGCTTCCTTAGCTGAATGCTCTCCTATTCACCTCAGGAATTTGAAATTTGACAGGGAGCCTCTCCAGGACATTATGAGCGAATGTAATGACGGGTTCCAAACAGATTAGCTGACAGCCAAATTCTCTCCTTTTCACCCCAGTAAGGAGAAATTTGACGGAAAGCCTCTCTAGGACATTAAGAGACGAATGCAATGACGGGTTCCAACCAGATCAGCTTACTTAGCTGAATGCTATCCTATTCACCTCGGAAATTTGAAATTTGACAAGGAGCCTCTCTGTGACACCGAGAAGTAAATAAAATGATGAGCTCTTTCCTCATCAGCTGAGTGAGATAAATGGCCGCCTGTTCATCATATGACATTCCAATATGTCAGGTAGCCTTTCTGGAACAACAAGTCTCGAATGAAATGACACAATCCTTCCTGATCACCTGAGTAAGCTCACTTCAGTTACAGTTAAAACTGTTTTTTCTTTTGTTACTAAACATATAACTAATTTTGTTCTTACTCACGATTAAAAAAATCAAAAATAACTTCAAATGTATTCATTTTTAAAGCAAACTCATCAAAAATATAAGTACCTAACTATCTTTGTTTTGATTCTCATTTCTCATCCACACAACCACAATGTGACACAGCGAAGCGTGGCAGGGTAAAGCTAGTTAGAAATATACTAAACACATATGAAAAATATATAAATCATTATAAGTCACACGATGATTAGAAAAAATGAGAAATCATACAGTAAACTTTATATGAAGAATTTTTTTCTTTAGTCATTCTATCAATTTCATTGTATATCATAATTTTTCTCCACACAAAAAATACTTTTATTCAGAAATAAAATATCAATAAAGGTACTTACCAAGAAAGGCACTTATTTTCTTTCCCGTTACCCCTAGGAAGTTGAGCTTTGATAGGGAGAAGCTCTGGGACACTAAGAGACGATTGAAATTAGTGGCTCTTTCCCAAACAGCTGAGTAACCAAATTATCTCCTGTTGTCCCTAGGAAGTTGAAATTTGATAGGGATACTTCTATGATACTAAGAGACGATTGCAATTATTGGTTCTTTCCTAATCATCTGAGTAAGCTAAACTCTCTCTAGTTCATCCTAGGAAGTTGAAATTAGATAATATGGAGACTCTGAGACATTAAGAGACGTTTGAATTGGTTGGTAAAGTTAGCTCATTCCAAATCAGATGAGTGAGTTAAATTCTCTCTTGTTCATCCTAGGAATGAGCTCAGTGAAGATATATCCATGTACCGATAGATCTGCATGCAGTGCAGATACTCGTTCGCGCATGCGCAAACTTTTATGTCATTTTCGTGCACTTCAAAAATATTTACTTCATTTCTCAACTTAACTTGTAATGACAACCACAAAATCCGCAAGAGCGAACATGTGATTAGCAGGTAAAGTTCAACAAATCTTATTCAAATAAGGTGTTACATCATTTATTTATAGTCATATTTCAATAGATTCTTTATGAGTCAATAGAATGGGTGGAATAGAAATAGGAATTTTGAACTCCGGACCAGTGATCGCACAATATTCATCTAAACTGCTCCTCCGAATATGTCTTCCTCGATGGGAACGATTCGACTTGGATTCAAGGCGCAAACGTGCGTTCCCGATATAGCTGTGCACTGGACCGTTGGGTACAAACAGCATGGAAGTCCTCTGGGGTCACACTGAAACAAGATGTTCATCAATTTATAGAATCTTATGAATTTATTCGTATTTACTTAATTGTATTGGAACATTCAATGAATATACACTAATATTTAACGATCCTTGTCTGGTTCAAATCAATAAACCTACGAGCGGAGTGAGAAGTAGGTAGGTTTATTTCCTCAAGTCAGAAAAGGAAAATGTGTCCAGGGAGAAATTGGCAATTTCGCCTATTTTATTGTATTCCATTAGCTAAAAGATCTTCCCGAAAGCATTCTAAAATGCTGCAAATTATTACACAAAGATTTATTATTTCTGTATTGGATAGCCCTTCTACGCAGATCATTGCTGTAATTATTATAATTATAATTATTATATCCAACAAATGAATGTTGCCCACTAAAACGAATCAGATAATTTTCCTGGATAGAATTCTGTTGACAGGAACGAATACTGCATACTGCTCGAACTCTGGCATATCTCCCCCACTAATCGACCAACCTTTAAAATAATCTGATGATTTGAAAAGTGAAACTAAAGGGCTAAAAATCTTAATTTTTGCCAGCTCATAGGCATCCTAAGATCTGCATTGTATGGCAGTCAGAGCAAACTGTCTAGTTATCGATGTAGTTGCTATAATTGCTCAAAACACCTTGTTATTATTTAGTCTCTCAATTACCTTTAGTTGTCGTACTCTCACGCAGTTTGCCTCCATTGAGTTTGCGCTGGGTCATTGACATATTTATGAAAGACTGAAGAATCCACTTCAACTAGGTGTCTATGTTCAGGGCCAGAAATATTGAATACGTATGATAGGAAGAAGGTAAAGATTATTTTAAAGGTTGGTCGATATATCACTATGAGGCTAGAATTCGCAATGAAGGCCTTCCTGTAAGATTGGATCGGTATTGTGGATTATTATCACTGAAGTCATCCACAGCTGTTTTAAGGTTGCTGGATTTTGATTGGAACTATGATCAGCAATGAGCCAGCACAGTGCTCAAAGTTGACCATCTGAGTTAGGCAGTTGAGTACAGCATGAAAATTCAATATCTGGAAAACGGTATAATTTGAATTAAGTTCACGTAAAACAGCTATTTCCTGGATCGAGACTTAAACGGTGCTCCAGAAAACTTGAAATTATCTCGAAAGTTTATTACCGGAAAGGGTGAAACCGTTGGTTTGAATTATTATGCCCTTATCTGCCCAGGGGAACTCCCTTCGGTCGGGCTGTCTCCAAAGGACCGATCGAGAGGTCCAAACCACGAGATTGATGCTAGCGAAGTAAATGACCGGATTTATAGTATCAGTAATTAATATGCCGAGCATGGGGAGCCGTATAAACCATCCCTTCTCACGTTAGCTCAACCGTATCTCTCCTGTTGCTTTCCAGTTTACCCGAGCATTGGCTCTTGGAGTTTAGGAACATTTAATGCTTTACATTTTGTGCTTTCCGAATTGTAAAGACCTGCTGTGGAGTTGGAATGTAATTTAGTACAATGAAATGTAATAAGTGCTGCGTAGCCAAGTGGCGTCCATGTTGATGTTGTAAGCCGGGTCTTAGCGGAAAAAGCGAGTCATTCTATTGGGGAGGGAGATTACCAAATAGTCACTATACCTTGGTAAGACGTGACCAATGAAGATGGACACGATCTGGCCACGGTATAGCTGCTTGAGGAGCAGACTATTGAAGGCCTTTGCTAAGCTGCTTACGTGGGACGTATATGTTGTACCGGGTGTGGATGAGTTGAATTGCGAAAAGGTAAATAGCTATCTTCAACCCACCATTACCACTATGCCAAAAGAGAAGAACACTGTGTATACAAGGGTGATGCTATTGAGATGTCACGGTAAGAGGGAAGAGACCCTCTCTCGCTTGGAGCTCTGTAGGCGGGGGCCTACTGTGTTTATTTATATGTTGTATTTCCAAATTTAACTAAACATTTTCTAAATGAAATAGGATAGTTACCAAAGTGAATGACATTTTCCAAATAGATGAGGGCACGATTTTCCGAACGGGTTAGAACTTATGGTTATAACTCATTTTCCTTCGTAAGTACTGATGATAAGGAAACTTTACCACCTTACCTAGAAAACCCTACCACCTTACCTTAGGAAACCTTACCTTTTTGTTTGTGCAAGAGGTCGAAAAAATGTTTATCCTCCCGAATCAAAAATTTACACTTTCTTTTTGCGCATCATAGCTTGCTCATCAATTCAACGGCAAGCTTAACAGTTCAACAAACCGTTTAAAAAACTTCCAGTACACATCAAGAACAACAACATATTGAAAAAAGCAAGTATACATTTTTGATATGGGAGGACAAACATTTTTTCGACCTTTTGCACAAACAAGAAGGCAAGGTTAGGTTTCCTAAGGTAAGGTGGTAGGGGTTTCCTAGGTAAGGTGGTAAGGTTTCCTTATCTTCAGTACTGAGGAAGCGAAATAAGTTATTACTCGCACTAACCATAACTTCTTACCTTTCGGAAAATCGTGCCCTCATCTATTTGGAAAATGTCATTAACTTTGGTAACTATCCTATTCCATTTAGAAAATATTTAATTAAATTTGGAAATCCAACAAATAAATAAACATCAACATGGACGCCACTTGGCTAAGCAGCACTTATTACATTCTATTGTACTTACTAAATTATGCTCCAACTCAACAGCAGGTCAGTACGATTCGAAAAGCTCATGATGTAAACTTCGAGGGCCGAAGCGATTGAATTATATTCAAGAAAGAAGGTAGAGGGTCCGCTATGACGAGATGCATATACCTACTTCAACTCTGCGGGCTTGCAGCACCTTCCCACTTTTAGAGGAATGTATCACAACAATTGAGTGTATTGAATGTCTGATAGATAGAAATTATTTCAGTAAAATTGTCTTCAATACTAAATTACCTATAAGACTATGGTAGGGGCTCAATATTCTACTCGGACGCCAAAGCAACAAATCAACTGAATGAGATTATAAATAATTCTGTACTTACAATATAACCCAAGTTCAAACCCCACCTTTCAACCCTCAGTTTGTATCATCTAATTCGTGAAGATTTACTCAAAAATTTGGAGTAGTGCCTTGGCAGATTATGAAATTGTTTACCTATTGCATTATTGGATGTTTATGTACCTACGTCATTATTGCAAACTTGCAAACCATCGCACTCGTGAAAAAACGAGGTCACTGATTGAATTGAATTACTATTGTTTTGGAACCCCTACAACTTCCACTCTCACTTTATTATATCTGAATGCCCATTTACTAATTTTCAAAGATTCATCACGTGTACCGAAATTTCATGCAAGTAATAATAATTTCTGTAAGCTATCGGCAACCTTCAAGAGTCGGTTTTGAGCAGTGCGCGGAATAATTGTGTACTATATTCATATCCCTATATGATCTAATTAGCTTTTTTGTGTGGTTGAAATGTCTTCTTTGTTATATTAATTTAATCATTATTAATATTTTTGAGATGATACCAACGTAAGCTGCGGGTTGTAGACAGTATTCGGCTGGAGTCGTTGAGGTTTGACCACTGAATGGAATTTCTTGAGATTGTGCCTGGAGGAACATTATTATTGAAAAGACAGCAAAGTATGACATTTGACTTGGCATACTGAAGGTAATAATTTTACCCAAGTTAATTGTCTGTAGTTGAGCTAAAATCTCTACTACTTGTTACAATGTTTTCCGAGAGGTTGGTTTACTAGATTTCGAAAACAAATGTGAACTAACTTCAACTGAACGAGGTAGTTGACATCGGTTTTTAGTTGTGGCATGTCAAAGGTGACAGAAATACTCGGAGATAGCAAGAGATAAGGATTAGTTTGTGGAACACATCGCCTTCCACAGGAAAAACATTGTCACATTTTTGAAACGGGACAACCCATTCCCTTGGTTACGTTTAATTTATAATGATTTTCTAATAACTGATCCAATTAATGGTTTACTAGTATTGAACGTGGTAAAAAGGTACATGTCACACAGTACATTCATGTTTTGTTAGAAGGGAACGACAGGTTTATTTTTCTTCATAGCTGATTCGGTGACCCAGGACTAACATGTATTTTACCCATGTGGCTAACGAATAGAAGAAACACTTACCTACTTCAATTTAGCTCTGAGTTATAAATTTCTCAGTGGAAAGAAATTCCTTTTCTTAACAAAACTGTACAAGGTACCTGTATTTATAAGGTACTTGGGCCCATATTTTGCCATAAATATGACACTTGACGTGGATTTATATGAGGATGTATACTAACAAATTTTTATAAGCCAACTAACAACTTTTGAGTTTATTCTTTATGCTGGTTTTCGGGCGCAAAACTACCATTCGATTCACGGCGAAAAATTATGTTGAGTTTGACTTCACACTCAACAGTTCTTTCGTAAGAACCCTTGGTTTTTCGGTTTGAAAAAAGAAAAAAAGTTTTTTACGTTGAAACGTCATTTTTTTTCTTAATTAGCAATTGATAGTGTGTTGTGAAGTAAAAACGTCACAACGGTTAAGCAACTAGAAATCTGAAAATGTTTGTTCAGTCATTCTTCATCGCTTTGTCAAAATAAAAATCAGGTGACAATAAGAATTCCGTCAAAAAACAGTAAAAATCCTAACATGTTTGAGATTTACACTTAAAAAAAATAACTAGGTACGGGCGTAAATAAAGTTAGTATCCTATATGACATTTAATGTCCTTTCCTATGAAATATTCATTGTTTACTTTGATCGATCGTTTAAAGGTGGTCGTGCAACTGAAAAAAAAACTAAAACACGAAGAAAAAATCCTAAAAATTAAAAAAATCCGTATTTGGCGGACACAAAAAATGATTCAATCAAAATTGAAAATGTAGGTATAAAAGGAAAGATTTGATTGAAAAAAAAAAAAAAAAAAATCTTGTAGAGTCGGCCTTATCTTCCTTGGACACCCTGTTAAATGGAAATAGTTAAAATCCAGAAATAGTATCAGAACGCTTCAAAACAAATTTCGATTATAAAAACTTGAAAAAATGTAGATATGTATTCATTTATTTATTTTAAGCTGTTGCAATAGCTTCATTTTTTCGCAAATCCGACAAATTATTTTACAGTTAACTAAAACGCAGTATTTCTAGGGTTAACAATGCTTACGAGCTACCCCAAAGATGCTCTATTTAAATTTTGGCATCATTGGCACACACACAGACAACTAATACTGAACTCAACCACCTGAACTGGGTTCTTCAAATACACACTCAGCATTACATACATTTATATTTCAGAGGTACACGATCGTGAGAGAGCAACAGGTAATAGCAAGTTAGATAAGGAAGAAATCGTCAGTGCAAACACGTCAGATATAGACTGCCTCGTACGTATGTATGACTGTTTCACATCATTTCAACCAGCATACAATGCTGCTTAAATGTAAGTAAAGACCAATGGGGAAGAACAATTCGTTTGTATAAAAGCTGATTTTGAGAAAAACAATTTTGAAATTTCAAACTTAGGAAGGTACGTACTCGTATTTTCCCAGCACGGCCAATCTTTTACGTGTAATATCTCCGAAAACCACAACATATTGGATAGTAATTCTACTTCATGGAAAGCCGATCAAATAACCTTTTCGGTGAATTACGGACATAACCGTTCTTCTCCAGGATCTTCAAGTGGATTCATCATACTCGAATGCTATACCGGCAGCTAGTATTCAATATATTATATGTACTTAAATCTACTTAAATAAATAGGTAACGTGATGATTTCGATTATAATTTCAACCAAACCGGTATGTCGCATTGCAATAATTAACAGTTCCACTATCTGAACACCAGCTTATTTATATGCTTAATCACCATTAGTCCAATATTAATATTAAACTTCAGGCAGAACAGAAATTAATTACACTCTAAATCATTCCGGCTTAAAATGTCACCAGCCTACTGTAAATGCTAAAATAATTTGTGATGAAGCTAGAATGTGCACCCGGTTTGGCAGATTTTACCAGGATCGTATCATGCATTAGAACTTTATTTAGCCAGGTTTATTTAAATTGTTACTTGATAAATATTAATACCAACTAAATCACTCGCGACGAATTCGTGGAAACCCATTTCAATTAAAAACGGCAGTTAAAGAAGCTTTGCCCGTTGAACGTTGAACATTGTAACTCTTTATTTTCATGGAATTAGACGACGTTCTTCTTTAATTTCCGTTTTTCATTTAGATATTGATAGTTCCTATTACTCACTGGTGTTGAGGGCATCGTGCAATCAGCAGGAGTAGATGATGAAGATTGGCCGCAAGACGAGTGGAACACACCGACGATGAAAACGATAATGTATAACGAATACATTATATACGAAGTAGCTTAAGAACAGCTTGGAAGAAGTAGCTACAAAGCTTCACAGTAAAGCTTTAGTTCCGTGGAGCCGCCGTATTTGAGAAATAACGATGCTGATAGCGGTGCAGGTCATTGCACCACATGTGAGCTCCGATAACCATGATGGTCCTAGGTTCTGGACACCTAAATTGGTATTGAGTAGCTACTCGCAGGTGGTGCGCTCAAAACTGCGACACCCTGTATGTTTGTGAATCGAAGGTGATCTAGAGTACCTACATTAAAAAAGGTTTCAGTCCGAATTTCAGATGAGTGCAAGTTCCTCATTCCAATATTTGCATCATATCAGCTGATATTTACAAGGCAATTTTTATGTATTCCAGTATCACTATCTAGAGATCTTTGGTCGAATTTGAAGCTTAATCGTCTATTCTATAGATCCGCTAGCAGCGCGTGATTTCTCTATCTTCTGGGGCTTAGGAATGCGAAGGTTTTTTTTTTCGATGTTCAAGTCCTTAGGGAGAGGGAACTATTCAACGTACAGCGTTGTGGGTGGTTTTAATCGATTCTTTGGAATTCAAGTTATCGTTGACAAACAACAAATCATTACTGTAACTTGAAAAGTTTTCGATATCTCGATTTTTTTTATGTTTAGGCCTTAAATACATCCTGTTAGGGTAGACGGAAATTGATGCCGAGCTTCTAAGACCATCTAGACCCCAAATGTGATTTTTAACAAAAGATTCACACAGTTTGGTCTAGTATTTTCGTAAAAAAAGCCGCGGATGGCGGAACGACAGGTTTTTTTTTTTTTTTTTTTTTGGATTCTACGCATCTTGAAACGTAAACCAAACAATTTTCAGGAGGTGTTAATTTTTTTTTTCTTGGTCGATTACAAAGCTTCACTATTGAAAATAATAGAGAGTTTTTGCTCTTCCCGTAATTTTCTACCCGTGTACGCGAAAATACTGAAATACTAACTGCGCATGCGCGAATCTTTACGTCAACGTGTAGAACTACAAGTGTACGGGAAAAAGGCCTATCTACACGCGAACGGGAAAATGCATTCGTTGGAATCTCGGCCTACGGGTAGTCATCATAGCCTGACGCAAAGGTAACCACAGTTGCCGGTAACCACAGTGTGACCAAGGTAACCGCAGTTACGGAGTTACCAGCAAAGGTAACCACACTGTGGTTGCCAACAACACGTTGGTTGGTCAACAAGTCGAGAGGTTATAGTGAAGTGCTCCGCTACAAAATTCAGCCATTCAAGTTAGGCAATAAGTGTATTTATAATTTATGTGTTTATAAATAATTATAAAGCAATTAATTATTTAGATAAGAATAGGTTGTACGAAAAGAATACGAAACAGCTTCTGAAACACTTAGGTATAGAGACGTTAGCGTGACGTTTGCGTTTGGTTTTTCACGTATACGTGTAGAAACACGCGTAAAAATCACGTGAAGAGCTAGCATCTCCAGCTGCTTGCTCTAGACGCTGCTCTTCGCGTCAACGGGAGAAAATCTTACGGGAAGAACAAAAACTCTCTAATAAACCAAAAAACGTTATGAAAATATGGCACGAAAGTTTCGCGGAGTTTTCTATTGATTTCCACGTACAACCATTCCGTTGCTAGGGAAGAGTAACTCCCTTAGTTATCGTTCCACGATAACCGTTCGCCACTTTTGGGAATGCTCTCATTTTATCACAACATCTCAAAGGCGCTGAGTGGCAAAACTCGCTAAGTCCATTTTTCCACTTTTTGCAAAAACCGCTAAAAACGTTTAGAGATCTATTTTCTGTCAAATTTTGACTTTTGATGGTTGTGGATGATAGATAAGGCCCTACCGCATCGAAAGACATCATTATATAACCTAAAACACACTTTGTAGAAGCAAAATTTAATTAAAACGTTTGAACTTAACCAGTTTTGAAACCAAAGTTTTGAGCCATAACGAGTTTTGCAACTAACTTGATGGACTAAACTAGTTTTGAAACTGAACTTGATGGACTAAACTAGTTTTGAAATTGAACTTTAAGGAAATTATCACTAAAATTAGGAAATCAATTAGACAAAATCATCATCCTTGTATTTTTAACTTGTAAAAAAATGTTAGGAACAGTTGTAAAACTTGTTTTACGCGAAAATAAATTTGTAACTGTAAAAATCCTCAAAATTTTTTGTTTAAAATTTTTTCAATGTGGTTGAAGTTTTTTTTAAATGCGTAGGTCTTCGCATTCATCTTCGAAAACGATATCATCTTCGTCCTGTTCTGCTGGTTGATGGGCCTGGAGGCTCTGTTCCAGAACACCCTTGAAATAGTGCAGTTGCTGGAGTTCCATCCACCCGGGTCCAAAATGTAGGTGGAGGAGTTTTCTGACATCAGCTGGCTTCTCACCTTTAATTACAACTGAGCCGCAAGAAATCTATTCAGGAACGATGGTGCAGGGACTGTGATTTTTTTTAAAACACGGTTTGAAGGCTCCGACGTCGCTCCTGTAGAATGGCTCCTCTCGTAGCTGGATGCCTTTTGAGGACTTGTCTGAGAGGAGCCTCTTACACAGGGAAAATTTGAAGTGGAGGCTCTGGGTTGGTTTTAAATTGGCATAGTCCTCCGATCATGGACTTTCACCTCTGAACCAAGATTTCTGACGGTAGCAAATAAAAGGTGAAATCCTCATTTTAGAAACATCATCGTAGTGTAAGGGTACCTACCTAGGTAGTGAGTGGACTTAGCCACCTTTGGTTCAGAATTCAGCGATAGCCATCTTTGATTCAAAACTTGTCATGGACATAACGACTTTTGCTACATCTTTTGGCCCTCGTTTTCAAGGGGATATAACCACTTTTGGTGCACAATCATATCACTCCTCGATTTCTGAGTATGAAACCCTCCAAAAACAGCTGTTAGCCCGATTTAGTAAAAATGGACTTAACCAGTTTTGCAACTCAGCGCCTCTCATGATCCCTAAGCCTCTACAGTGTCAAGGACAGCTGATTTATAGCAATACGTTACTAACTAATAACGCTTCGTAAACGTAATGGCGTTGCAAGTGCATGTTTTCAATAAATTAAGCCGACGGCTTTAAGTAACTAGCAACCGGGAGGTCAAGAGGGGGCAAGTTTTTAACTACGTTGATTCATAATTGACAATAAACTAAAATAAAATGCATGACATGAAAGTCAATAAACTATCTCAAGAGAAAAGATTGAAGGACTGAGAGTGAGGCGGTTAGGAAGATAGTGGGTGAGTGATTCTCTCGGATTTTGCTTGTTAAACGCGATTTACATGCTTGGAAAATATCTACACTTAAGTTGTAGCTAATCAGTTTCAAAAACTCGTAAATTCAAGACATCGCTTGCGTTATCGTGCGATGTTGGTGTGCACTTTCTACCATTTAAGGATATGGCAACGTTCTTTATCAGAAAGCCGAGTTGATCATTGCAAGCCCAACCATGAGACTTCTAGTGCTCTCGCGGTTATTTTTGGCCTCGTTTTCTGTTCCGTTTGTACAAGCACAATTTCAAGACGAATGCTCTCCTATTGGAGGACCAGTAAGTTTTATTAATCATTCTGAACATTACGCACTTTCTGAACATATGTGCTTATATTATCTACTTTCTTTGTATTCCTATATGATTGTAGAGGTTTGTTACTAACGATAATACATCGGAGACGCTTGGTAGATTGGCAGGTTTTTCTCGAGTTAAGTAAAATTTGAAGGTATAACATTAACGTTTAAGAGCATCACTCATCTCCAAATATTTAGGGGCAATTCTTAACGAGAAGTCACATAGAGTCAAGACGTATGTAGCTAACAACTGCACATTTATAATGACACACTTGAGCACTTCTTTGCTTGCCCAGCAACCTGAAAAGTAACTTTTGCAATCGCCTTGAGATATTTATTCTATTACTCTCCCAATACCTGGGTAAACATAGTCGTGTGATTATAGGTATGAACAGCAATCAGAGAAGTTGATAAGTTATAGAATTGATTCATGAGAATGGGTATTCTCATACATAAACATGTCATACATAAACTTCGTATTCGAAGTTAGGATTCCACAGTGTTTGTAAGAACATAAAGAATGCAAGGCTTGCCATTGTATTACCATATTCACCGTGTCGCCGATTTATAGACGCGGTAATAGGTGTTTTCCTGTGTAAAAATTTAAAGAATTTGATCTAGTATTGAAACATATGTCAGCAATTTCAAATCTAACTAATAAATTTAGGGGTGATATAAATGAATCGTAAAGTTTTCACTTCTGACTTCCTTGACTGGTTTTTGAATAGCTAATGACGGTCGAGGATCGCATTTTCTAACGGAACCTGCAATAGATTTTCTTTGAAAACTCACTAAAAATCGCGGATCTAGTCGATTATATGTCAGCAAACTTTGGAGGGACTGTCCCACTGCCCCCCGGACGGCCGTATCCAACTGTTTTAAATTTTTACTAAAGGACTGACTACTTGATATTATGTATTTCTGAGATGCGAGCGTTGCTAGCATCCAGACCACTGATCTTGTAACTAGTTAAAACGCTCGTCTACGACCACTCTTAGAGTTATTGTACATGGATCAGTGTTTTCATTCCATCACTAGTCTTGATACTCGCTACCCTCGCATCTCAACAATGCATAACAGCAAGTAGCCAATCTCTGAGTAAAAATTCAGATCCCGTCGGGCGGCCTACAAAGTTTGCTGACACGTAACCTACAAGACCCAAAATCGCTTAAAATTACATAATATTGATAGTTGTGGAACTGACAAGTTGATTTATCTCACTGCAGTGTATCAAATCATCCAGCTGTTGCGGAAGTCCGATCATCGGCTGCGTTTCTTCCAAGATCGGAGTCACCAGCCTTTGCGGAATCCCAGGTTTCGGCTCTCTTCCTCCTCAATTACTCAATCTCTTCAAGATGGTCTTGAACTTCTTCATGTTGGTTTTCTCACAAATGGCTGGCGGTTACATGGCCAACAGCTCAATTATTTCTGACCTCTGAGCGGCAATGACGCAGTGTTATTTCAAACTAAAACTGTGTTTCTGATAATATCCAATAAAAATTATTTGATGACCTGATTTGATTATATACTGTGATTCTAAGACCCTATCATATAAATTACAGCAATTAAAGCAGCAACTTATAGCTGTTCCTCCTACATTCCCAAAGCATCTAATCGCTCTGGAGTATTTCCAGAGTTCATTACATCAAGATCCATCAGCTTCCTTTAATAATTTACTTAAATTGGTTAAAAAAGTGACACTTTTCACTTCAGGTTTTTTCGAAGATCAAAATCGGTTACTGTTCGAAACATGTATTTGCACTTGTGCTGGATCGTTACTGTTGTTAATTGCGTGAAACCAATTTGAAACAAAAACTTCACAATCTTGTTGGAGTTTTTCTTTCCCGTGAACAAGTCTGCACGCTGTCTAAATGGGAATATACCTACTATACAGAATGGTCAGTTCGGAGTGTTGAATAAATAAATGGCTAAAACATGACCGAAAATAAAGTAGAACAGCACCAGCATCATCTTTCTATCTTAATCCGTTGCCAAGATATGGAATTTCAAGTTTTTTTTAGAAAACCGCGTTTTTTACATAAAACCCTAGATTTATCCTCTTTAAATCAACTTTTCACACCGTTTTATCACATATTTGGAACCATCTCTAAATTACCTTCAAGAACAGGCGATTTTCTTATTTATTTAACACCATTTAGACTCATTAATAAAAAACCAAAACGTCAATATTTTAGAAATTGGGAACTTCAAACAAATTTAAAAAATTAACCACTCCCTCAACATTGAATTTAGAGGCCGTTAACTTACACAAAAACTGCTTGATTTGAATCTCTTTCGAACCGTATAGTCATTTTTACTTTTACTTTATTAAATAAGGAGGAAAACCATGTTTTATTATTCAATGAAATCGTGGGTTAACTTTGAAAAAGACCCTTTTTGAACCTACAAGTTTGACGTCAGCTTCTACGTATTTTTTCACGCTCGAATCGAATAGTAAAACTTGCAGATCTCTCTAACTCTGTTATAACCTAGTTTTACACTTTATAACTAGGCACCTAATTTTACCCCCAAAACGCATGCAATATAGCATAACAAATAAAGTAAAAAATTGTGAGTTAAAGTGTAAAACTCAGTTATAACAAAATTTAAGAGATCTGAAAGTGTTCGATTCAGATTCTTGAACTATTCGATCCTGCTTGAAAAAATACGTAGAAACCGACCTCAAACTCGTAGGCTCTTCGAGGGTCATTTTTCAAGAAAATCCTGGATTTAATTGAAAAATTAACGTTTTTCAACATTAATACGTGATTTTTTCCCCTGATGATCAAACCAAAAGAAAGATTGATTATACCATTGAAGGAGTGAGGAGATTGAAATGAAGGAGTTTTGAGAAAGTTCACAATCCGTAAAACTATTTTTTAGGCTCGTTTTTAACAATTAATTTTTAAATAATTGTTTAATAGATTAATCTAAATTGTGTTAAATAAATACGAAAATCTTTTGTTCTTAAGGAAAATTTAACGCTGATTCAGAAAATGTGATCGAAAGTTAAGAAAATTTGACTTAAAGGGAAGAAATGTGGGTTATATGTAAAAACGTGGTTTTCTCGAGAAAAAAAAAAACTAAAAAAAAATCATATCTCGTCAACGGATCGGGATGGGACGGTGTGGTTGGTAGCATTGTACTCCATTTGTAGTCAAGTTTCACCCAATAGTTTATTAGTTTATTATTTATCACTCTGAACCGAACATCTTGTATATATCTGTAGTACCTAGTATTTTGTTGCCATGTGTGAATTCAAAACATAGTAAACTGCACTTACTGTGTACCTACTGAACGGATCAGTAAGAAAAAAAGGTAAAGGTCTTTTATTTGACAACTCCAAATTTGTTTGGAAAATCAAGTTTACTTACACTGATATATGTATAATTCCAGTGCCTTCAAAGTATCAACTGCTGTGGCTCACCCTTGGTGACTTGCTCAGGCGACGAACTGCAGCCAGGATACTGCATAGCAAGCTCTATCTCATCCTCTGATCCATCTCTTAGTGAAAATTTTGGCTACTCCAGCATCCAGCAACTTTTCGTCGAAATTATCTTTCAGTTAATTCAAATAATCACAGGGAGTTTGCAAATCAATCCAGTTGAGGCTATTGGAAATCTCATACCTAACCTGTTGATTTGAAATGCATACCTTTACATTTTTCTAACCAACAATACCTATAATATTTTTCTGAATATTCCATTACCGTTTTCCTGTTCATTAAAAAAATTATTGTTTTGGTGATTTAAATAAACACACCTCATCCTGCTCTTTTGACCCTTCTTCGCCCAGCTCTGAAGATTCCTTCTAATATTGATATAAAGGTTATTTTGCGTAGCAGAGGTATTGAAATAAATAATAATTAAATTTCTTTATTTGTGTTGTCTGTCGACGTTACAATGTGTAACTCGTTTTCCAAAACATTATATGACAA